>PVIJ01001736.1:0-119261 GCA_004024925.1 Scalopus aquaticus
TGTACAGCAAAAGAGACATTAACCAAAACTAACAGACACCCTACCAACTGGGAAAAGATTTTTGCACACAATACATCTGATAAAGGACTGATAACAAAAATTTACAAGGAACTCACACAACTCAACAAAAACAAAACCAACAACCCAGTCAAAAAATGGGCAGAAGAGCTCAAAAGGCACTTCTCCAAAGAAGAAAAGCAAATGGCCAACGATATATGAAAAAATGCTCAACATCACTTATAATCAAGGAAATGCAAATCAAAACCACAATGAGATACCACCTCACACCTGAGAGGATGGCACACATTAAAAATACAGGCAACAACAAATGCTGGAAAGGATGTGGAGAAAAAGGAACTCTTCTACACTGCTGGTGGGAATGTGAACTGGTTCAACCACTATGGAAAGTTGTATGGCGATTCCTCAAATTGCTAAACATGGAGCTCCCATACGACCCAGCAATACCACTCTTGGGAATTTACCCAAAGGATACAAAAACACTAATCCGAAAGGATATATGCACCCGTATGTTCATTGCGGCACTATTCACAATAGCAAAGGTATGGAAGCAATCCAGACGTCCAAAAATAGATGATTGGATCCAGAAGATGTGGTACATATACACAATGGAATACTATTCAGCATGGAAAGAAGATAAGCACATGCAATTTGCAGCAACATGGATGGAATTAGAGGGAATCATACTCAGTGAAACAAGCCAGAAAGAAAAAGAAAAATATCGAATGATTTCACTTATAACAGGACTATAGGGAGGCCGGGTGGGAGAGAGACACTCAGCGGTGGGGGGGAGGGGGGAAGGGGAGGATAAGGGCACAAAATGGAAGAGAGGAGAATACAAGGGACCATGGAGAGGGATCACGGGTGAATTGGTGGTGGGCTGCCCAAGGGGAATACAAAATGTAAGAGACATAAATAACAATAAAAAAAAAAAAAGAAAGAAAGGCATCTATACACCAGAGTAAGAAACATTTACATTTAAAATAAAAACACCATTTACATTTAAAATAAAAACACCTAACAAAAAAATATAGAAACCTAACTATATAGAAATACAAAAAACTGAAAAAACTTGCCCACTTTACTGATTAACATTCAAAAGAAAAGACTCAGGAAAGGAGAGGCATATAATACACATTTCTTGATAAAAATGAATATGGCCATGTCATTTCTTCTCAAGTGAATTTTTAGGGTTAATATATTTCAATCCAAATATACATTCCTTAATGGGAGTGGTATGGGTCAATGTGATTTTAATGTTCACGAAAATGGTTAACATTTTGAAAATAAATAGTAATGAATGGGCCCTATCTTGTCAAATATTATGAAATTATAAATTATAATACAAACTGTGGTTCGAGAATTGATGAGATAAAGTGACAAATAAAATAACTATGTACAAAAAATGGAGACTCTTAAATCTAAAGAGGAAGGGTAAATTGACTATCTAGAAGAGCAGGCCAAATGAAGACCTCACTCTCTGAACCCCATATTTAGGGTTAAATGTAAAAGTGCAATGCTTAAAAAAATAAACTAGAAGAAAACATGCAAGTACAGAGGCTTAAGTGGTGAAGGCCTTCATTCAGGAATACAATGCTGGATTTATCTACACTGAATAAAAAAAAAAAAACTTGAAGGAAAACAAACTGCAAATATACAAGAGAAAGGGTCAATAAAATCTATAAAGCATTAACACAGGAGTCCGTAAGAACATGAATGTACAGTAGAAAAATAGGTAAAGATAAATGATTAATAAACTTACACAAATGCTGTTTCACTAGTTATCAGAGAAGTTTAAAAGTAGACCAAAAACTGATACAATACTGCGTTCACCTACCAGATAGACAAAACAACAGATTTCACTCACCAAAAAGTTCGCTACAATACCCATGTAGACAAACCCAGCTTTCTGGAGGGAGATGGTGGCAGAATGGACAAGTATGTCACTAGTCTTAAGACAAAGGTAACTACTGGAACAAGGTATTTATGTCAGTACTATTAATAGGGGAAAACTGGGAAGAATTTAAATGCCTAACAAAATAATAATAGTTAAATATGGTATAACTATTCATAGAGTCATTAAAAAATTACATTTTCAACAGTACTTAATGACAGGGGAAAATGTCAGTGAAAAAATAGGTTATATAATCACATAAAGGATTCTATTATGCTAAAATAGATAGAAACACTAAATGTAAACGTACCAAGATATTTTTGGTAATTTATGAATGGAAATATGATTTTCTCCTTAATACACTATATTTCTGTATATTTTATAATATTACTATTAGTTTTCTAATAAAAATGTTACTCAAAATAAAAAATTGTGTTCTGTTATAGTTTAAAAATCCCTGACAGCTGATTACATTTATAACTGTTTTTTCAAAATACAGTTGGCCCTTAAGCAATACCCTCAGGTGTTCTGGGCCCCTTCCCTCCCTTCTCCCTACATCCAGCCCAAAGCAGACAGTGACTTAGCGTCACCCCTTGGTATCTGTGGATTCCACATCCAAGATTAGCTTCAATCGACATCCAGGGTGGGTGAATTCGAGAATGCCCAATCCCTGGACAGGAAAAAGCCCAGAGAAGTGGCCGCACAGTTCAAGCAGGTGTTGTGCAAGGGTCAGCTGTACTTTCTCTCTTACCATCCTTACGTCTGTCTACAAATTGGGAACACAATCAGTTACGAAGTTAGGACACGACATAGATTCAACTGTAAAACAAATGTTTGATGATCTTAGGGAACGGAGTAGTAAGTTATAGCATATTTTTAAAATGGATTAAGTCATTAAGAGCCATGTTTCCAAGAGCACAAAATGGTCTTAAGTATAACATTATCTGGTATACACTGTTGTTTAAAAACATGTAAGATAGAAAGATGACAAAGAAATATACCAAAACATTAATGATTGTCTCTAGATGGGTAGTTTAAAGGTATTGCAATTTTCATCTTTATATTTTCTTGCCTTTTCTCCCATATTTTATATAGTAAGCCATGTGCTGATTTTATATTAAAAAATCATTTGAAAATAAAGTTTGTGGTCTCAATGCATGAGCAAGACAGAAGTGCATAAAATGGCTTATAAATAATAAATTTTCTTAGTTTATCTTAATGTGTTTTGGCAATAAGCAAACTTACACTTAAAAAGTTTGTTCTGTAAATACACTATAGTACAACAAATAAAAGATGTTCTAACTTTTTATAAATATGAGCTTTTTTTTAATTCTACAGAAAATAAAATAATAGCTCTCCAATTCAGTCTTTTAGTAGGTGTCACTATAAGCAAAGCTAAAATATAAATGAGTTCTATCACAGAAGAAGCTGTACATTTTCTTGGCTTTGCAGCTTAAAGTTCTAAATAGAAAAGCCTGGGGAAAGAGAAGATTTTAAGTGAGAAAATGAGTATTGGTCTGTTAATAGATTAAGAGACTCAGATATGAATAGCTGACTTTGGGAATTCCAATTCAGAAATGCAAAGGAATCCCGTAACACAGCTCATGGAAACGAATTTAGAGCTATCACAGCCATATCCTCACAAAGAATCACAGAAATTTTTAGCTGGAAGGAGACATTACCGGGTCAGCCTCTTTACTTTACAGATGAGGACATGAACTTTACAGATGAGAAGCCAGAGAGGAGAACTGACTTGCCCAAGGTCAACCCCACCAGGTTTCCTGACTCATTTCATTGGCTTAGTGGCCTCCTAGGAAGGGTCATATTCAGCTAGGACACAGCATTCTTTCAGATTTCCTTTAAGATGCAAATCTCTACAGCAATGAATCATCTTAATCAAGCTCCTGTAAATTTCACAAGAGTTCCCAAAAGCAAAGATGTGACAGTACTGTTTAAAAAAAACCAGTGACGACAGCGCCAGGAACACAGCTAAGTCTCACCTAAGGGCGAGGAAATCCAACTGCTCTGGAAACAGCCACAACACCGCCCCGCCCCGGCGTCGCTCCTGAAACACACCGGCCGCTGTGCGCAGGCATCAGCCTGTCCTACAAGAGTCAGCACCTCCTCAGACATCAGCACAAGAAAATTTTCCTCCCTCACGTCCTTCCTGGCAAAGATTCTCTGTTGAAATATTTACTTGCACCATGCTAACTGCCACTAGACCTACTCGCTGCTTGATTAAACAGATTCAAAGGCTAAGACTGAATAGTCAACACATAGAAAATTTTTCTGGGGCCGCATCTCCTGGCCTATGAGGCAGGAGACCAAAGCCACCTTCTCGGGCTCCATCCTGTGTGCACAAATCCGCTGCCTGAAGGTAAAGTCAGTCTTCAGATTAAAAAATAAAAAAGGCAACAGTGGTCCCCAGCCCTCGCTTCTCTCTGCGGCGCATTCACCAGCAAAGACAAAATTCAAACTGGCGCTGCCTTCCTCTGGCACCAGCCTATCTTTAGAGCAGGAAGCCTCTCCTGTCGAGAGCAACTCCACGTGGTGCCAGTGATCACTGCCCCACCTGTATGAACGAAACTCAGACAGCGCTCACGGGAAAGCCTGTCAAAGGTGTGCCAGGCGGGAATCCTCGCTTTGCCTAGGTAACTCTGTCTAGCTACCAGTGAGACTTCAGGGAAAAGGATGCGGTGCCGAGCGGTCAGCACGCTCTATCCCGTCACCAAGCCTTCGGCACACACACTATGAGCTGCCCAGGAGCCGCAGCCCTGAACGCAGCCGCCACAGTGGCGACCTGGAGCGGGCTGTATTCCTGCTGAACCGGAGGCGAGTTCGCGTCCCCTCCCGTCCTAAGCTGCCCCCTGAGCACCACGACCAGAGAATGGTGACCAGCCTCCCGGACCTGCCAGGCAAAACAAGTAAAACCGACCAATTACAACCACCTTAAAGAACAACACCGGAAATCACTTCTTCCTGGAAACATGTCTCTTGACTGAACACCCCTGAGCTCATTAACTGTTTCTTTAGGAAGAGGAACAACAAGAGGGCGCTGTCTGGTTTGGACGGTCCCTGGGTCCCCCGGCTTCCCAATGACAAGACCAAGCGCGGGCGATGCTGAGCGATGTTCCCCAGTGCAAGCAGGACGCCTGACCTCCTGGGCCGCGCTATCAAGCCCGGGGCTCGGTGTGCCCCTTGCGGCGCCTGCTCGCCTCCGGCTGGGGGCAGCTGTATCGTCCTCTCACGCCCTTGGCCTGTGCTGGCAGAAATCAGGTTTACAGAACAGATTCAAAAGGTGACTAGAACTGAGTTTTCTCCATGTAGTGTACAAATCTTCAGAGGGCAGGGAGTCCATTTTTAGAAATAAAGTGCTGAATCTGGCACTTAGGAATCTGATACGCCTGACCAAGAGTCTCCTACAACGGGAAGACCTGCGGGACACGCTGGGTAAGGCCAATCCGCTGCCTCCTGCATGGTTTTTCCTAAGGTCAATACTGTGCTTCCGGGTCCTCCCTGGTGGCACAGCGGGTTAAGTCTCAGCACGATGAAGCTATCCAGGGCCGCTGCAGCACGAGTTTGATCCCCAGCCAGGGAGCTGATTCACATGGCGCAGCAGACCTCTCCTGTCTCCCCGCTGCTCCCCTCAGCAGTGTACTTCAGTCAATCTGCCGGTTCTGCTCCCCACTCTGTCTCTGGTGAATCCTCACACGCACACACACACACACACCTCCCACATCTCTGACCTACACCCCAGCTCTTATATGCATAAATAAATAAATCTTAAAAAATACATATATATTGTGCTTCCGCAAAATGACTCCCCCTGAAACTAAAATGAGAGCTGGTTCTCTCAGGGGCTGGGCTCAGCAAGTGCACCCCAAACACAGAGACAGCCCAGACTTGAGAGAAGCAGAGGTACTCTGTCTGCTTTCCCCAACACCGCCCTGTGGGCAGAGGGAGAAACAGAACACCAAGTAGTTAGGAGACTTACTACTTTCTCTTAAACCTTGATTTTTACTTCCTGTTCTTGGGTTTGCTGCTGTTTTTAGCAGGAGTCACTCAAACTAACAGAATATAAATGATCCTTTAATTGCCTTTTAAAAAGTCAAATTCTGATAACACTTGACAAAAAAACTTGTACGTATGTTATTAATATTGTCAGGGCCTGGAAGGTTATTTGTACTCAGGCTACATTTCTTCACAGCGGTGCCTCACTGCAAATCTGGGCCGCAGCCATGTTCTAAGGAAGGTATTTTGATGACAAACTAAGGTTTTTTATTCCCAGGAAGATAATTATATGCTAGTCCTAAAGGTTAGTATGTCTTTTAGTGGATTACGTGCCAAAGCGGGAATCAGCCAAATAGAACACTTGGATGAGCGCTGATCATCACTAGGATTTCCACGGCACACGGGTCATCAAAGTTTATAAAGACCATTTTTGGAGGGAGAGTCCACAGTTCACTCAAGCTCCCTCAAAGGCAACAGAGACAACAGTAGGCTATTTACTTGCAAGTTCACAGTCTATGCATTTGAGATCTTTAAATACCAAACACACAGGCCCAGACCCACTGTGCCTGCCCGGTCAAGTGACAGGGGCTTCCCAATGCGCCACAGAAGTGCCAACACCACCTCTGCCCTGCCAGCTGCTGTGGGCGCTAGTGTCTCTCACAATCATTGGCACAGAGGAGAAGCTCAATAAAGATTTGTTGAGCTTAACTCAACAATAAATAACTCAAATAATAAACAATTGTTGTGTGTAAGAAAAGAGAAGAACCACTAGTTTTCTGTGACGACTGAAATCCGTAAGTGGGTTTCTGTCAGTACTACTGTTGACCATATGATGATTAAAATTCTGCTTCTGGGATGACTCATGTCTTTATTGGTGACTCACTGTAGACGATACCAATATTTATCAAATGCCACTTCATTTCTTTGCAAACTGTGGTCACAGAACAGCATGAGGAGCAAGGGGTCATTTGTTCTGTTTAATTGGCTCAGAGACTAGAGATATGAGAAGTCTGTTGTTTATACAAAATGAAATTGCTGGTAAATCTATAAAAGAGGATGGGGAGAATTTTTAATCTGCCTTAAAAACAATGTCATAATTTCTCTTTTGGCTATTTCTGTTTGACCAAAAAGGAACCAGGAAGTATTATTTGCCAATTTTAAAATGCATTTAAGGACAGTTCATCTTCTTACTGGCTATGAGAAATGGATTGGGATAACTTTACCTGTCAATAAGTGGGAAAGTTTTGCTGTTTTTTCCTCAAATAGTCTAATGGATTGAAATGAGGTCATGCCAAGGCTCCTGCAGTCTTATATAAATGTTGAGAACTTCCTTCTATTTGCAGACACAGGAGGTATGGTTCATTATGTCCTACTCAAGTCATTCCATAAGGAATATGAAAGAGGATGAACTCTTTTAAAATTCAACTTTCAGCATCCATTAATCCCAAAATTTATAGCGTATTTTTGCACCATTTTCTATCCGAAATGAGCAATGACATCAGAAGACAAGGAAAGGAAGACTGGCTTGCCAGGGCGAGATACTTAAGGGAGGGTAAAGGACTGTGTTTTAAGTCCTATTCACCGTGGCTCAGGAAAAACAGCAGATTTAAAGGCCTCAGATCTACTCCCACAGAGTGTTGTCTTTTTGGGGGGTTAGGGGGTAATGGTACAATGGTCAGGCTAAGGAAAAACTACACTGAAGCATTTGATAGTCCTTTCTCTTTGGTTTTAAACTCATTTTAAATGGATTGCTACTTTGAAATGTTAAATAATAGTTACCACTGAATTGAATGAAGGCCTTACAACTTCAACAAAAGTAGAAAATACTGTAGTTATTCTATCTGCTACCCCAAGTCCAATACGTCTGGCAAGGGAGACAGGGACTAGCATTTTCTAACTGTCACAGGGGTAGGTCTTCTCAGCGACGTCTACGGCGGGCAGACCACGCGCAGCGCTCGGATAACCTACAGACCGCAGACAGACGCGAAACCCTCGCCGACAGGGCGACGGAGACGGAAACAAGACCGCAGAAATGCCAGGGAGAACTTTTGGAACAGGCGGTGACATGACTGGCGCCGGCAAAGATACAGCTCAAGTTTCCTTCTGAATAAAGCACCAGCGTGACACACAGAAG
Organism: Scalopus aquaticus; assembly: GCA_004024925.1. Lineage (NCBI taxonomy): Eukaryota > Metazoa > Chordata > Mammalia > Eulipotyphla > Talpidae > Scalopus > Scalopus aquaticus. Next base: position 8,058 of record PVIJ01001736.1, read on the forward strand.
GAAAATTAATCTCCGGGGTGTTTCATAGAGAGTAACACAAAATTCACCCCTCCCCCCCAAATAATTCCAAGTCGCTGTCCTAAAGGAACTATTAACTCTGCTCTCCAGGCGGGAGGAAGCCAGTACCAACAACCTGGTACTGGCTAGAAGAACTACACTCTGGCACAGATGTAACACCAGTGCTGTGAAAAAGAGGTCGCGACGGTGGCAACACAAGGGTTTTCCACAACCCGGGCGCAACCTCCTCTCCTGGGCCCCGCTTCCTCCCAGAGTTCCTAATTTTCATGCCCCTGTGCTTCCACATACTGCTTCCCTGCCCCAAACGCCTGCCTTCTATCCCCCACCTAGCAAACCCAGAGCGGGTTCCTCTCCATCTGTGTCTTCTCCCCCTTTCATCTTGGGTCTCCGCGCACAGCTCCCTCACCACATGCCTCTTTCCTCACACCACTACTGCACCCGGGGCCCCTCTTCTGTGCCTTTTCACACCTGGCTCCTCCGCTAGACTGAGCCCCACAAGCTCCATGAAGAAATGCTATATAGACTTTTGTCGGCTGAGGCTCCGGAATACAGAAAATAACACTTCAGCAACTTCTGTATGGACAAAAGCGGTACTTATTAAGTAGCAGAAGGAACAGATCTACTAAATACCTACTATGTGCCATGCTTAGTACTTTGCATGCTTTTTTTTTTTTTTAAAAGATTTATTTATTTATGAATACAAGCTGGGGTATAGGCCAGAGGTGGGGTGGTGAGAGGATTCACCAGAGACAGAATGGGGAGCAGAACAGGCTTATCTACTGAAGTACACTGCTGAGGGGAGCAGGGGGCGAGGCAGGAGAGGTCTGCTGCGCCATGTGGGATCCTCCCTGGCCGGGTATCAAACTCGTGCTGCAGTGGCTCTGGATAGCTTCATAGTGCTGCACTTAACCTGCTGCGCCACCAGGGAGGCCTTTGCATGCTTTTTCATTTAGTATTAAATCACAGCAGTCCTGTGAGACAGGTATGATTTTTAGTCACTTTATAGCAAGTAATTTCCCTCAGGATATTAAAGCTGGTAAGTAAAAGTCAGGATTGGGCCTCTGCCTTTCTAACTCAAAACTATGTTCTTAATTACCGTATTTTAATAACAAACAAAAACGACAGAATGTCCACAGAAGTGTATAAAATATTCAGTAATATGGGCAAATCATTTATTGAGAATTTACCTCTCCCAATCTTTATCGTTGTACATTTGACTTTTCGCATTACTGTAATAATGTAATTTTTTTCTATTGCTTAACCTTATTTCATTCAATTTTTCCTTGAACTTATATAGGTCGTTTTACTATGGTGTTCTACTTAATTGATTCAGACATTTAAAAGTCATCATAGTTAAATGTAAAGACGTTAAAAAAATTCAGATTTGTTTTTCCCCCCCGAACAAAGTTACTATCTTGGTTAGAGATGTGGCCTCTCTGATCATGGATGTGAAGAACGTATTTTCCTCAGCTCATCCCCTTCAATTCAGCAGCAACTTAATGAAAGAAGAAAATGAGATGCAGGTTTCTTTGCAACTGTAAAGTACTGAAGAAAGTTTTACTCTTAGAAATAAAGTGAAAAATAAGTGAAGCAGATTTCTTCTAAGCAGTGAGAACATTTTCAGGTTTTCTCATTCTCCAAAGAAGAAGGAAGTAACTGCTACACCTAGACTGACAGAAGACAGGCGAACAATGAGTTCCCATTTTTAGGTTCAATTCTCTCCAGGTATTTCATGACTATAATACATCAGCTCAGACACTGAGGGACCAGTACAAGCTGACTGCCGAACATGGCGCCGAGACAGATTCTGAGTAAGTAAAATACATTCTAGAACACGTGGTTCCAGACAACTGGTCCTGCTAGGGCTGATTATCATGGAGGTGATTTTGTTCTTTGAAGTTGGTCTATTCGTTGTTATGCTGAGCAAACATTACTTTGCAAAAATTTAAGTTCTAGGATGGGAAGTATTTTCCTATCAAAAGGCCACTGAGTCGAAGAGGGAACAAGTGCTCCACACAAAACAAGAATTTAGAATCATAGAGCAATAGAATTTTGAGAACTTGAAAGACCCTTGGCAACTATGTAACATTTACTAACTTGCTCTGAAAATTACATGTTGACCAATCTGCCCTTCAAATAAAATAGGGACACAGTACTTTATTCACTGAGTTTGAGAAATAACATTGAAGTTTACACACCTCAGCTTACATTATGCTGGATTAAGAAGCAGCTAAGAAGAGAGGTGGGTGGGCAGAAGGTGCCGTTAAGAGTGTGACAGTGAGGAAGAAAACAATGGCTAGCAGTTTTTGTGGCAACTTAAAAACAAGAGAGTGAGAAGAAAGATACGGGAAGGAGCTCAGGGGAGATTAAGAGGGACTGAGAAAAAGGAGAGACAGAGAAATGCAAGCAAGACTGTCTTATCTTTCACTTCAGTTCTTGGCACGCAGCAGCCAACGTTTCGCAAGTAACAACCATCATCCGCCTCCCTTCCGTCAGTCTAAGTCATCAGAATTACTCCTCCTTCCTTACAAAATGAGAAAACTAAAGATGTTCTCATGACTTAGAAGAAATTTGCTTCCCCTTTTTCATTTCGTCTCTAAAACACTTCTGGACGCAGAAGGGGAGAAGACTTCCTGGGTAAATTTTTAAGCCTCTCACTGTGGTAATTAAAGGCAATAAAAGAAGAACGAGAAGCACCACCATAAAACAGGCAGGTTAACGCCGCCTGGAGAGCGCAGAGAACACAGAAGAGACACTCCAGAGCCGCTGCGAGCTTGAGCCTGTGCAACTCTTGTCTTTATTTAGTACACGTACAGACTTATTCCACAGATCGCCATGTTGTGCTTCAGCGTAATTCAGAGTCAGGAGGCGAGGAAAAGACCCTGCAGGTCAGCGTTTTGATGACTGGCAAAACACTAGCAAGCTTGCACTGCAGTTGTCTGAACCACACCCAGTCTGCAGTTAAATATAGAATTTAGTTTCTGGAACTATTGGTCGTCTTAACCTTCAAAGTCCAAGTATTCGCTGAAAAAATTTAAAGTAAAAAGGAGAAAGGAACGAGACTGACAGAAAAGTCCAAGTAATAATAAACTGTCCTGGGAAGAATTCCAAAATGCAGTAAATACCAAGAGAATTAAATTGCAAAAACCTCCAGCGACATTTTACAAACACTTCACAAACTGATGTGTCCTTCGATGCTGCTTCTCACAGATGCATAACCCACTCGCGAGAAAGGCATTTGTGTACCAGGCCCATGTCTCTAGCTCAGATCACCTCTTGCGATGGGTGACGCTGTAGGTGAACAGCAGTGTCATCAAATTTAGAGCTAGGAATTAATTTTGGCTGGTGACAGTATTGTGGCTGTGATGCTCTTTTTGTTTATGAAAAGGCACTTCTATCCTAACAAAGTATTTTTAGACGCTTAAATTTTTTTTTTTGGAAGAGGCACTTGCTCTCAAACTGAAATTTTTAATGCTGATCCAATTCTTATTGGGGAGAATATTTTTGGGGTTAACTTTTAAAAGTTATTTTGGAGACTGACAAAGGTTAAAACATAACAACAACAACAAAAAGATTTTCCTTATCATTTCAGAGGGTTCTGGGCTTTAGTCATGATTTTGTTTTATATTACTGACGATAAACGAAAAGAATCTAAGGGGAAGGAAAAGCGCACGACAGGTGTTTCCACGAGCAATCCGCAGCGCGCACTTGTTAAGGACAGAGGCCCCTGGCAGTCTCAGGCCGCCTTCATTTCCCTGGGCACACTCAGGCCCCGGGTCACTCCTCGGCCGCTCTGACACACACAGTAAGAGACAACCTGGCTTTGCCAAGCTGGCGTCTGAGGCACCACACTCCGTGCTCCTGCAACGTTCTCCTGTTGCAACGAGGCCTCCTACAGTTACTCCTGAATCTAGTCAACTCCTCCAAGATGTTGGCTTATTTCTCCATCTGATTTTGTGGGGTTGAAAACATGTCTGAGGAGATTTGAAGGTTTCCTTTTTCTTTCTCTTTGAGAGCAGAACAGACACAGTAAGAGCCAGGCCTCACTCTTTGGTGTTCCAGTCACCTCACACTCTGGACACCGAGATCCCACAGCTGAAGGGACCCTCGGCCCTGGTCACTGAGCCGTAGAGGAGCGCGCACAGCACAGCCTTGCTCCGGGGCCACAGAGACGCCAGGCCTAGTAGTCTACCATCTCTTTACTCCTTTACCCTAAAATGTACCCATTCTTTCTATCTCTGGCCTCCTGCCTCAGATCTACTAAGCATTTTGTTGAATGGATGAAGTGAGAGTTAAATTTGCTGGATAAAAACCACACTGGCGTCTGACATCATCCGCACAGGCAGATCCTTCAGACACATGATCTACATGATGTCCCCCTCCTTGAAAATATGTGAACTACCTGGGGAAAGCCCAGCCCACTGCGAGCACTAGAGCTGACGCCCCGTGAGTGAGGGACTGAGGAAATACTAGCCAGTCATCTAATTCTACTTTATCTATAAAATCTAGTCAGGCCTTCTTTAAAGAGTAACAATAAAACCCTTTTGAATTATGGACATTTCAAGCCTCCACAATCATAATAAACCCATGAACCCCACGTAACCATTGTCCAGTTTCAGCTGGTAACAATCATCCAATCATCCTCCCTCTCTGTTTGTCTTTTCCCCATTAAAATCCCCATATGCACTTATGCAAATGAAAAGCTGTAAAGTCATCAATCTAGTGGCATCAGACCTTAGCGGTAACAAAGGCCAAGTCCATGTATTAAAAAAACAATCAGGGTGCGCCCAAATAAAAATAACATTCAATTTTAGTTCACAGGGAGAACTTAAATCCCTGGTTAGTAGGCTCCACAGTCTACATGTAGTGAGGCCACTAATTAGGTTTGTGGCCCTGGAAAGTTATTCAACTTCTTAGAGCCCTGGTGGCCTCATTATAAAAAGGAGAAACCAGATTGCAATGAGGATTAAATGTGGAGCATAATTTATGTCCTTTGGGGCAATAACTGTCTCTAGAATTGGGTATTTTAAAATCAATTGCAGACAATGCAATGACGCCAGGGAAGGGGAAAAAGACAAGAAAGAAGAAACCCACGTATCTACGTCTACACTTACACCCCTGCTGCGGCTCCACACTGAGGGGCACTAGAACGACGGCGGAAGTGCTTTTGGGACAGTGAAAAGCAGCACGTGTTCTCTGCCAGCAGGTGGGCAGTTTCCTCTGAGTACTTTACTTTTCCCATTTAAACAAAAAGCAAGACCGTCATGAGAATGAGGGTGGGGAGAGAGTGCAGGGAGAACAAAGTGTGAGACAACAGAAAGGATGAACTAGGGAGGTATTGAGTACGACCGTCCAGCAGAATGAAAGACCCACTTAAGGTTCACGGTCATGAATTCAAAATGAGAGCAGGCCGCGGGGTTTTAAGTGTTTCTCTAGCTGTATTTAGTTTCAAAAATGCAGAAGCAAACATGGAGAGATGGCAAGAAACAGAAGAGATGGATCTAGCCACCGGTCACTCACAGCCACGGCTCTAAGTGCACCTAAAATACCGACGACTCCCAAATCTCCGCTTCCATGACCAGTGTAATCTACACAGAAACCCTGCAGTGACTTCACAACCAAAGTTCTCACTGGAAGGAACTTAGATGAAAACAGAACATTTGTTCAACACTTGCTACGAGGAAGGCATTCTCCTGTGCGCTTTACATATATCACCTCACAGAACGCTCCTAACTCTTCTTAGAATAACCACCTCCATTTTACAGAAAACCCAAATCCCCAAAGATAAGGCAAAGCTGGCACTAAACTGTACACCTGTAGGCCTCTGAGGCCCATCCCTCTTTCACTAGCTCAAAATACGTAACTCTTTATAAACATGGCAGCGCGGGTTCAGAGCTGCTAAATGATTTGCCCAAAGCCACACTGTCTCCAGCGGCACAGCTGTCTCCCGGATGACCGCTCCCTGAGCATCACACCGGCTCTCTGCACTGCCTGCTCTGCCATCTCTTTGTCCACTCTGTGACTAGATTACCTGAGTTTTTCTCAAATTTCTCCTGCTGCCCACGACCTCCTCTGTGCTCTGAACCCCAGAGGTGTGTCCTCCCCTCAGGGACAGCAGCGTTCCGTCAGCTGGCCTCCCTAGCAGCCTTCCTTCCCCTGGCCTCTCTCTAGCAGCCTTCCTTCCGCTGGCCTCTCTCCTCCAGTGCATTTACATCTGAGCTAGTCAATTCTCTGAGGCTCTTATATGTAAACTGTAGATAATAAGCAGATAAAATATCTATAGAATTGTGAAGATGAAATAAAATCAATTACACAGAAGCATCAATAAGATCGATAATTGTATTACAAACTACAATATTATCTTTATAAACTGTAAAATCCCTCTGAAATGTAAGCTTTCACTGACTGAAGCTTTATGAAGGTAGATACTATAAATTACATTTATTTCCCCGTGGCCCTGGGTATTTGCTTTGTGTTCAAATATATACTCGATTGGCTGATTTCTTGTTCATCTTTCCTACTCCCTCAAACATTTAATAGACCAAATTCATCAGGTACCATTTTCCCTATGACACAGGCTGGACATCAAAGCCATGGAATAACTAAGCCTGGGATTTGATTATAGCGAGCACAGTATAACCAAATCCTGCATAATCAAAGTTGAGGTGCTCCCGAAGAAAAACCCCACATTCTGTCACAAAGATTTTCCTGGGGATCCAGCATTACAATGTCCTTTCCGAGTCTCTAACTGGTGACCTAACTATCGCCTGTCGAAATGGCCAAAATGTCACCACTCTGGTGAAGTGTCTCTGACGCTTTCCTCTGCTTGTCTGCACCTCACGCTCCTGTAAACTAAGTCGTCCCTCTTCATAACCATATTTATTCCTTAATTCTGTAACTGCTTCTAGGCAGGTGTTGCCCCCAGGTTTGTGAAAAAGAAGTTAACCAGATATGGGGATAAGCTGTCAGAGCACCTAGGTGTGACAAGAGTATTACAGAAGCACAGAATACAGTGGCTAAGAGTCAACTAGGTCAAAGGAGAGGGGAATGGTTGCCTCGGTCAGTCACCACACACACATACTGGGTGCTGGAGATGTGGCCAATGTGACCGAGGGCTTGAATTTAGACCTTCATTTAGTTTAAAGTAACTCAGACTGAAAGTGGCATGCCACAACACACAGCGCAGTGCCGGATGACTAGCGCTCTTTCTCTGTTTTTACCTAGTTAACTTATAGCGCACCCACTGTCGTAAGTACCTTTCCTTCCACGCAAGTACTGCGGTGGCAACTGTGCCTTCAGCTGTGTGATTATCTGATTAACATCTGTCTCCCCAACTTGACCGTAAACTCCAGGAGGGCAGGAGCTATGTCTGCTCACCTTTCTCTCGTCCAGGTCCACTGCAAGGACACTGAAATATTTACTAAGTAAATATTATTGTCAGGGAATACTGCATACTTGAGTTTTTGTGATATATAGAGACTACATTTCTCATAGTTCCAGCTGCTTCTGACCCACAATTTAGACGCTCCTTTCACACGCACACAATTTATGCACAACATGAGAGAAAGCTGCATCCTCAACCCCCAGGTAAAGCCACCAAGCCACCGACGTCAACGTCCTGTCCTGCCCCACTGTTTCAGACAAACTCCTGCCTGGCCTTTCCACCACACATTGTGTCACTTCATCACATTATTACACATTTTAATACACAGCTCTAAAACATAAGCACTCTAATGTAGAGTTCCATTTACTTATAAGGAAGCATTATAACAGAAACAAGAACGATTATCTTATTCACTCAACTGGCTAACAGATTTTCTCTAAAACAGTGAGTTATTGTCCTTTAGAGTTTCTCACATCAAGGATTTTGTTGGCCTGAAATCCCATGGTAAGTTTAACAGAACTTCCTTCCATTTTCCTATAAAAATCAAAGTTGGATCTAGAGACTTGATTCTGCTTCAATTTTATTGCAAAGAATATTCTGAGGGGGTGGTGTGTGCGACCTTTAAGAGGTACATAATCTCTGGTCGTCCATCTTTCTGGCAGGTTAGCAGCTATTAATGATCACTGTGAGATCTATTATTTCATTAGGATTTTGCAAAATGATGATGTTCTAATTATATTATTATCTCTTCATTTATTAGCTGGAATCCATCAGAGGAAAACTTTTTGGTTACCTGGAAATAAAGTTTGCACGTGAAAAGCGGGTCAAATGCTCAGTTCTTTTCTCATTTTCCAATTTAAGTTTGTTCTCTAGCACTCAGATGTGACCAACACCTTTTTAAGCAGCATCATTGTCACACATGGGTTCTGACATGCATGATGTGCTGTAATCTACCACAACTGGCATTATGACTGATGTTCAAAGAGGTCCCCCATTTGGATATGGGAGCTTCAAGTTAGCTCCTGAGTACTTTCAATATCACTCATTTATCTGCAATGGCCCTTTGCTTAAAAAGACACCCAGTCTCATGAGGCATGCCTCCCGCCCGATGAGCAGAATGGTGAGCGGACCTGGAACAGACGCTGCTCCAAGGAGTGGTGGAATTGCTACTCAGTACAATGTGGGCCCCAGGTGTGTTAATGTCTATTTGGCTGATATTGTTTATATTCATTAAGTTGTGTAATGGCCTTTCAGTAGAGTTGGGCGAATCCCTCCCTTTGTTTTTTACAAGAGAAAATGTGTTATGAATTATGCTAATAATTTGTAACTCAAATTCAAGACTACAGGATTTTTCTATCAAAATTATAGCTAATTTCTTTGCAAAAAGTGACAAACTAATCCTAAAATTCAGATAAAATGCAAGCAACCCAGAATCACGAAAATAAGCTTGAAGAACAATAACAAAGGAGAGGACTCACGCTTCTCAGTTTTGGTGTTTACTGCTCCGGTAGTCTTGACAGCGGGGCGTGGCATAAACAGCCACACAGATCAATGAAACAGAACTGAGAATTCAGAAGTGCGCCCGCACATTTGCAGTCAATTGATTTTTGACAAGGGTGGCAAGACTGACTAAGTGGGGAAAGAATCATTTTTTTTGACAGTTTTGGGACAAATGGCTATCCACAAGTGAGGGATGAGGCAGAACCCCTATCTCATCACTTACAAAAATCAAGTCAATACGAAATTCTTAGAAAAAATACAGGAATAAATTTTGGAAACTGATTAGGCAAAGCCTTCTTAGCTATGCTAACGACACAAGAAACAGAAGGAAAAAAAAATGAACTTCATCAAAATTAAAAACCTGCACGCGCCAAAAATCACCATCAGGAATGTAAAAAGACCACTCTCAGGATGGGAGAGCGTATTTGCAAACCGTGTACCTACTAAGCGGTTTGAACCCTGACAAATTTGTACCTTCACAATTCAATATAAAAAGACAACCCCATTCTTAAAATGGACGCGCGATTTGAACAGACTTTTCTTCAAAGAACACACAAGCATATGAAAAGGTGCGCAACACCGTTAGTCAGGGAAACACCAAAACCTCAGCGGGGGTGAGTCCGCTGGGCTGGCTGTGATCAGAATGACAGGCAGTCACAAGTGCTGCAGGGAAACTGGAAGTCCTGCCCGGGCCGGAGGGTGAGCTCCCACAGCTGCTCACTACCGCCGCACAGTTCTTCCAAAGGGACTGAAGGGTCGCCGTTTGACACGGCAGTTCTAATAGTATACAAAAGTTGTCTTCACAGTGGCCCTGTTCATAAGAGCCAAAAAGTGGAAACAAGCCCAAATGCCCATCAGCTGATGGGTGAATAAATAAAACAATAAATAAAAACTACTTGGCAATTGAAAAAGGAATATCCACATATGGCACACTAAGGATGGAACTTGAAAACATGAAAGAAATGAATTACAGAGAAGGCGCATATTGTCTGATTCCATTTATCTGAAATGTCCAGAATAGGTAAATCTAGATAGGGAGAAAAAAAATGAATGGTTATGTAGGACTGGAGGGAGGGGCTGATTTTGTTCATTTTTTTCCCCCTATTTTTTTCTTTTAATTCATGTAATCAAACTTAATACTGCCCAATATTTTGAGTCTCAGGAAATATTTTCTCTATTTTCAGGATATGGAGGAATTCCCCATGTTTTCTTTCATTATTTATATGGGTTTACTTTTTGGATTCATTTAAAATTTACGTTGGTATATGATGTGAAGAATGGAATAATTTTGGACTTACACCGAGTAAGGCTAAATGCTCTGCTGGTTTTACAGTTGACACAGACATTTATTCATTCATTCAATCCAGGAAAATATATCACGCACTGCTCTAAGGCTAGGGAATTTTATATTCCGTCTTTGAAAATAAAAGTCTACTTTCACAGAATGAAAATCATACTGTCACCTTCTATAGTGCTATTACTTACTTTGAAAGACATTTTTGTAACTTGTAATAAACCATGTCCATTCTTACTAGTTGTACCAGGTAAGATTTAAGAAAATCAAAGATTAAAAAAATAATAAAATAAGAAACCCAAAGATAACTAATTCCTGGATTAGATAAAGACACATATTAATTAAAATTAAGGTTAAACGTTGAAAATTAAGAGTAGCTAGAAGTGTTATATATACGGTGATGTCCTCCGTATCTTTGTAACTAAATTTAATCAGAGTGATTCTGTGGCTCCTTCTTGCTGCCTTGCGGGGGAAAGAGGACCCCAAGGCCTTTCCACTTCAATTTTGAAAGACATTAGGCATATTGCCTATCATTAAAAGTCATTGATTTTTAAATTAATCCTTCCTCACACCGATATCATGTGACAAATGTATATGGTATCTGCTTAAAAAATTAAATGGCTGGGGGGCCTCCCTGGTGGTGCAAAGGGTGAAGCACAGCGCTGTGGAGCTGTGGGCAGCTGTGGCTTGAGTTCAATGCCCGGCCAGGGAGATCCCCACACGGCGCAGCAGACCTCTCCTGCCTCGCCCACTGCTCCCCTCGGCAGTGTGTTTCCGTCCATCTGCCTGTTCTGCTCCCCACTCTGTCTCTGGTGAACCCTCTCACCGCCCCACACCTCTGGCCTGCATCCCAGCTTGTATGCAAAAAAAAATAAATCTTAAAAAAAAAAATTAAATGGCTGAGTCCCTGGTACAATTAGCACTTATACCAAGTATAAACTAATACATAGCTATTTGGCTCTCCGGAGGAAAATGTATAATATTGTAAGTAATTTAAGTTAGATATTATTTTTACTCTCATCTCTTATGTGGTAAGTTCTAGGAATTTTTTTTAAAAGAATCAGAATGTTTAGATGTGAAAAACAGAGCAGATTGTCAATGTCAGAGCTCCAGAATAGCAAAGTCTTGCTTTTTTACTCCCACCACTTTAATGAGAAAGGATTCATTTTCAATCACTGGCCGTCTCCTCTCGCCTACCAAAGGAGAGCAAGAAAAGCACAGCTGATAACACTGATCCAGCCTTCTCCTTAAGCAAACCTTATCATTTCAACTTGCGCACAGCGCCCGAAAGCCAGCATGTTGAGTCTCCCTTTAAGGCAGTGATGTTGATGAGCTGGGAAATAATCAGAAAAGCAGGAAGAGAGTTGGCAAAAGTCCTAGGTGACATACAATTCAATATTGGCTCTTGAAAAAGTCATTTTTGAGATGAGACGAGTAGAGTGTCTAACCCCAACCAAGTCACAGAGCAGGTTAGCAGCAAAGCCAAACCAGGTTTCAGGTCTTCTGACATCAGTATTAAATACATTCAGCTACACACACAAGACAACTGGAAAAATGTGCAGCGAGCTCAAGGTAAATATGTACTCTATCACCTTAGAAGTTAAACTTCATTTTAAACATGCACTCTAGGGCCTCCCTGGTGGCGCAAGGGGTTAAAGTCTCAGCACTATGAAGCTGTCTGCAGCCACCGCAGCACAAGTTCAATCCCTGGCCAAGAAGCTTCCCACATGGCACAGCAGACCTTTCCTGCCTTGCCCGCTGCTCCCCTCAGCAGTGTATTTCAGTCAATCTGCCTGTTCTGCTCCCTACTCTGTCTCTGGTGAATCCTCTCACCCCCCCCCCCCCCATACTTCTGGCCTACACCCTAGCTCTTGTATGCATGAATAAATCTTTAAAAAAAATTGTACTCTGTTCTTTTCTTTCATATTAGTGAGGAATCTCAACATAAAAATTCAATTGCTTTGACCTCTGAGTAATATATTCCTAATATTTAATATTAGGAATTAAGTATTTCTCCAATGGAAAACTATTACCTTAATGCACACAAAACTCTATATCAAAACAAAATCCTATAAACATTATCTCCTATTTAAAGGTAGGAGGCCAAAGGGATAATTCTACTATAGGATTCATACTAAATATATTGAGCATTTGGGAAGTGTTCAATACATGGGAAAACTGAAGCTAAGGTCAAATTTGCCTGAAGTGCTGAGTGTCTGCTATGGGGCAGGACTAGTTCTAGAGTTAGAGGATAAATTATCAAATCAAAGTCAGAACCAAATATACTTTTAACTTTTGGGACTAAGCTCATTTAGGCCATAAAACTTATCAAAGGAAGTTAAATCTCAGCAGATTCCTATACAATTACTCAATATTTTGATAGAAACAAAACTTCAAAGATTTTTTCCAAAACACATTACAAAGATCTGAACTCATGAAACTTTTTTTCTTCTAGTTACCGAGAACACTATTAAATTATAATGATAGATGTTAACTCCAATTTCATGAATTCTCAATGAGATCAACTTACTTGAATAAAACAGCTTTTATAATAGGTGAAAGTACTTTTAGATAGAATCTAGATCCCAAATTACTTCTTTGGAGTGACAACCATACAAATCTAGTCTGGGACGCCGCCCACAGGAAAGGGGAACACACCTTTCCATGACAGCCAGACACTCCTTTCTCCAAGTAAATCGACTTCCGCGTCGTAGTCGGAAGGTGCCAGACGTGACAGAGACTGGGGGAGGTGTTTGTCTCCACTCGGGGTCCTCTATTGGAATGGGAGCTGGTCTCATACTTAGTGTAGCCCCTGAAATGAACAACAGATTTTTAGCAAATATCTTGCAATTTACCAAGAGCAAAATGACAAATGTATCATCAAACCGGTAACCTTTCTCCCTGCACTGAAACTTGCAGGTTCAATACATTTGATATTTACTTTTAAAAAAATTATGTGATACCTCCCCCAAAATCTGAAGAGATAAAAACTGCTCCTAAAAAGTAAACTAATTACTTTAAAATATCATTTTAAAATGCAGTGTTTTTCAAAACAAAGCACAAAATCTGTCCCTACAGGAACAGGGATGTACGTATAGCCTTTGACCCAGTGACAACTTTCTGGAATACCTTTCCCGTCCTCTGAAAAACCTCTCGTAAAATTCCTGTTTGGTAGTTTTATGTTTTTGAACAGTATACCCTATATGTTCAAAATCTGTTATTACCAAAGGACTTTGTTATTGAAAAAATGGAACCCTTGAAGAAAGTTTTCAAGAGGAAAGGAATTTAAAGTAACTCTTATTGCTGTAAACTCTCACAAAAGAGCATCAAGTATAGCATCAAAGAAAATATATTTTATCTGCTTTTCATCTAACTAAATCAAATCTCCATAGGTCTACTACCTATCAATGCTATACTACTTTCGGTCACCTCTTAAAGATTAAAAAAAAAAAAAAAAAACCCAAAGATAAATCTATACTTGAGATATTTTACTAATCCAGACCAGCCTTTTCTCAAACAATTGGATGATGATATATTTGTCCACTCACCATTTATCAACCCCCTTTTACCTGGCTTACTTTAAGCTGGAAGCTATGGCTGAAACAAGGAAAGCAACTGAAGTCTCTGGCTCCCATGGACTTAATTCAAAGAAATAATTATCATTTAAATACAACATAGTGTGCCTTGACAGAGTTCAGTCTCTGGCTTTCCCACTGTTCTTTCTTCACACTGTAAAATGCATCTTCCCAAAGTACAGTTACAGCGCTTTGCTGATCCAAAACTTCCAAGTTACCTCTGCCTGTGGACTAAAATCCAATCTCTCTCTTTTTTTTTTTTATTGTTTTTTTATATCTTTTACATTGTATATTCCCCTTGGGTAACCCACCACCAATTCACCCGTGACCCATCTCCGTGGTCCCTTCTGTCCTTTTCTACTCCATTTGTGCCCTTATTCTCCCCCTCCCTTGCTGAGTGTCTCTCTCTTCTCTGGCTTCCCTATACTCCTGTTATAAGTGAAACCATTAAATATTTTTCTCTTTCTTTCTGGCTTATTTCGCTGAGTATGATCCCCTCTAATTCCATCCATGTCGCTGCAAATTGCATGTGTTTATCTTCTTTCCATGCTGAATAGTATTCCATTGTGTATATGGACCACATCTTCTTGATCCAGTCATCTATTTTTAGACATCTGAGTTGTTTCCATACCTTAAGTTATTGTAAACAATGCTGCAATGAACATACGGGTGCATGTGTCCTTTTGGATTAGTGTTTTTGTGTCCTTTGGGCAGATTCCCAAAACTGGTATTGCTGGGTCGTATGGGAGCTCCATGTTTAGCAGTCTGAGGAACAGCCATACAGCTTTCCATAGTGGTTGGACCAGTTCCAATCTCTTAATATAGCCCAAGCAAGACAGGTCAGAATGTGTTAGAATTACATGGGACAACATATACAACGATAAACATGTATTTTCTTTTCATCAGAAATCACAGGTATTCAACCCTGGAACGAGGTCATTAACACCTCACCACACACATCCCATGTGGGCCCTCTCACTGCGACACTTTTATATGCATTCTCAATACAGCTGCCAACTATTTTAACTAATCCGGATTTTCTACTTCGAACCTCTTGTCCTGCAATTTTTCCCATCGAGGTAAATCCCATTCCTGTTCTTCAGATTGCTCAGCTCAAAATGTTTGATTCATCTCTGACTTCTCTATTTCTCTCACATACTATATATCAAACCCATAGGCAAATCCTATCAATTTTATCTTCAAAATGCATCCAGAATCAGAGCACTGTGTATTTCTACACTGTTAGCACTTTAAAAACAAGCTGGCATCACCTGTCCCAAGCTTAGCTTCCTGGAAAGGTTCTAAAGATGGCCCTTCACTCTAGGTCATACCTCCTGGTAATCATGCCCTTGAATGTGGGTTAGTACTGGGGCATGTTCTGACAACAGAAAATGGCAAAGGTTTGTGGCTAGGTCAAAAAAAGCTTTGCAGCTTCTCACGAGGTCTCCTGGATTGTTGCTTCTGGGGCAAGCAAGCTGCCACGTAAGAACTGTGACTAACCTGAGGTCACAAAGTTGTACAGAAGCTAGGCCTATGGAGGCTCACGTGGAGTGAAAGATGCCCCATCAGTGCTCAGGTGCTCCTGTCAACCTAGGTGCCAAACTTATGAGGGAAAAGGCTATTCTGGACATTCTAGCTAAGCAGCCCTACTGTGGAGAACTAGAGAACCCTGCTGACAAAGCCCCAGACACACAAAATGACTGTGCGCCCACGTGGTAGCCAGCACCCAAGGTGGTCCCTAAGATCCCCAGTTCCTGCTGTACACACCCTTACGTGGTGCCTGCCCACACTGCCCCAGTTAGCGTGACCAACAGCGGGTGGGATTAAATGACAGAGGATACTGGCGTCTGTCTTGGTTGCTCTCGCTCAGACAACTTACTCGGGAAAACTAACTGCTGTACCATACAACACTCAGGCAGGCGACAGCAAGGCCATGTGATGAGGACCTGATGTCCTCGCCACCAGGAGGTTAGAACTGGGGCTGCCAGCGCTTGAGTGCATGAGCTTGAAAGTGGGCTGCCCAGTCAGGCCCCATGACGGCAGGCCAGCTGGCAGAACTCTGAGCTGGAACTATCTCGCTAAGCCACTCTTGGTTTCTTGAAGCACAGAAACCGTGAAATAACAAGTGCTTGTTGTTTCTAGTAGCTAAGTTGTGGGGTGATTTACTAAAGAATAGAGAACTAATACAAACCATCAAAGTCTTCTCCGGTTGGTTAGTCCTACGCATTCCCCCAACATATGGACTATTAATGACATCCCTAGTCACATTCCTAAGTTTAGAGGCCAAAATTTTTCTTTAATAGAGATTTTACTATTAGTAAGAATGAGCATCTTTTCCTGTTTACTGACCACTATAATTTTCTTGTGAATTTCTATTTTTTCTCCATTTGTCTTCCGGGTTATTCATCTTACTGTTTTGCAGAAATACCAACTGCTAGTCAAGTGGACTGCCATTTTTTCCCCAATTTGCCATTCGTCTTCTATTGTCATTATGGTGTCCTTTGTGATCTTAATTTTTATGTCGTGAAATCTGTCAACTTTTTCTTATGAGCAATGGATTTTCTCTCACATAAATGTTTTTACAGTTTTCATTTTTGTTCAAATCCTTGATAGGGGATTCCTGGTTGTATGTAATGAAAATATTTTCCTTAAGTGCTAAGTATGTCATCATGTAATGCTTTAGGTATTTATGGCTTACAGCAGGGTTGGAGCCAGCAAATTATGACTTGTTTTCTGTTGTTTTGTAAATAAAATTTTACTGGAACAAAGCCACACACATTCATTTAAACATAGTCTTTTGGGGGGGCACTAAAATGGTGGCGTTGGGGGCTGTGATACATGGCCTGAAAAGGGTTAGCTATTTTCTATCTGATCCTCTACAGGAAGAGTTTGCTGACCTGTGATCTACTCTCTATGAAACTCTGAAGTGAATCCTTTCATTTAGACAGTTCAAGAAAGAGGATTCCATTCACCAAAATAACTTGGCAATTCGGTTGAATGGAAGGAGGAATTACACGTAACAAGGGCCTTAGAATGTACCTACTTAGATTACGTAAATGTTGTTCTCAGGCATGGAAAGAAGTCTAAAACAGCCAAACCATGATCATGACTGAGTGACGTAAGGAAGAAACAGATGGGGTAAGGCAGTCGTAGGTCCTCTCACCCAAATGCTGACTCTGCAGGGGTAGAATAATTTCAGGGCTTCGTGGGAAGGAAGCGGACTAGGCCCACCCAGGAGGCCCACCGTAAATGTGCTATGCTTCCGTTGCTCAGCGGAATGACAAGTGCGCTCAAATGAAATAGGCACAAAGGATCTGAATCACGAGGATGAAGTGAGCCGACTGGGGATAGGGCTCTTTCTCAGTACTGGGCTTACTGGTAATACAGCTGTGCTTCTTTCCAATATTCTAATATACTGTCCAGATTTGCTCATGAAGGGAAAGAAAGAGGGAGGAAGGAAGGTAAAAAGGAAGAGGAAAAGTAAGTCTTGTTCTAGTTACTGTGAAATAAATCAAAACAATTTATACGCAGAAGGGGGCAATTGAATACTTTCAAATTTGTATTATCACATTATTTGTCAGATTTTTCTTCTGGCTCCTTTCTCATTTTCAATGTAGCAGCATTTAAAAATAGCAAGGAAACACTCCAACAGATTTGTTCTAGAAACCTTCGTTCATCTTGCTCAAGTTGAAAAGGATGGAAAGCTAAGAACAACCCAAGAATGGGCTCAAAATTATTGATCCTGACAGAAAAATACAGTTATTAGAATTCAGGAACAATGTATACAAGACTTTAAACCCTAAAGTAAAATACAGGCATTCTGGGTTGGCTAAAGATCCTTACAGGAAAACCATGTTACCTGGCTTCCTTAGAGAAGCTTTTTTTTTTTTTTTCCCTGCATTATATCCGGGTTTCTGGACGATAACATTTTACACAATCATCCTGGCAAGTCTTAAACCCATGAGGAAAAAAACCTTGTAATTTGCAGATAGGTTTTTAAACTTTTTAAGTGTGTTCTATGAACACAGGATTATTTCCTTCCTTTCTGTGTCACTTCTCCGCGCTACCGTGCACCTGCCGATCTCTGGTGAAGGCAGCTCTTGCACCTGCTCTGGCTGCAGGCACCGGCCTCTCCAGAGCCACCTCCTGTCCTCCGCGTGCCACAGATTCCCGCGGCACCGACATGTAGCAGTGAAGGAGGCATCACCTGCGCTCTCCAAACCTGCGTCCTGTTTGCCGCGTATGCCTCTCGACAAACTTTAACTTAGAAATAGGCAGAATCAGTGTCGTGAGCCAAGAGAAACTCGGCAAATCTGCGTGCCACGGTTATGTCTGAGTAAGACAAGGTAAGGCCGGTGAGCTTATTTCTAATTATCAACTCACTCCTTTCTTAAAACATAGGTATTTTCTTGTAAACGTGTCCATGAAAGGCCAGATAAAATGTATCTCACCAGTTTCCATAGCTGCTGCAGGCCTTCGTAGGCTTTGGCTAATGCTGGGGATTTCTGATGACTGGTTTGTCTATTGGAGCACTATAATAGATCTATCTACTGGATTATCAGTACCCAAAACTCTAATACTCACTCTATTACTTCTCTTGCTGAATCCACTCAAAGAGAAACTTTAAAAAAAAAAAAAAATCCATGTCCAAATGAACTGAGTGAAAAGGTTGAAAAAGGTAAGAGTTTCAATCCAGGAACACAGAGGGAAGTGCTCTGGGAGTCAGGAATAGAGGCACTAAAAGGACAAACATTTTTTTTCTTCTAAATGCTTATATTTAGAGAAAAATGTAATTTTTCATGTTGTGATTTTGTTTAATTTTGCATTTTCTCCTTAGAATATATGTAAATGGATGGTACCATTTATGTTTCTCCTGATGAACTATCTATGCTGGACAGAGGAAAAAAAGAAATAAAAGAACTACTTGTCAATAAAAGTAACTACTTTCTTTTTTCATTTTTTGCTTTCCTATTTTCTATCTACCTGCCTCTTAAAATGTGATTGGAGCCTGCTCAGTTTCGGATATGCTAGAAGCTGTTAACAAGGCAGATCAATTTCCTTTTATTTTTGGCCTCTGTCCCTCCCTTCATCCCCCCCTCCCTCCTTTTCAGTATACTGCGTATGTATTTCTCAAATATACTGTATAGGTAAAAACTTCGAAAAACACAAAAGTCACAGAGTTAATAGTCTTCCTGCTGCCACAGTACACCCAGTTCTCACGTCCCCGACAGGGCAGTTCTTACTGGTTCCAAGCACAGCCTTGCAGAGATGGTCCATGCTAATGTCAGCGTGTGCGTGTGTGTTCCCCTTATGTAAACATCAATATATTATTACCCACTGTTTTCTGCCTTACTTTGTTAACTTCCAAGTTTGATGTCATCAAATATAAATTGAATTCATAGAAAGCCATCTTTAAAAAGTATAGCTGCATGCTGCCCCTAGTATTCCATTGCACAGATAGACCATAATTTATTTAACCAGTTCTCAAATGACAAGTTTTCAGGTAGACGCCAATCATCTTCATAATTATGTTCTATAAGCACTTCTGAAGTACTATAAGAAATTCTTGACTACACAGTAGATAAGCCATTATCTACTACATATCTGTTGAATGTAGCTTTAGTTAATTTTAGCCAAACATAATACATAACATTAGCTCCAAAGTGTCAAATAATTAAAAATACATGTATTTCTTTAGCTAAAACCAAAAAGTCAACAAAATATTCTATCTATAATTATTTACAAAGAATTCTATGCCATATTAACTCTTAAAGTTAAAATGCAAAGAAAACCATAAAAAATTAAATGTCAATTGTTAATACCTAATCAGTATAGCGACAATGAAAATGACCAACTGACAATTATGACTTTATCCTCTTCAGACAACTGGAAAATGTGTCCTCCAGAAAATCTGATTTGAAAGAATTCAATGTGGATTTGGTTTTCAAATAAAAATCAGAAAGACCCTTAAAAGGGGTCAATCAGTATGATGGACTTGATTGAAAACCAATCCTCTTGGCTGGTTACTAACCTAGCAGGGGAAACATTCTTAAAAAGAGGCGCTCTCCTTTTAAAGGAAACAGCGCCTCCTCGATAGCAGGAATGCTGTTAGTCTTCCCATTTCTCCTATTTCAATTTCCCCCTGCTCTCCATTTCCTCCAACTTCCCAGTGATGGGTGAGCCTAGCTCTGGCTCTAAGATAAATGAAATAGGAAGGAAGATTAAAAACAAAAATAAAACACTAAAGGTTTTTAAAACACAGCTTTGGAGAACACTACATCACCCCAGTGCCAAGCTGGCCCCAAGAGTGGTGTGGTGCTCGGGGTGCTGCGGGCCCCCAGAACGAACTCATTCTCCCGTATCCCGGCTCCCGCCTAGGCCTGGACTCAGCCCTGAAGCGCCTGGCGGGCTGCAGCCTCCTGGCTATAAGATCAATCCCTCTGGTGGGCGGGCCCTTTGACAGCCAATTGTTAGACGTGACCGAAGTTCACTAAATCTGTAGGCAAAAGTTCCTTATTTACCCACTTGATCCCTTATCATCAGCCTAAGCGGATCTATTAAGTGGATGCCCCAGTTTTTTGTCCTCCTCCATCTGATCTGCTGAGCTGTGGATGAGGGAGCAGTGACGTCCTTCGGGAAGACTGCTGAGGGCTGAGTTTGAAGCACCGCTTCAAGCGCGTGCTAACTCACACTGCTGTTCCACGACAGCCATCAGCTGCATGGTGCCATTGAGCATTTGAAATGCAGTTGAGACACTCAGCCGGGGCAGGGGGTGGGGGGTGGGGTGGGGGGGGAAAAGGGCACAAAATGGAACAGAAAAGAACACAAGGGACCATGGAGATGGATCACGGGTGAATTGGTGGTGGGCTACCCAAGGGGAATACAAAATGTAAAAGACATAAATAACAATAATAAAAAAAAAGGAGAAAAAAAAATGCAGTTGCTCAGCATCAAAAGAGAAGACAACTATCTCACTAATTTAAAGCATACTGATTAAATCACAAAGTGGTATTTATTAAATACAGCATTAAAATAATTTTAGCTATTTCTTTTCACTTTTACAGAAGGATTGTCAATGTGCTAGATGAGGTCATCGTCCCTTTGCAGTCCCCACCGGGTGACGACTCAGGCAGACACCATCAGTGGATGCTGAGGTCACGGCTGAGAGGCTGTTGTGGGAAAGGACGTTCGTCCAATGGCTAAGTAATGACTTGCAGATTATTTACAAACTGCAAAGACACTTTAACAATCAATCAAACTTAGCATGTGAAGGGCATTATAAGCCGACTTCAGGTGCTGCATGATGCGATTACGAGAGAAACATTACTAACAACACACATTGCCCCAGTGTTTTACTGAGAAAATTTTCAAACATATAACAACAATGAAAGAATTTTACCGTGAAAATCCGTACTTACACCACCTACTGTTTTACTAAACTTACCTTATCACCTATCTGAGCAGCTCCCTATCTGCCCATCAATTCATTTTATTTTGCTGTCAGGCTAAATTGCAGCCATTAGTATATTTCCCCCTGAAATAATCTATCAGTATTCTTGCCCCAAATGTCTAACACCTGTCTAACCTTCTGTCTTAACTTCCATTTTCTAGGAAATATAGGAGCTACAGAGGAGTAAGTTAATCGACACTAACAAATGTAACTTTAAAATTTTATTCACTTATTTATTTTATATAGATAAAGAAAAATGCTAAGAATTAATGTTTCTAATATGACAGTAAACAGGTGTTCACTGTGCTGGTCTTTCAACTTTTCTGTATGTCATCAACATCTCAAAATCGAAACTGGGAGGTGGGGTAGATAAAAAATCACTGCAGTGAGGTTGAGATGCTCTGTTGCTTTCTCCTGTTAAAACTGAGATTAAGCTCTATGAAAAAAAACATTGCCACCCGACCCCCAACAAAAACAGGTCTGTAACATTTTTATTTCTACCTCCGGTCCACTGCTATCATTAGGCAAGCATCTTCAACATGAAGGTTTCCAACTAAAGCCCTAGCCTGTCAGCACAGGCGTGAGAGCTGGCGCGTTACAGAAGGCAGCGTGGGTCGCACGGCTAAATCTGAGGCCCGGCTCACCGGCTCAGGCCATCACGTAACACGCAACTTCGCATTTCCCGCGGGACCTTGCGCAGGCGGCCCGCAGCAGGTCTTGCCCCTCCTGGCAGGTCTAGACCCGGGTCTCACTCTGCCTTCCAGGCACCTGCTGCTCCTGGAAGTCATCGAGGCAGCTAGACCCTGAAGTCCAAAAACAGTTCATCACTCAGGTGAACAGACTCATAAACAGAAAATCATCCAGAGACCGCTGGATAGAGTACAGCAGGAACTAAGTAAGAATATTAACTTTCTATGACTGGCTAAAATAAGACTTACAAAAAAGACTAGATACGGAATCTTATGTTTATGCCTATAATTGACGACAGGAAAACCGGTCACTGACAAGTAGAACCTTTCTTTCCAAATACACTCAGAATGATCACACAACCTGGGACAAAGAGCACCTTGGCAGAAGGAGTGAACAGAACTGGCTAATATTAGACACTAAACTGAAAAGTGTTACAGTCAGGGCTCATGTTTTACAGCTAAGAGTGTTCTAGAACAGTAAAGTATGAGACTATCTTAGTGAAGGTGGTTGGCACATGGATTCAACGCAGTCAATAACTACATTTGTCTTGTTTCAGATGCAATTTAAAAAAAAAGAAATGATATTTACCCGGGTTTGTCTTCTCAAGTTGATACCATCGATAAAATGCCCTTTTCTTCTGTTCACTCAGGTCTGACCCCTGCTGCAGCAGCCAGTGAGAGATCCGGCTCTGGCTGATACCTATGTGGAAAGAGACGTAACTGTTGGGGGTACTGAAATCACACAGAGGCTAACGAGGCTTCTTCCTGTGGTTCTGGAGCGTAGGCGCCTAACTCTGTGTTACCCTTAAGCAATCTACAACTAGAGCGTGCTTCAGGGTCAGGCTTCTCTGTAAAGACTGACTGGACTGACTGCACGATCTAAGCAGCGATCTTTCAACCAAGCCTTGACAGTGGTCTCTGAGATTAACCTCTACACCTGGTCCAGGAATATGAGAAAAATGAAGGATTTCTAAGTAATCAGCATTTGTCAGAATTTGATTAAATTTGTGTTTTACCACCACACCTCCATTCTGCCACTGATTTAGAATATTAGAAATTTAACATATGTTGAGAAGAAAAACAATCAACCCAATATATTTTGCTACTTATTGTTGAAACTGATCCAGAGATTTGGGAGAGGTAACTGAAAATAATGTCTTCAATAAGGTTTCGGGATTATTGTTAATTTATTTATGCATTTTTGTACTCATTACCATTAGTACAGATAACTAAGACCTGGAAGACTTTTAGAGTTATGCCGCAATGTGACTTCAAGAAATCTCAAGAGACAGATGTGCTTCTAACACAGACCTATCAAAAAACTGACCAGAGTATAAAGCAGAGGTTTTCAGCTGTCAGAAGTTCTTGACACCAATTAATTAGAAAAGTGAAGAACCACAACATGGACAAGTAAAAAAGCAGGCCTAAAACTAGTATGAGAATCACATGCTCCTTTTGGTCATTACAGTTTTTGAAAGATGAACAATTCAACATACAATTAGCAAAAGCAAAGAATAGTAAGAATGATGAAATTGTCTTATGCACCCATCATAAGGCACTTTCCAAAAGGCCATTTGGCCACTAGAGAGGGTTAACACATCAAAATTCTCCCAAGGCATTTCTCACAGTAACAGGCAAGGACTGAACACCACCTGCGCTGACACATGTGTGCGGCACAACAGGAAGACCGGGCATCATAACCACACCCCAACATGAGAAGAAGCAGGAGGTCTGGGACCATATTAAAAGCATGAAAACCAAGTCCTTAGAGTTTCACACACTTTAAAAACCTGTGTTAAAAGAAAATTTGAGGCAATGGAGGAGTATTTAAAGAAAGGTAGTTGGGCTCTGAAGCAAGATTCTGACTGAAAGCCTTTTACTTTTAAAATGAGGAAATTCAAAACTTTCCAAGACTAAGAGATTGCATCCCGAAGTAATTCACACAAGTTTTCCGATGGGCTGAAGACGTATGGGACGCAGGTGCTGGCAGCAGCACTGCCTGCTTATTCCAAAAGAATGCAAGTTATTCTGGATAACTAAATTGTCTGTTTAGCAATACTTTCAACAGAAATCTATTTATGACATTATGCTATTTTTAACTCTACTCTTAAACAAGTGAAGAAAATAACCATTTACCATGAAATCAGAATCAATTTCCATATCAACAAAATAAAATGATTTTAGATAGATTATTCATATTTGTAACATACCATTCAAAACAAGAGGAAATTTGAGGAAAATCTGTTAAGAGAAAAAGTAATATGGCCTCCCTGGTGGTCTATCACCTTACAGCTTGAGTTCGATCCCGGCCGGGGAGCTAACCCACATATTGCGCAGCAGACCTCTCTGGTCTCTAAAAGAAAAAAAGGAACATACTGGTATACTGGTTCTATTACTTTCAGTATTAGTTTTCCCTGACGCGGTCACATCACACATAGAAGTAGCCACAGAGCCCGGCAGATTTTAACAGTCCCAGGCTCCAGCTGTGCTGCAGAGGCAGGAAGGGCCAGCCCCATGCGAAGGAGATTAATTACGGCACGGTCACATAATAAGCACTAGATAGACTTTCAAAATCAATGTTTAAAAACAGTCCTCAAGAACAAATAACAACAAAAAAATCCGCGCAAAACAAACAAGAAGCCACCAACGCCAAGGGCGGGGAGGGCCCGGCACACCCAGGCTCTCTGCGAAGCAGCGCCCCGGGCCTTGCCCTCAGACACGCCCGGACACAGCAGCCTGCGGGCACAGGCCACGCGCAAGGAGGCCCCTGGGCATTACTGCCCCTGGCAGACCCCGGCTTGAAGCAACCTGACAGGAGGTGTGAGCCATCTCCGAGAGAGCGAGAACAGCGGCGCGTCAGCGGTCTGCGGCGGCGAAAAGGCGGACCGCGGCCACATGCAGCCGCGCGGTAAGTGAACCCCACAGAGGAATGCTGGTCCATAAAAGTCAGACCCACCCACAGAAGTCACATACAACTATATGATTCAATTCACATAACGTAAAGAGACACAACTCATCTGTGTGAACGGCTACCAGAACAGTGGCTACCGACGGGTAGGTGGGAGAAACTGACCGGCGACAGGTCCTCCGAGGAAGGTGGACGGGGTGAGAGTGCCCTTCTTCATCTTGACCCAGGTAAGTGACCGCATGTGTGTCTGCACTCTGTCAAAGTCATTATGCTGGATACTTTTTTGTGTTTGTTATATTGCAATAGTTTTCTTCCCAAAGTTTTCAAAATTATGTAGTGTTTAAAAAAATAAAGCAAATGAGGGGCCTCCCTGGTGGCACAGCTGTTAAGCGCTGCCCTGTGGGGCTGTTGGCAGCTGCGCTGTGAGTGCGACACCCCGCCGGGGAGATTCCCACATGGCGCAGCAGACCTCTCCTGCCTCGCCCGCTGCTCCCCTCAGCGGTGTATTTCCGTTGATCTGCCTGTGCTGCTCCCCACTCTGTCTCTGGTGAACCCTCTCGCTGCCCCACGCCTCTGGCCTGCACCCCAGCTTGTGTGCATAAATAAATAAATCTTTGCAATAAATAAATAAACAAATAAAGCAAATGAATATGTATCCATGTGGAAAGATGTCCACATACAAATGAGAAAGTGTAGTTTTATGAATATATATATATTTTTTCACATTCTTTTTCGTAAAGTAAAATTCAGAGTGGCAGACTCTTCCGACACTGTATTCACCACATTCTTTTCTTTCTACAAACATGTGTTAATTTATCTTTTTTTTTTAAGACTTTCCCCATAAATACTACATCCTTTATTGGTTGTCTTATAAACGCTGTAATTAAGTGAAACAACAGAGAGGTGCATGATTAATTACAACTTTTTCTCTCCAATCCCACTCTTTGAGGTAAGCAATGTTCACATATACTTTATGTATTGCTCCACCATAACTACTAATTTAAAAAAATAAAGGTAGAAAAGTTAATAAAGAATATCCTCCCCTTTTCAGTCTTTTTTGTGAGAAGGGAATAAGACCTTCCCTATAGATATGACCTCAGTTTTCATATAATTAACACAGAAAACAAAGTAATAAAGCAGCTAGTTTTCCAGATGAGGCACTGTAAAATATATGAAAATGACACATTTTATTATTTTTCTCAATACCAGTTTGCTGATAAAGCAGACTGCTTTAACTCACCCTCTGGGCCATCCCAAGCCTTGGAACTTCAGCTAAGTAGGTGCCAACGGCCCCTGCTGCTCTCCTATACTGCCATTTTCTGTACTTCTCTAGGGAGAAAGTTTCCCCAACGCTCCTATTCTTCCCAACGGATAGAAAAGTCATTCTCCATAAATTCTAGTTCCTCAAAATCTTTTCTATCTTTCTTTAATGGGACAGAAGGAAAGATTACATACAACCTTCATAAATGGACAGACTAAAACTAACCTCTCATTTCTTCCCTAGAAGTACGTAATCACAGTGTATTCAAAGCATGGAAAAGCTTTTCTGCCAGTGACAGTCACATTCTTTCCTGAGCATCAGATGTTAAGACTCCTTCCTCCAACGCCATGCTCCCTTCCACTAGAGGGCTCCCCACCACAACCCATTCTTGTCAAAGTCCCTAACACTAAAATGTGATGTTTCCTGGGGAGTGACGCCACTGGCCAGCACATCAGCTCGCCCCTGGGGCGCCACCACCACCCCTGGCACTGCGTGGTCAGTCGCTCCAGGGAGTGCTCGCAGCTCCTTTTGCAAGTTCGTGTCCCCTGGGTTCCAACTTGAAGCCTCTTCTCTCCAGACACTTTGCCTTTGGTCGTCTCAATTATCAACAATCATGACTGAAAACAGCAACCTAAATAATGATTTCCAGAGTAGCAAACTGTTCTTTCAAGCCATCTGCTGCAGAGCTCCGTGAGAATGCCCCACGGTCCTCACACAGTAAACTGAGTTCATTATCCTCTTCCTTGAAATCTGTTCTTCCTAGCCCCCATCTCAGTTTTATCTTCCATTCTACTCTACCCACTCATGTGTTTACTAAACCCAACTACTTCTTCATAAAACTCTTTTCATATTCTTTCTAATGCTCATTCCCTGGACAATCTGTTTTGCCTGGACAATTGAAGTTACCTCGATTAAAAGAACAAGTCATCTATGATCCACAAAGTACAGAATCGACATGATCAGATCCTTTCTAATTAGAAGGTCATTTCATAGCTCATACAGTGAAGCTTGGTGTTTCAAGCAATTTTCTGCTTGAGAACTGCAGGCATCTCTACACCTCACCTTGCACAGCACAACCAGAGTCACATCTAAAAAAAAAAAAATAAGTTAAAACACACACATCATTCTCTATATAAATAATTCAAAAATGTGCAGAGAAAAAAAGTCCCTTGATCCCTAACTCTTCTCTTATTCCCTGTTGTAGACATGTCAGTTTACCTAGTCTGATTTCTTGTATGAATCTTTCCTATTCATTTAAAACATAAGCACACATTTGAAGTTATTCTAAACATAATGAGCAAATTAATGTTTCTCACATCATGTGTTAGAACTTTCTCATCTAACAGAAATCTTGCCTGGTATTCTGCACCAAAATAAACCATAATCCATTTAAACACTTAACCTGCTAAGGGACATTTGAATTGTTGCTAATGCTTTCCTATTATATATTATGAGGCAATGAATATGCATATATTTGTGCATGTGAATAAGTATTTTAGGGCCAATTTACAGGAATGGAATTTTTAACTCATAGCTTCTGAGCAGTACTGCAGTTTGTGATAGATAGGAACTATCAGTTTGTTCCCAATTTTATACTCTAATAGTGATAAGAATGTTTCCGTAAATTCTCTACATTACTAAATATTATAAAACTTATTTAGAATGTCTGACTTTTGTTTTGCAAACATATAGTACATGAATATAAAAAAGAATTATTCAAATGAAAGCTGTAAAATAAAGTGGAAAGCTAATTTTAAAAATCCACCTAAATTCTTATCATTTAGAAATAATTATATTAAATTTATATAAAAAATAATTACATTGACAAGATCACTCCAAGCACATGTAAACACAGAAGAGAAAAAGTAATTATTAAGCGAGATCATACTACAGAAAAAAACCTAAAGTGTAAAAACCAAGAATATTTAAAAAAAATAATAAACTAAAATGAAAAGCAAAGCTCTACTCAAGATCAGTAAATGCTTCTATAGGGAAAATGAGATACCTAAAAGAATGTAGTAAAGAAAATGATGATAGAATAACATTGTCTTCTCATTTGTGGACAGTATCTAATAGTTCCTGTTTTCAAAAAAGAAAATTGCAGAAATTAGCAGACTACTAGCCAGTTACCAAAACAATGCCTAATGAGGCTCTTGTAATTCCCACCAACGCTGCTTCAGGGTTGGGCTGTGCAAGCAACAGAACATTGCTGAAATGATAAGCTTGTAGTTTCAGAGACTAGGTCAGTAAGAGACTGTGGCCTCTACCTTGCTCTGTGTCTCAGGCAGTTGGTTCTGAGGGAAGCTGACTGACAGGCAGTGAGCCTATTCAACCAGCCATACAGAGAAACTGGTGAGGCACCTTGGAAACAAGTCCGTTGGCCTGAGTTAAATATCATGACCACCACCACCACCACCACCTCTTGAGACACCCTCAACCAGAGTAACCTGTCAAAATATGTATTCCTGACCCACAGAAATTGAGATAATAAAAATTTAGGTTTTAAGTTGCTACAGTCTGATGTAATTTTCTGTGTGTAGACAACTAACATACATACATACACTATATAACCCCACCTCTCTTTCCACCTTATCCTGATATTTGGAAGATGTTTGCATAGTCAAAATTTATATCCTGGTCTGGATTCATCATTCCAAATAGCTATTTACTCATAATTCTAGATGTACAATACAGTTTCCCATTCCTAAGCTCTGTATTGTCATTATTGTTTTTAATTGAGGAATATTTTATATAAAGAGAAGTGCATTACTTTCAAGTGAATACAGGTCAGCAAGTTTTGATATATGTATACATGTATGTGACCCACTGCTCAAATCAAGATGGAGACTATTTACATGCTCCTTAAAGGATCCTTCCTGACTCCTTTCTTGTGAATGCCTAAAATCTGTAGTTTCAAATTAACTTTTGGTTCGGAAGATTTTTCATCAAGCAGTTTTTATCAGTAGAGGTTTACTGGCATTGTATTCCCCAGTCCTCAAATGTCTCTATATTTATTGTACATATTCTTTGTGGACAACTCTATAGAAGAAATTTGGGGGAACTACACTTTTCCTTGAAATCTGCTAAACTGAAGTGATATCAGCAGGACTAACATAGTAAGAACCTCTAAAAACTCAAAGCAGAAGCTGCTCTACCATAAAAGCACTGACAACTGTCAGTGACCTTGAGGCCTGAAGTAAAGAGAAAGTGAAAGCTATGGCAGAATTACAAGCTGCCTGCTTAAGTATTAAAGGTATGCTCCTATACACATAAACAAAGCTCCTCCCAAAGTTGGGGAACTTACAGGTTCTGGTCATTTAAAGAAATATCTGTCCTATAAGTATTTCACCATTAAGTTAACAAGGAAGAGACTTCAGGTGCTGCACATCACAAAGAATAATGACTTTATGGAATAAGTTCAGAAAAGTCACTAAACAACAAAACATTAACAACAAATCCAGGGATGTAGGAAGATATGAACTCCAAAGTTTTCATATACTATTTAAATTGTCCAGCTTTAAGCAAACAACAAACATGTATAAACTATGCAAAGAAACAAGAAAGTATGACACATAGAAAAAAGAAGCAGTTAATAAGAAGTGCCTTTGAAGGCATCCAGATGTTGGACTTACTGGACAAAGATTCAAATCAGTTGTTTTAAAGGTATTTAAACAACAAAAGAAAACTTGTCTAAAGAAAAGTATGAGAGGGCCTCCCCAGTGGCGCAGCGGTTGAGCGCTGCGCTGTGGAGCTGTCGGCAGCGGTGACGCGAGTTCGATGCCCGGCCGGGGAGAATCCCACATGGTGCGGCAGACCTCTCCTGCCTCGCCCGCTGCTCCCCTCAGCAGTGTACTTCTGATCTGCCTGTTCTGCTCCCTACTCTGTCTCTGGTGAACCCTCTCGCCGCCCCACGCCTCTGGCCTGTACCCCAGCTTGTATGTATAAATAAAATAAAATCTTAAAAAAAAAAAAAAGTATGAGAAAAATGTCTCCACCAAACAGAATATTGATGAAGAGACAGGAATTATAATAAAGAACCAATAGCAACTATGGCAGCTTAAAAGTACAATAAATGAAAACTCCTATAAGGGGGGCTTAATATCAGATGTGAACTAGCAGTAAAAATAATCAGTAACCTTGAAGACAGATCAATTATGATAATCTGTTTTGAAAGAGATAGGAAAAAACAAACAAACAACAGGGCCTCCCTAGTGGCACAATGGGTTAAGTGCACCACTGTGGAGTGAGTTTGATGCTGGGCTGGGGAGATTCCCACATAGCGCAGCAGACCTCTCCTGCCTTGCCCACTGCTCCCCTCAGCAGTGTATTTCGGTCGATCTGCCTGTTCTGCTCCCCACTTTGTCTCTGGTGAACCCTCTCACCACCCCACACCTCTGGCCTGCACCCCAACTTGCATGCAAAAATAAATAAATCTTAAAAAAAAAACCAAAGGAAATAGAAGTAACAACTTAAAAACATTGGGACACCATCATGTTGACAACATACACTTAAGGGAAGTTCAGGAGGAAGAG
Organism: Scalopus aquaticus; assembly: GCA_004024925.1. Taxonomy (NCBI): domain Eukaryota; kingdom Metazoa; phylum Chordata; class Mammalia; order Eulipotyphla; family Talpidae; genus Scalopus; species Scalopus aquaticus. The sequence continues at coordinate 38,669 of PVIJ01001736.1, forward strand.
TGAAAAATGAAGAAAGAATATTTGAAAAAATAATGGCTGAGCAATTCCCAAATTTGATGAAAACATTAACCTATATATGTAAGAATCTTGATAGCTTCACACACCTACAGATGCACACCTAGAAGTATTATAAATTGCCAATCACCAAAGAGAAAGACAATTGAAAAGTAGCAAAAGAAGGGTAAGTCATTACATACAAGGGGTGCTCAACTAACAGTCGATTTCTCATCAGAAATCATGAAGTCAGAATACAGTAGGATAAAATACTGAAAGTGCTGGGAAGAGGAAGAGTCAACCAAGAACTCTATATCCAGAAAACCATCCTTATAAAATGAAGGAAACATTAAGACATTGTCAGATGAGCAAAACTGGAGAGACTCTGATGCCAGCATGTCTAAGAAATATTAAGGTGAGTTCTCATCGAAATGAAAAGACCACTAATACACATGAAGAAATAAAGTGCACCAGTAAAAAACAGGTAAATATAATAGACAACAATATATAAATATCTTTTGCTTATAACCCCTTTTATCCCAATTTTGTTAAAAAGCTGAATAATGTAGTAACTACTGATATAAATCTAAATGTATGGGCATACACTGTATGAGTATGTAATTTGTATGACAATAATAGCACAAAGGAGGGGGAAGGAATAAAGTTTCCAAAAAAGCAAAGTTTTTCTATACTATTGAAATTAAGTTGGTATTAATCCAAACTATATTGTTATACTTTAAAATGCTAATAGTAACAATTAGAGCTAGCACTAAGACAGTAACTCAAAAAAATACAAAAAAAGAAATGGCATGGGATTTAAACTGCTACACTAGAAAATACCTAATTAACACAAAATAAGGAATTAAGCAAAACAACAACAAAAAGAAGACATGGTAAGTAAATGACAAAGTGGTACATGCAAATCCTACCTTTTCATAATTACATTGGATTTAAATGAATTAAGAAACATGATTCAGCTATAAGCTGTCTATAACACACATTTTTTTTTTTTAGATTTATTTATTTATTTTATTTATACATACAAGCTGGGGTACAGGCCAGAGGTGTGGGGTGGCGAGAGGGTTCATCAGAGACAGAGCGGGGAGCAGAACAGGCAGATCAGAAATACACTGCTGAGGGGAGCAGCGGGCGAGGCAGGAGAGGTCTGCCGCACCATGTGGGATTCTCCCTGGCCGGGCGTCGAACTCACGTCGCCGCTGCCGACAGCTCCACAGCGCAGCGCTCAACCGCTGCACCACCGGGGAGGCCCTATAACACACATTTTTAATTCAAAGATTCCAACTGGTTGAAAGTTAAAGAATGGAAAAAGATAGAGCATGCAAAAAATAACCAGTGAAAACTCAAGTGACTATATCATCACACAAACTAGACTTTAAGTCAAGATTTGATATGAGAGACAAAAAAGACACTTCGTAATAATATAAGGATTAAATAGTAAGGAAAACATAATTTAAAAAATACATGCATCAAACAACAGAGCCTAAAATTACATGACGCAAAAATGGACAAAACTGAAGGGAGAAATAGACAATAAAACAATGATATTTGAAGACTTCAACACTTTCAATAATAGAGAAAGCTACACAGAAGATTAACAAGGAAACATAAGGCTTGGACAAAATTATAAACCAATCAGACCTAACAAATATCTATATAACATTCCACTATACAGCAGCAGAAAACAAATTCTTCTCAAACATATGCACATTCTCCAAGACAGACCATCTATTTATATTAGGCCATAAAACAAGCCTCAATTTTAAAAGGACTGAAATCAGATAAAGTATGGTCTCCAACACAACAGAATGAAATTAGAAATCACTAACAGAACCAAAATCCACATATATATATGGAAATTATACAATCAATGGATCAAAGAAGAAATCATAAGGGCAATTAGAAATCACTTTGAGATGATTAAACAAACAAAATATCAGAATGTTAAGTGATGAAATTAAGGGAGTGCTTAAAGGGAAATTTATCATTGCAAATGCTTCTATTACAAAAAAAAGATCTCAAATCAGTAACCTAACCTCCTACCTTAAAAAAAATTAGAAAAAGAAGAGCAATCTAAATCCAAGGAAAGCAGAAGGAAGGAATTAATATAGAGGAGAAATACTGAAGCAGGAAATAGAACAGTAATAGAGAAAAATCTATTAAATTAAAATTTGGTTCCTTGAATAGGTCAATAAAATTGAGAAACTTTTAGGTAGGTTGAGCAAAATAAGAGAACACTCAAAGTACTAAAATCAGGAATATGGAAGAAGAGGACATTACTATTGACCTCAGAGAAATAAAAAGAATTACAATCCTTTGACCCAGTTCTCTGAACCACTATGTACCAAAAATTATATAATCCAGATGAAATGAACAAATTCTTAGAATAACCTACTGAACCTGTTTCAAGAAGTAACAAAAAATCTGAATAGATCTTTAGCAAGTCAGTATATTGAATTAGTCGAAAATCTTTCCACAAGAAAATTCAGATGGCTTGCCTGGTAAAGTCTATCAAGTGTAAAAAGGCGAAAACATTTCCCAGCTCATTCTTTGAAGCCAGTATTACACTGATTCCAAAACAGGCAAAAAAAATGGCACAAAACAATCAACATCACTTATGAATACAGATAAAAAATCCTTAACTAACTACTGAAATCTTTAACTACTACTGAATCCAACAACATATGAAAGGACTACACATCATGAACAAGTGGGATTTTCCTCAGGAAAGAAAGGTTCAGTCAACATATGAAAGTCAATCAATGTAATATACCATATTTATAACAAAACCTATGGAACTTAAGACATAAAAACAGCATTGGACAAAATCTAATACCGTTTCATGATAGAAAACACTCAACCTACGAGGTATAGAAATGAATTGCCTTACCTTGATAATGGGTATCTACAAAAAACAGCTGACTTCATATTTAATGGTTAAAGACAGAGAGAGCTTTAACATCAGGGTCAGGAACAGTATAAGGATGTTCACTTTTGTCTTTTCTGTTCACCATAGTAGCGAAGGTTCTAGCCAGGACAGTAAGACAAGATAAAGTAATAAAAGCCACCCGGATTGGAGAGGAAGATGTAGCAGATGACATGATTCTGTACAGTTAATCTTAATGTCATGGATTAGTTCTTGGAAACTGTGCTGTTAAACCAAATGAGGTATAACAAAAGTTGGCCCTCAATGTCTTGTCATTCAACAGTAGCTGAGAGTTTTTTTCTTATCAATGTTATAACAAAATGTTGACTGACAGGGCATTATCTGAGGGCCTGCTGTATATACAGAAAATCTCAAGTAGTCCTCATGAGTATGTGCGTACACATACATACACACACACAATTATTTAAACTAATGTGTGCAGAATGGTTGCAGGATACAGATCAACATATAAGATTAAATTTTATTTCTATCCACTAGCAAATAGTAAAACTCAGAAAATGGGTAGTAAACTCAATGTGGTATAAATACATGTTGCTTCTCAATGATGAACACCTAAACTTATATAAAGTTACAATGCAAAGTTTCAACAGAAAAGGAAGTAAACTACATCAGACAAAAGTGATAGAGGAAACACATGAGAAAATCCTGGTAATTGTTTGGGTGATATATGGGAATACTTTGAATTAGTTCACTCTCAACTACACTCAATAATTTTATAAAAATTTAAATGAAAAACAAAAAAAATGGGTAAAGTATTTGACCAGACATTTCTCTAAGAAGATATACAAATGACTAAAACCACATGCCTTTGTTAATACTGAAATCATGGTACTCAACATCATTAGTTACTAAGGAAATAGAAATCAAATTGACAAGATACCACTTCACAATCATTAGGAAGGCTATAATTAAAAATATGAAGAGTAACAAGTATTGGTGAGAGTGTGAACAAGCTGGAACCCTCAGACATTTTTTTTAAAGATTTATTTTACTTATTTATGCATACAAGAACTGGTGTGTACGCCACAGGTGTGGGGTGTGAGAGGATTCACCAGAGACAGAGTGGGGAGCACAATAGTCAGACTGATTGAAATCTACTGCTGAGGGGAGCAGTGGGCAAGACAGGAGACGTCTGCTGCACCATGTGAGTTAGCTCCCTGGCCAGAGATCAAACTCATAACGCAGTGGCTGGCGATAGCTTGACAGCACTGACCATGGAACCCTCAGACATTTGTAGTGGGTTTATGAGATGGAAAACAGTTTGGCAGCCCCCTGAAATACTAACAAATGACCATATACTCCGCAATTCTATTCCTAGGTATCACCCAAGAAAATGTCTACACAAAACTTGCACACACAAATGTATGTGGCAGCATTATGCACAACAGCCAAATAGTGGAAGCAATTCAATGTCCATCAACTGATGAACAGATAAATATGATAATATTTTAAAAGAAATGAAGTGCTGACAAACGCACACTGTGGATGAACACCAAAACGTACACTCGGTAAAGGAAGACAAGACACTGCAATTTGGTGTCTGAGTCCACTTAATGAAATGTCAAGACAGTTCTCTGTAAGTAAATATATATAGAGAGAGCGCAAATTAATGCTTTCAGGAAATGGGGGAATGAGGGATGGAGGAATGACCGCTTATAGGTATGGGATTTCTATGTTGAACTGTAACTATACAGAAACATTCCTATTATTCTTGTTGCCTCTCCCTTTAGGACTGTTACACCCTAAAGCCACAGATCATGGACCAGCCCATTTATAACTAAGATACTCTCAGTGGACCTTATTTCCACTCCAGGATGAAGGTGGGTGTTTCAGTGACCAAATCTTACTTGATTTAGTTTGTGTTTTAAGGTTCTAGTTATTGCTTCATTGAAGACAGAGTTTTTCTTCATTATTTCATTGTTTTGTTGGATTATGGATGGACATAGTAGAGGAATAATCATATTCATAGTAGAGAAATAGTCTTATTTTGCTAACTAGCAGTATCCTTCAATGTTGTAAAGTTTGCTGAGCTCACAGACCAAAACAAAAACAAAAACCCCTATTAACTTGCAATTGATTGGTCTTATTCAATTTTCCAGAGGCTGCAAATCTTTTTTGTGTGTTTATATTTCATCTTCTTTAAATTACATACTAATACTTTTTGCAAAATGTTGCTGGGTTATTTGTTATTTTCAAAATAATTTGTAATAGCTTTTATGTAACCTCAGTTTTCTAGTCTGTAACTAAAGAAGTTAACACCTGCCTCTCAAATTCATAAAACAGTTAGCACAGCATCTAGCACTTCTTAAGTGTTAAAATAAATTACAGCTAAAAATAAAAACATCCCAAAAAACAGAGTTTTATCTAAAAAGTGCAAAGTAGTAAAAAAAAGAGCCATTGGCTGTCTATAACTCACTTAATGGCCGTCTTCTGTTCTATAGGTATTTATTTAACACAATGATATGGTGAGCTCTTTAGCCCATTCAACAAGATTTAATAGATACTGATCTTATTAAATATTATTATGCATGATAATTATTTTAACATGAAACACCCAAACATTTGATGTCCTTGAAAAAGCAAGATAAATTGATAATTAAAAAAATATTTGGCCAAAATAATTAGCAATGGAAGAGTCTGGGTACAAAGGACAATCTTCATGTTCAAAACTGTCAAAGGAGCAATAGCACATTTTAATTCTTAAAGTGTCTCAAACATTAAACAAAGGTCACATGAGAAAAGTTTATAAAAATCCTTTTTTATGTTTCTCATCAAGAACAATGACAAATCTAGGGCAATGTTTATAGTGGACATGTTCACTAAAATCAATGTATTCCAAACCAAGATATTGTTTACTGATCTGCTTGGGAAGAGATTTAGATAGATCATCCAACATGCTTTAAACTATTACAGGAACCAAAACCTCATACCCAAATGAATGAAAACTATACTCTTTACTCAGGTACACAAGGGCACAGGAAGGGCTACTGCTATATCCAAAATGCAGCCGACATGGCTTGTGATTTATAAACCTGCTATATTACGTATACAGCAAAAAGAAAGTTAAGGATCCAATAATCTATACTATTGTATATTCTATTCTGCTGACAGGATACAATATTAGATCTAGATAATAAGTCATGATCAAATGTAAAATACTCATTACAAAAAAAGCACAATCTTAAAGATATTTAAGGAAGAAATAATAGTAATTCTAAGCCTATTCTAGAAATATGAGAGAAAGGAACACTTCCCACTCATCTTATGATGCCACATTATTATGATGACAAAACTAGACTAGGGCATTAGAAAAACAGAGAAAACAAAATAAACCCAAAATAATACCCCTCATGAACAAAGCTGTAACAATTCTGAGCAAAATATCAGTAGGTTGACTCAAACTAAACATGACTAAGATGTGGTTTTTCTCAGACTGCAAGGTTGGTTTAACACTTGAAATCATTCAATGCAATTCACCATTTTAACAAGAGTATACACGAAAACTGTATAGTCATCACCACAGGTGAAGAAAAGGCATCTGACAAAGTACAACATTAACAACAAGAACTCTCAGTAACTAGAAAGCAGAGGAAACGTCCATTGAAGGGCATCTTGATAAAGGGCATCTATGAAAAATTTGTAGCAAACACCAACTGAATGCTTGTTACCTAGAACTTGGAAAAAGGCAAGGATGAACAGTATCATCTTCCTATTCGATATTTAACCGTTTGTCCTAGTCAGTGCAAAACATCAAGAAGAGAAAGAACATACACAGCGTAAAAGAAGCAGATTTACCTCTACCCACAAATAACATGATCATCTATGTAGAAAATCCTAAGAATTTACCAAAAAAAAAAAAAAATAGCTAGCAAGATCACAAAATAGATTACTATACCAAAATCCTTTATTCTAAGACACAACAAACAACTAGAAATTGAAATTAAAGACAGAACAAATATAATTCTACCAAAAATGTTAAGTAGTTAAGAGATGATTTTAAGAAAATAAGTGCAAGACCTGTACATTGAAAACTACACATGTGAAAATAAAGGCCTAAACAAAAGGAGAAATATACTATGTTCATGGATAGGAACACTCAATATGATTAAAATATCAATTCCTAATGCTAAATTGATCTATATATTCAATACAGTCCCAACCCCACCAAAAATATTTTTTGGTAGAACTTGATTAGCTGACTTCAGAAATGCAAAAGACCTAAAATAATGACAGTAATCTTGAAAAAGCTGGGGAAGAACTACACTTTCTGATTTCGAGATTATATAGCTTGATAATTATCTACAATTTTGCAATGGTAAAAGGATATTGGTATAAAGTATAAAGATCAATGGAATACAATAGAGAGCCCAGAAATATATGGATACAGCACATATTCAAATGATCTTTGACAAAGATGCTGATGTGACTAAATGAGGAAAGAGTACTTTTCTCAACAAAGAGGACTCTAATAATTGGAAAGCAGATAAACGTATTAATCTTACATCACATAGTGACAAAAATTTACTTGAAATGGCTCACACACTTAAAAGAACAAGCTGAAACTACAAAACCTCTAGAAGAAAACTTGTGAGAAAATTTTGGAGATGTCATTCAAGCAAACTTACTTAGGATACAAAAAGCATGAACCATAAATGAAAAACGTCATCAAAATTAGAAACATTTGCTCTTTGAAAGAGTACTAAGGAAAACAAAACAGTAAGACTTAGATCTAACTGCATATCTACATATTTAAGGATTTAGACACAGAATTTACATTGAACTACTGTAGTCAATAATAAGGCAAACAATCTGACAAAACCAACAATGGGCAAAAGATTTCACCAAGGTATTACCTAGAAACGAAAACAAACAGCAAATGAGCATTTGAAAATATTCTAAATATAGTGAATTAATCATTAGAAAAATGCAAAATAAAACTAGAGTGAGAGACCATTACATATGTACTGGAATGAATGCCTAAACTTACCATGAGAACTTTCTGGACCTAGCCAAGCAGGAGGCACCATCGTGGAAATCGACATCCACCACAAGTATCTAAAGGCTCTCTGCAAGAACCCAAGAGCCAGGACATCTGCCTAAGGCTGTTTGGTCAAGCTTTATGGCCAGACAGGCCAGCAGGACCTTCAACCAAGTAGTGCTGAAAAGGCTGTTCATGAGTCAAACCAACCAGCTGCCTCCACCCTCATTGATCCAGAGGAAGCTCCTGGCCAGGAAGGCAAGACTGCTGTGGTTGCAGGAACCATACGGATGTGCGAATCCAGACTGAAGGTGTGTGCACTCTGGGTGAGCAGCCCTGCTTGCAGCCTCATCCTCAAGGCTGGGGGCAATACCTCACCTCCGACCAGGTGGCCCTGGAGTCCCCTAAGGGCTCTCAGAGCCTCAAAAGGGCCAAGAGGTGCACTGTCATCTCCACAAGGGCCTGCACAGCCATGTCAAGCCCTACTTGCACTCCAAGGGCAGGAGCCAGAGGATGAGGGGCCAGCAATGGCAGCAAAAATAACCCCCGTCCTGCCTTGTCATGAAAAAGGTTTTGGATGCTGGAAACAGAAAATTTAAAAAAAAGTGAACTTTTCGAGAGGAGCACATATATCAAGTGGTAAAGAGACTGCAAAGCAACTGAAAATCTCCTGTGTTGTTGGCTGGAATGCAAAATAATCACCCACTTCAGAAAACTGTCAGTTTTGCCAGTTTCTTAAAAAGTTAAACATACACTTACCAGTAACCCCACAACCCCAGGCATGAGAAATGAGACTCACTGCACAACTCAGAGGACTCTATGCAAATTTTATCTCAATAACATGATCAAAAACAAGGAAAAACCTTACATTTCCCCTGTGTACCTCAAATTCATTTTCTATTTATTTAAATATTGTCAAATTTAGCTGAAGTTGACACATACTGATATTAAAAGCTTACCTAAAGAACTTAATAATGTCAATAATTCGAACAACTTCAAAACTTTATAGGTCTCTCAGACACCAAGGCCCAAAAGCTTGGTTAGTTTGGTTAGTTCAGGCTTCAGTTCCTTAACTAAGTTTAGTAACTTAATACTTGTTAAATCATATACTCTCTCTTGACAGAACAGATTATTTATATCAACTGATGTCAAATCCTTTAAGATTTGTCTGGTAGTAAACGTCAAGAGTTAACAGGAAAATAGCATTATACATAAAAACTTTTATATATAGTTTACCAAAAAATGGTATCTATTCACTGCACAGCCTTCTTCTGCAGGAAGTTACAATATTTCCTGATGACTCACGAGAACTATAGTTGAAACCTACATTTTGCAGCTTTATCAGGCACAGACCTTCTGACTCTCTTACGAGGCTGTTACTTCTTTTTGTCATTTATCCCCATCAGGTTTTTTTTTTAAATGTAAGGAAAATTAAGCTACATTAGGTAAGAAATGTTTTAGGTTCCTAAAACTGCTGGAAGAACATTACAGATCAAATACAGACTTATCTCCACAATTCTTAAGAAATAAGAAATGTGGAGAAACAAAAGTGGAAATCACTGAAGGAAAAAACTCACATCTCTGCCTAACCTTTTAAAGTCATTTTTTTGTCAAAGCTTATCATAGAATGAAATTGTTAAAAATGTAGTTTTTCCTTAAATACAGGAAGAAAAATTTTGTTTGATACTTGAAAATCAATCTTCATAACTTTTACCAAAAATGTGTAACCCTTTATGTTGCATTCAAGATGAGGAAAGCTATGATAGGACAATGAATTTGAAAAAATGCAGAACATATTTTCTAACAAAAAGTATCACCTGAAATTTTCACTCCAATTTTTAACTTAGTTATCTCCAGATTGAGAGTATATGGGTCTCTAGATATAGGGGCTGAGTTTTTTTCTATGGGAGAGAAAAGTAAGCTCAAGCGCTGTGTTTATAAGAAGGTATCGATAGCTTCTTATAAAGAAATACCTTATCAGAATAAGATATAAGAAAATGAGCTCTAAAGTAAAAATTCTTGGAATCACAGGATGTCTGTTCTTATTCTCTAGAGGCAGCAGGACAAAAGAAAATTTTTAAAACGCACTCTGCAAAAGCACTTATAATGTTGCGACTGATGTTCACTTGAAGATTTGAAAAGAAATTTTCTCCTAACAAAACAAAAACTCTGACCCTTTTAAATTTGGAGACAGAGAGCTCACATGTAGAGAGATAAGAGGTTTCAAATCGGAGATCTAGATAAAACCAGTAAAATTCATTTAGATAGGTAGGAATTGATAAAATCTTGTTAAATGAGTGTGACAATTACCTGGTTGGATTATAATAAACAATTCCATAACCTGTGATTTGTCCCCTGCCAAGAATTTGTTTCTAATGTATATATAGATTCTACTTATTTATATCTTATTTATAATTACCAAAATTATAATTAGGAGCAATCAAGATCTTCTTTAGTAGGTGGATGGATAAACTAGTACATCCAGATAATGGGATATTATTCAGCTCTAAAAAGAAACAAGCTGTCCAACCACGAAAAGACATTAAGGAACCTTCAATGCCTAAGACTAAGTGAAAGGAGCCGAAGGGGAAAGGTCACATGCTGCACAGCGGCACTGTGGGAGAGGTACGACTAGGGAGGCAGTAAAAACATCAGTGTCAGTGGTTGCCAAGGGTTAAGGGGAAACCTAAATTGGCTCTAAAAATTGTTTGGTTTTTTAAAGGTACATTGACAATTTACTTAGCCTTTAAGATCTGGCCTAAAGTTCTATAAGGGGGGCTATATACCCATCTAAAGATAAAAGATATATTTAAAAAGGAGAAGTGGAAGGAGTATGGACGGAACATTTCTAAAACTAGTTTAAAGCTTCTCTTACAGTTAGGGAATGAGAATCCCCAGATATGGGTGAGACGCACACCCGTTAAATACACTAAATAGTTTAAGAACAGAATCAAATCTGACAACCAGAAAAGCTACTCAGAAAGTATCTTTCACTTCGATGTTTAATTTAGCCATTTCCAAAGCGCGGACATATGGGTAGCAATGCAAAGGCTCATCGTGCCAAGCTCCTCAACTTGTAAGCAGGAAAAGTGAGGTTCAGAGAAACTCTGCGACTTGTCCCGGGCCGCAGGCTACTTGATGACAGACGAGACCCTTGCTGTCCTGAAGTTTAGTGACACCTTTTACTTCACACTACTGTCATTCAAACACAAAACTGGGATGAATTTCTTAAAATTTAGGCATGCTAATTTTTTCTTTTTGTTTTTAAGAGGACATACATCCAATGAATATATTTCTTTGGGTGATAAGTACTCATTCAAGCTCTGCCTATTTACTCATTTATTTTGCCCTCCTGATTTATCCCAGAGTTCATGTATAAAGAAAATCATGTTTTAAGAATTCTTAAATAGCCTAAGAAAACGTCTTCCCTGAAGGTGAATATGAAACACTAGTGTTTATTACCCAAGCAAAGGCTATTCTCCCCAATCCACTGCTGTTAGCAAGAATTCAGAATCTTGCTCGACCTCTCACAGAGGTAAAAATCCACCCTTGGTGGGAGCAGCTGTGACTCTGAGAAAGAAGCTACAAATAACACGCTGGGAAATTCAGCAGGCACTGTTATTATATCCTGTTTATACTGTCATTTTTCCTATCAGTAGGATATTATTTATACAGACCCCACCCATGAACTTCTTGTTTATCTTATTATAGAAATCCTCTGAATCTATAAAAAGAATCCTCTGTATCTGTTTCTGGAACAAGCACATGTGTTATAATTTTGCACCTCACTACATTTTCTAATTTAGCATTTTCTTTTGTTATGCACCACTGTTCACATTTTTATCTCAAGGTTGATTTATTTCATTATTTCACACATTTGAGTTGAACTTAAGTGACCTGAAAAGACTCTGCGATAGGATGAGATTCTGGAACACCACATCCTTAACTTTATTTGGCTGGGGGTAGGCTCCAGCATGCACATGTTCCTCTGAGGTGCACGGGAGCAATTCGCTCCACGAGAGCTGTGCTGCCCGGCCCCAGGAACCTGAGCGAGCAAGCCTGGGTGCCGAGAGGCGTCTCACTCCGGCCGCTCTCCCCAGGGCCGGCTAAGGGGGCCAGGCTTTACATGGCTCCCGCTCACTCCTTATTCTCTCACTGGGTCTTTTCCTGGGATAAGAAGCTCTGCCACTGAGTTCTGCTTGATGACTGAATGGCCTGGGTGAAAATGTAGCATAATAATACATGAAAATACATGACTTCAGTAAGTTAACCAATAGGACAATGAACCAATCTGGTTATAAATCATCCTCTTTCCTTGCCTATGTAAGTAATTGAATTAAAGTAGATAATAAGAAAAATGTAAGTTCCTTAAGGGCAGAAACTCATGCAGCATTTGCCGAGCAAGTAGATAATTATTTCTGGAGAAGGAACATCACTGGAAAAAGTCACACCAGATGAATTTTCACCGGTATTGCTTCTTTTAATGTCACTAGTATTCCATTCACCCTACAAGTTAGCACTTCGAGGCATCTAGATAAAACACAAACTCTTTAGAGTACAAACAATGATGGACTTTTTGAGGATGTGTAAGAAAGATGGTGGCTTTTAAAGAACATTACTCTAAGCCGCAGAACAAAGTAAGATTTAGTACCATCATGTAAATAATCTCGGGGAAAAAAGAGATCTCCATGGGCAAAAGTCGGGATGAGAGTAATAACAGATACAATCTTGATAGACGGGAGTTGGTAAGGTTGAGGGAATAAGGCGTCCTAGGTACAACCAGTGATTTACTGTCATTTATAAAAAATATTATTTTGATTCTCAATAAAGCACACCTGAAACTTACATGTAAAGTGATTTCATAAAAACAAAGTTACTAACATAATAATATTATACACACACAGCAATAGTGTGTACACACACACACACACACACACACAAGCATACTAAGATTGGTTGATCTTAGATTCTTGGAATGAAATTTAACACTTCTGAAAGCTCAAGTTTCATTTTTAACCACGTTAATGGTCAATAACAGCCTTTTAGGTAAATTACGCTAAATATATATCAATATCCAGAGGACAGAAATTCTATCTTAAAATTGGAAGGTTACTGTGAAAATCAAATCTATTTCACTGCAGAGGTAAGAAACTGAGGCTCAGGGTTAAAAAGACCAAAGCCACACAGCTCTTAGTGGCATGTTTAAAAAAAAGAAGGGGGGTACAAATTAACTTTCACATCTATCAGCATCCAACGCACAACAATTCACCACCTACAAAATGTAGGTTCCTCTTATAACTAAGACATAGTCAATCTTATTGAGGTCTTATAAATTATGGAGAGTCAAAAGAGGGATCAACTACATGCTAACAAAGAAAAGACATGCTACCCCCAATTTAAGAACTTCATAGAAAACGTAATCCGAACTGAGAATGACACAGATAACCACACACTCAGGATGGGCTGTGGTGGGTAATGGGATGGGGTATAAAGAACAAAGAGAAGACAACAGTGACTCTTATCTTCTCAGTAATGGTTTAAGGAAAGTTTTCACATACAGAAAAGTGGTTAAGAAAACACAACTTCCTTTACCCTCACGAATCATTTTTTAATAAAAGCAGGGATTAGATTTGGAGGACTGCAAAGCTTTTAAAAATACGAACTGTAGATAGCAGTTGGATATATGTGTATCATAAGTTCTGTCACAATTTAAAAAATAAAAACAGAGAAACCCCCTTTTTTCAGCCATAAAATAGGGAATTTTGTGCTTATGACCAATGCTATAAAATTTACTAGCACAAGTAAAAAAAAAAAATCTTTGGCGAAGTTCCATGATAGGGGAGACAATGGGGTCTAAATCACAGGCATACATTATTATGCCTAAGCTGACAGATCTGCACTGCAGTGCAGAAATGCAAGCGATACTCAACATCTGCACCAGAAGGCGGAGACTAGACATGATTCCCGAATAAAGGGCTCTTGGGATCTTACCTGTTACCTGTGCAACAACTGCTTGGGAAATCCTCCGATTGGCAAGAAAGGCTTTGATTTCCTCTTTTATCACACTGCTGTCCCTCCTAACAAAAACAGAAGACAAGACCAACAATGTATGTTGAAGGTAGAAATCCTCGTCTTTGCTAAGAAAGGTGAAGCAGTGAGGTGGGGAGAACACAGAAAGAAAAGACACAAAAATAAAGGGAAACAGACCAAGCTTGTGTGAAAATATGAAATTAAAACCAAGAACACCAAATATTCAGGTCCTAAAACATCACATCGTCAGACAGACGCTTCAGTGAGTGGCACTGGGGACAGAAGTCTCATACCCAGGACGGTTTATCGCACGCTGTGTGTAAGTCACACTAGGAACAAGGCTGCCATATGGTACACACAGTTTCATTACTGGGGAATGACTATATCTTACACAGACAGAAATCCTAGAAAAATAAAAAGCAACAACAACAATAAAAATCAGTTGTGAGTAGGCTGTGGGTTCACATGTTAACTATGTAATGGCATAAGCACTGCTCAGTTCATTTTAAAACCTTTGTTAAAGGACCAGGGGTCACCATCGTTCCCACAACAGCTTTAAGGGCTTTGTCCTTCAGCTTCACTTCATTTTGCTACCTAAACAAAATAATTTCTAAGTGGAAGGGGCTGAATATAAAATTTTAATTTAAACTATACTTACTAATTTCCAGGTAATATACATAATACTATACTATATTCTGTGTCACTAGATTACAAATTAGAGATAGAATTTTTTTCCTATTAAATCCTGCTATTTGCTAGCATGACAAGCAAGACTTGTTTCTCTACCAGAACAAACAGAATACTTAAATAAAAATCAAACTTAAACCCTTAAAACTGAGCATTCTCTTTGAATGCTTAAGTTGAAAAGAATAACATAAAAACAGCAGTGATTTCTGTTCAAGCTCAAGGGTAACACAGAATACTGCAAAGGGGTGAACAAACTGGAGTCCATGGGCCAGATCTGACCTGCCACCTGTTTTTATAGGGCCTGTGAGCTATGGTTGGTTCTCACAGGTGAACATTTGCAATCAATCTGATGATAGGGAATGTTTACCTCTGAACATTAAACAAACTAGGACCCCCCCCCAAAGATCAAATTCCATGCTCATTAGACTTTCAAAAATTGTATTCAATTACTATAATTTTTACATTGAATTTCTGTCAAAAATTTGTAGCCATTTCTTTTCTCTCATGTATGTAAGTATATTATATTTTCAATTTTTCCTCTTGGCCACAAAAGTCTAAAAATGTTTACCATCTAGCCCTTCATAGAACAAGTCTGCCCACCATTCCCACCTGAGAAAAGGGATCACATATCTTCACAAACCATTTTGTGAATGAACCACAAACTCTTTACAAGAGTTCAGCTCTCCCTATATATTATACTTGGATAACAAAAGAAACGTATCTAAACCCTCCCCAAATCAGGTATGATTTAACTTAAAGCAGATACTGTGGCCCCTACATAAGGAGGTCTACACATTCTGTTGATGGAGTCCACACTCTCTTTCAGGAATTCTGGAAAAGAGCAGGGATGTGGCTGAGGGACAGTTTGCAAACAGGAGCTCTACAGTATATTCTTGATCTACTAATTGGAAATCCAGCAGGAAGTGAGAGTCAGCTACATTATCCAACAGGGAAAATTTCTCATATTGATGCAGATTCTAATCTAGATACTGAGAGATTCCTTCCAAAATGCTTTGTTTATGTAATAACAAAGTGCTGAGTAAAATACGGGAATTGTAGATGAAAACAGCCCTCAAATATCCATTAATAATCAGTTGATAAGATAACTTAAGCAGTATTCTTTGAATTGGCTTATATGAGTAAAACAACCAAATCATTTGGCTTCAGATACATCTGCAAAATTAATCTGAAAAAATTTAAAGCACTGAATTTCAACATACAGAATGTTCCACTAGGAAAATGAAAACTGAGTTTAAGAAAATATTTATTAAGGTTAAGTAAAGTGTGCTTTTGTAAGGAAAATGATTAAATGGGATTTTCTTGCCTACTGATTTAAATTGGACTTTAAATCAATTTATTTTATGCCAAATTCACCTAGAGTAGACACTAAATCATACAGAGGAGATAATACTCAATTATCCCAGTAGGGCTTATATAGTTTGTGAATTATTCACAGCCTTGTAGTATAATAACATCAAGGACTTCAGCAAGAAAGAAGGCACCCCCCAAAGTTAGTTAGCCTCTGATATACTGTATTTTCAGATACTTTCAGTACTGTTTTTCAGTACTGATAATGAGCTTTTTAAAAATAAAAACCTCTTCATTCAACTGATTTACCAGACTTTTTCAAACTGAAGAAAAACCTAAGACTTGAGAGATCAGGGTGTATTTGGCAAATCCTTAAAAATAAAGCGATGCTGGTTTCATCATGAGGTAAAATGAGAATATTAATACCCCCATCATAAGACTTTTAATTTTTTTCTCCAAACACTGAAATTAAACTTAAATGAAGTTTAAGGTTGTGTACATAAATATATAAAGCAAAAAATTACCCAATGCCAACAATTTTGAAACTATAGTAACACTACATGTACAGCAGTGGTGATTATAAAACCAGAGCAGGAACCCCAGGAAAAGAGACAAATGATCTGTGATGACTGAGACTGAAGTAAGCATCTCTACCCGGGTTTCAAGGCACCTTGGAAAGACTTCTGTAAAGTTAACTAGGCACAAGCAGTGATGTCACTTAGTTTGTTTTACTAGGGCTTTTCAAGACAGTAACAACATTCAACTTTTACTGTGTCCAATTCTCTTCTATAATTCAGAGTTCCATGCCGGTGAGTTAGTTTTGTTCTTCAAACTTCGCATATTCCCCTCATCCTCTCCTCATTCACCCTTAACAATCTGCTTCTCCTGCTCACGCTGGCCCTATGAAATCACCAGTTTCTTAGTGAAGACTCCTCCATTACACCAAATCTAATTTTCTCATCATTTTCTACTCCTTTCTCTCTGCATCTGAAATTTGATACCCTCTTCAAAGAGAATGAATCTCTTTCCCTCCCTTTTCCAATAAAATCTCACACGCCTTATGGTTTCTTCTCAAGTCTTACGGAATTAAGGTGAAGTACAGACTGATCTTTTTTGATGCTACAGTTTACTTCCACAATAAACTACCACACTATTTGTAGCTAATGGCTTGAAGTCAGTGTCATTTCCTCCTCCTACCTTTTCAAAATCATAGTCATGCTGGATTCATCTTACCTGGGTGATTGCCACAGGAGGATAAAATTCATTTTTACCCTCCACTGCTATTCATTTTATAACTCCCTAAACTTTTTAATATTTCCCAACGGACCTTTCTTAATTAATATTTGGATGAATTACTGTGATGCTTCTTTGTGGAATCACCCTTTTTAAAGACACATTTTAATTGTCTTCTATTAAGTTTCCCTGATCTTCAGAGCTAAAAATTATCTTCTTGTAATAGCTAACTTTAATATTTCAATTACACTACTCACATGCTAAAAAAGTACATGCTACTCGGTGTTACAGTTGTCCCTGACCTGGTCTTATCTCTCTGACTAGCCCAGAAAGTCCTTTTAGCGCAGTCATTGTGTCTTATTCATCCTGGGGGTTGCATATAATAGTTTTTAATTTGTTCAATGAATGACCAAATCTGTACTTGGAGATAAAAGGTCATAAAATGGAATACTTGATCTAGATAATTTATATAACAGCTCTAATCCTTTTTTGCAAATATGTTTAAGTTTCCCAAATCAGAAGGAGAAAGAGTTATTTATGCTAGCTCAAAGTGACAATGCTTCATTTTCTGGAACAAAGGACATTGAAGACTGCATGTTTGAAAGCGGCACACTTTGAGACCATCTATATTTTCTTAGTTGGTATACATATTCTTTGGGCCCCTTACAGGTAGTCATTTAACACAAGGTTTTCCAGAGATAGAGTGGTACCTACTAACACAGACTATATCACAGCTAGAAAAACCAAGTACTTCCAAATTCTTTCACTTTTGAAAGAATTTTCCCTTTAATTTCCACCCATGGACATGTAAAAGATAACTTAAGAGAAAAGTTACTCTATATAAACAACTAAATATTATGACTATAGAACATAAACACCCTACCTACACAAGTAAATACCACATTGTTAAGCCTACAGATAACCAACTTGGACACAAATTTTATAATCTTGTATAAAATACTAACACACTCATAAAATTTAGCAGATGGGAAGCTAATAATATCTTTAATGTATGGTATTGTTTATAAATGTGGTAAGCCTCACTTTAGGCTTTGATAATGTCATGACAAAAACAGACTTTTAACAGCTACATACCATTATATTAACAGGTGTACATATACACCTACAAGTATCTATTCACAGATGCATTTTAAAAATATTAACATGTGAAATGGGTCTTGTTTTAGCTCATGTTATATTCATAAAATGTTATGTTATAGTCAACAGGTGGTAAGAAGTTACATTCTAATTTTTTTTCATTTTTTTACCCTGATTATTCCAAAATGGAAAAAGCAGCAACTACTTTCATTCTGAGTCTTAGTAAGTTAATCAGATGTGCAGTTATAACTTAATTAAGTTCTAAAAAAAATCCTTTATGCACCTTGAAGTTATAAGAAGTTTATGAATTCAATGATTTTCAATAAGTATACCTTAAGGTTAAGTGCTTTGGAGGGTGGGGATGTAAGCATGCAAGGGGAAATTATCTACTATACATACCATTCCACCCACTCTAATATTACCATAATGTGCAGTGATAACTACATGGGCACAGGGCTCTCAGAAAGACCCACTGCTCGAAAGTTTCTCTATCATTCCACCAAAGAAAGATTCGCTTGGTGGTAAAGTGCTTGGCTTGATGTGCAGACATCACAGCGGGGCAGAGGTGCTCACTCAGGCCTGGACCCCTTGTCTTGAGTTGCATTAACCACCATTCCTAAAATCTTATAGAAATTTATGGCCAGGAAATTTCATTTATAGAGACAACAAATACCAGACACAAACTGCTAAGTAAGACATAGGTTAGAATTCAGGTTCTGCCACTTAGTATTTAAGTATTCTTAGGTCAATTAATTTTTGTAAACCTCAATTTCTCTGCTCTACCTTGGAATATGGCTGAAACAATTAAAAGTGAGAACAGTTATGCAATAAACTTCTCCCTCCAACTTAGGGATTGTTATTATCTGTAAGTGTGAGAAAAATAAGAGGTGGACACAAAGGAGGAGTGGACGTGTGGACAAGGGTACAATGGCAGAGGCTCAGAGAGTCAGAAGGTCCAAAGAGACCCCTAGATGATGAGAGGACACTAAAGGAGCAGTTCTAAGAATGAAGAAGAGAAAAGGAAGACGTGCCCTAACTGTGCAACAAGTGTCACTATGTAAATTAAATACTGATCACCATGTATAGAGATGTATTTAATGATATAACTCCAACTCCAACTTACTGCTAAATGGGTTTTCTGTTTATTTTGAGGACACAGTTGAATTGTAGTATTATGCCAATTTACAGTTTAATAGCTTGGTTTTTGGACCAATATAGTCAAATTTTAGACCCTGGCCAATTTTCTAAAGTTTTTTGTTTAAAAAAATTGCCATGAAATTCTTGTTTAGCCTAATACACATTTGGGAATTAACTGTTACAGCAGCTGCTTGTTAAATTTGATTAACAACAACAGCAACAACAAAAACCAGGCTACTATCTTAATAAACATCTTAATAAATTTTATTGTTGCCATCCTCTATTCAAGATAATTAACAGCTATTCTTGTTATATTTCAAAGACTGAAGCAAACTTTTATTTGACCAAATGGTTCTCCCTTCTAATCCTAGCAAATGTACGTATATGTATATAGATATGCACGCATATATATCCTTATAAATACATAATCTCTTTATATCTGTACAGAGATATAATTGAAAATGAACATTTGAACTTTGCACAGCTGCTTTAACAAGTAAAAACTAATTTAAAGCCAAATTAGTCTCTTTGTTTAAATGCTTTTTGTCAGTTTGTTTAAAAGATATTTCACCATTGTGGGACTATAGCGCTTCCACATGGCAATATTAAGTCACCATTATATCATCTTCAAGTTTCAACACCTTTAGGAAGAACTGTAAATCATAATTACAGGCTTCAATTCTATCCCTGACAAACCCCTGCTATAGCTTACTTCATTTTCCCCTGTAGCTTATCTGTAGGCTCTCCTCTACACTACAGAAGTGATAATCTACTGGAAGCCGTATTTTTATTATCTCTATTTCTATATACCTGTAAAAATCCCTTAATTTCAACCAAATGAAATAGGAATGATTTGTACTGAACTCAAATCTTCCAAAATCTGCGTCTCTCAATATACTGTTCTTAGTTCCACAATCTAGAGCATCTGTGATTTTTATAAAAGTAATCATGCCGTGCCTTTTTCTACCTTCTATCATTCCCTTAACTTAAAAGTCCTGTGTTTCAAAACAGAGATTATTCTAGATGATTTAGCTAAACTTCCTCCATTCACATAACATATTAAGCTCGTGCCATGTGCTAAGGACAGTTCTAGATCCTAGAGACAAAATAACCCCTTGATGTGCCAGGTTCCGTGTGAAGCCTTCCTAATTATCTCTGTTCAAAGCTAACTTCTCCACTTCTCAGTACTTAAAACTTGAAGTGCCTACACTTATCTGGTAATAGAAAATGTATCGATAGCTACATAGACATAGATCTCCCCCCCCAGAACTTACTGCTAAAATTAGAACTTTAGCTTCTTAGGGGTAGAAACTATGTCTATTTTCTTTCCAAGAGTACTACTTTTTATGTAATAGGTGCTCTAAACAATTTTCTCGTTATGTTGGAGGGAAAAAATTAAGAGTAATATTCTTTATCATGATAAAATCATCTTTTAGAAAAAGTACTTACATTAAAGATTAGAATGTGTCTGTTAGCAATTCAGAATTAGTCCTTAGAACCATAAAAAGAAGTTAATCTTTGCTTTGATAAACAGAGAATGGAAAAGACTTATCAAGCAGCAAAAAGAAAGAGCTGAAGTAGAGAAAAGAAAATTTAAATTAAAAGCAAAAAATTTGAAATATTTTTCTTCCATCACCGAAAGGGGGTGGGAATCACACTTTTTACAGGTAAGTAGCTAAAATATAGTTTATTATTCAAAAACAACCTGAGAACTCAGACATTCTGGGGGACTTTGAATAAAACAAAGGAACTAACCTCATTAATTCCTCCACTTTATCATCTACATCTAGGTCCTCTTCTGAAGCTTCGAAACTGTATGACCTCTGACCCATGCTGTTTACATGGTAGCGAGTTGGTGACATCTTTCCATTAGATATGGACAATCGCTCGTTATTCTCCCTCCCATTTTGATTGGTAGTGCAAGGCTGTGGGGAAGTATCATAACTGTTGCTGGGCGATGGGGACATTCCTGAATGCTGGGTCTGTGTGGCAGCTGTAGCTGTGGAGGAAGAGGCTGGAACGTTGTTGGTACTGTTCCCAAAGGAACTTCCTCCATAGCTGGACCTTCTTCCAAACTTGTCGCTATGCTCTTGATCAAGGCGGTCCAAAGTTTCCAAGGCATGGAGGATTTCATGTTTAGTCATTCCAGTACGCCGAAGGCGCTGCAGCAAATCTATCTGCTCTATGGTAAATCTGGGTTCATCTGTATAGTGAGACATGGTTTCCAGCAAACTGAAAAATTAAAAAAAAAAAATTGAAGTTCTTTATTTACAGTATTTACAAAGAACATAACATTATAGAGAATGCGCAGAAGAAGATACAATATTTCTATGTTAGCTTCCTTACTAAAATTCAGACATTATTTGAATTACATCGCTAACTATCATCATTCCATACTAGAATGATATTGTCATGGCAAATGGACTGGTACAGATATTGAGTTAATTAGGATGGACATTAGCTCAGTCTCACAGAGCATACAATTTACCTTTTCTTCAGTAAATATCTGAACCAAAATTTCAGTTACGAACCAAAATAATACAGTTTCAAGCTTAGGCTATGTGATTATTCACAAGAACTTTTCCTATCTCAAATTTGTTATTCCACATTTTGAATACGAATGGCAAGTTGGTGAAAAAATAGTTTGTATTATCTTGTTTCACTAAATATCAGCACAACTGACCTAGGAACTCTACAACTTCATTGAGTGTAAGCATATGATTTGGTAAGCTTTAGCTTACCAGGCAAACACTAAAAATCAGTAACATATCTAAATGGAAAAGAGAGGTACATGAAAACCTTATTACGTGCCATTTCACTCCCCAATTGGCAATCTCATAAGAGTTTCATCTCTGTAATGCATTCTCTGATGACAGTGATCCCAAGAAATGGACCTTTCACTGTTGTAGCCAAACTGAACTATTCATTTTTCTTCGGAAATTGTTTCTACACCATGTGTAGAATGCCAGAAACTGTCTCAAAATCAATAATAATATTAAGTTTAAGAGAGCTGTCAAATATCTACTTTAGTTCTTTTCTCATAAAAACCTGGGCTTCCTATTTAAGATTTTTTAAGTGGTAATTTCTTCTATTTCTATTTTTATAATTCTATTTCTAAATAGGACACATGACATGAAATAGGTCCTCGGTAAGTATTTGCTGATAGAAAGAAACGTCAAGGAATTTCCTCATCCTTCATAGGCCAACCCCCTTAAGCTGTTGGAGATCTCATTGCTTCTTCATCCCTTTATACTGAAGTGTATTATACATCTGCTTCTTGGCAGCCATTGGGTAAGCATTTTATATAATGTAATCCCAACTAATCCTACAGCAACTCTCTGTGGTAAATTTAAAAAGAAAAATTACAAGGTGATTGCTGAGGAAACTGAGGCTCAGTGTTGCTTTACACCTTGCAAGAAATCTGATTAAGAAAAAAGATTTAACTCTAGATCTTACTGATAGCAAAAGCATACATCTGCTGCTTGTCAACATGGCAGGATTTGCTGGAATCACACGACTGGAGGCCCAGGTTGTGCTGTGCTCTAAATCTCCAGCTAAAACCGCTGAGATAACACTACTCTATTGATGGACTAAGGGTCCTTTCAGAATTTCTATTAACTCAATGAGTGTGAAAGGACATGAATTTTGTTTTTCCTGAGTGGGTAGCTGGTTGTCCAATATGCCTAACTGTCATACTGCTCTTCTCCAGTGATCTGAATTGCCCCCTTGACCATATTCAATATTCAACACAAATCTGCAACTACCTCTGGATTATCTACTCTTTTCCATCAATAGTTCTGTATTTCACATGCTTTTTAAAATAAGCAAGCACAAAAATCTAGAATTTTTATGTGAAATCCCTCAAGCTTAAAGACAAGCTAATTAAATATAAAATAAAAACATGTAAGTACAGACATCTCATGAGCACAAAATAACAGGCTGAAGATGATTTATGCCCATGGGCCATAGTATCTGCCTTACAGCTACATTCATCTGCTTTTTCCCAATATTCATTTGTGACAAGTTATCCGTAAGTCCTATTTTCATGTCTATCACATCCTTTTCTCATTGCCTAGGTTTTTACCACCAACAATTTATAATGAAATATTTTCAACATAAATAAAAGTTGAAATAAAGTTAGAGTGCCTTCCCCTCAGAAGTAACTATTCAGATTTCTCCCACCACAGAAGTGCTCTAGATGCATGTTCTATATTCTATAAACCTACATAATCGGAATTTCTACGTACTCTTTTGGGCAAGGTTTCCTTCCCTTGGTATAAGAACTTTTTAGATTCAGTGATGATGATGTAGCACCAGTTTGTTCTTTTTTATTGCTGGGTAGTACTTCATTGCAGGAATATGCTGCAGGTTTGTTCATTTCATTTTGGAAACTTGGGCTGTTTCCTACTATTAGTTATTCTAAGTGCTTTGATTATTACAACAGTACTAAT
Source organism: Scalopus aquaticus (assembly GCA_004024925.1). Classification (NCBI taxonomy): domain Eukaryota; kingdom Metazoa; phylum Chordata; class Mammalia; order Eulipotyphla; family Talpidae; genus Scalopus; species Scalopus aquaticus. The sequence continues at coordinate 62,550 of PVIJ01001736.1, forward strand.
TTTCTTGTTAGCACCCCTCCCACGGAATAGCAACTGGTTGGTAGAGAAAACTTTCAGAGTAGCTTAACTCATTTAAATTTTCTAGTGAGCAATTAAAAGAACAAAGCATACCTTGCTTAGCACAAATGACCGGTTATAAAAACACTACAGTTTTGGTTGCCTCCCAGATCTATGCCGTCACATGACTGACGTACAGAGTCACCAAGTACACCAAGTGGTGCGCAGCAGGCATACTGTACTGTACTTAAAGGCTTGTTGAAAAAGTTATGTGGACATCTCCCTAATGACTTAGAGGAGACATTTAACACTTTAGTTTGCTTTAGCCCTCAGCCCTTCGTCTGCTCTATCAAATGCTCAGTCATATATTAATCCTTAGTTCTAGGAAGTTCTTTTTAAAGTAGATGCCAAATCCCTTTAGCGATTCAAATAATTTACCCCCTTAATTTATGATTTGAGGTTTCTACACATCATTTTTGCTTGAAAGGGGGACAGATCTTTCCATCGCCAACTTCTGTCTTTATCCTCTCCAAACACTTCATAAATTGCCTTTGCTTTAGACATGAGTGTTCAAAACTGTTTTTATTATATGGACACACCACACAATCAGTCATGACACTTCCCATCCTGTTTGTATCAGAGCAGAGAGTGATCTGTGTGTATGTAAGTCCCCAAACTTCACCGCATGAGCAGCACTCGGTAATATTAGCATAAAACTAAATTACATGAACTTTACCAGTCATTGAAAAATACCCATCCCAAAGCTTGACTGGAACTATCAGAACTTAAGATTCCATCTTATGGGAAACAATCTGCTACTTTCTGTCATTGCAGACTCACTGAGCCTTTTACTCCAAAGTCATGAAAGGCGGTAACAGGAGGCATCTATTATGGGTCTGCCTAGAAGGCCCGGCACTTCCAAGCGCACGTTCGTGGGGCTGCTGCTCCTAACGCCCTGCACCCCCGCTCAATGGGGGGCACACACGAGGAAGCAAAGTCCTGCTCTCTCACAACGTCCAGGTAAGACTGTGGGAAAGTGAACAGCCACTGTAACTGCTAACAGCAGGGAGATGCTGGTACATTCTCATCTTAGGGAAGAACCCAGTTTGTGGGGAATACAGAAGATATGGCAAGAAATGCAGAGAGGAGAAGGCAGCTCTGGAAGAGTTCAGATCCTTTGTTCCAGTAGTTCCTAACCCCCTGCTCTTATTCTTGTATTGTGATGTAAAGGATACATTTTCCTTTAGGCTTCACCTTGTTTAAATCAGATGTCTGTGCCTTGCACTGAGAGGTCCCTAGCGCGAAGACACACCAAGTGAAAACATGCAGCTGCTACACTGGAATGCAGGGTCACTGCGGAGCGGAACGACCAGGGCATAACGAGCAGGACCGCAAAGCAGCCTGGCGCTGAAGGCATAATAAATAGCTTGTTAAAAAATGCCGAGATTAGAGGCTTTCTTGGATATCAAGAATAATATTACAGCGTACATTAACTGAAACAAAGGTACATAGTCTTCCATCTCCAAATTTTACTCCTTATAATTTACCTAGTTTAAGCGTAACATCATGAAATTATGGAAGCAAATGACCCGCAGAGGTGATCTAAGTCCATGATACAGCGCTTTCATAGCAGAAAAAGATACCGGGTAGGAACTGAATTAATTTTCTTATATAGTATAAGAAAATTAAGGACTGGGCACAGGATAAGGAACATCTTTCATTTTAAATAACTAATCTGAATGCAAACTCAGGCCAACAATAATTGAAAATGATGTGAAAAGAATTTCAACATTGCAATAACACAGACAATGTTTAAAGCATAAAAGAACAATTAGATTCAGGAATTACGGCTCAGTTCATAAACGGATGTCCCAGAAGACCATCCTATCAATCAGACCGTAACAGAAGACCTATGTCACAATCAATTCTACCCCTCCTTGGAATATGTACCTAATCCCTTCTCGGATAAAGGTATAAGGTCCACAACATACTTCCTGAAACTAAATTCTACAAACATGAATTAAAGGTTTAAAGCTTCGAAAAATGATTATTCTTGAAATCACATGTGCAAAATGCCATTATTACTTTACCTGTAAAGCATTAACAGTTAATAAGGTTTTACTAGATAACAACAACAACAACAAAAACACTTTAGCTTGATTCTGCTGTCTTTATTTTATCTAGAATGACTAGGCAAAATACGGTCTAGTCATAAATTAGTTTTGCTTTGCATACATGGTATTTACTGCATAATTTAATACATTCTAGAGTCAATAATTATATTCATCAACGAAGATGCACTCAGGACCTTTTTACTATTTATGGCACATTATTATTATCATAAAGAAGTGGCAGTCTTAAAGTAAGAAAATGACAAAGAATAAGAAAGTCAGAAATGAAGATTTACTGAGATTGAGCTCAACAGTAAGGTAAAATGCTTCTATAATTCAAAGCAAAAGGAGAACTGGCCACAGCATAAGAATGGAGGCTATGGTTATAGACAACATTATAAAAATGTCTTTTTCATAATAAAAATACTGAGAAAACTAGGGTCACATTTCAATGGGCCCGTCATACTTTACTAGTTAATTTTAAATTGTCACTGATTAAGATTGATATTTTTTATTAAAGCCACCTTAAGCATGTTTGGGTAAAAAATCCAAGTATAAACATGCAAGTTTACAGAGGGAAATATATATTAGATCTGGAATCAGAGAATAGGAGATAATTCATTCAACTACGTGCCAGGCACAAAGGATGCAGTATGAAACAAATCAGGCAAACAATTCCTGGCCTCATCAGGCTTATATTGGAATGTACAGTGGCAAATAGTAAAAGGGGAAACTAAGGCCCAAAGTGGTGCAGAACCTTTCTACTTCCCAAGGACATAGTTACTTAACAGAAACTCATGTGGCAGTTTACATCTTTTGGGTCTATTCCAGAGACTTCTTGATATTTAATCGTCAATGAGAGAAGAAAAAGATTTAATGAAAAATCTACATAATAAGGAAAACCTATCTTAATGTCTACTTACTAAATTACAGAACTGTCAACCAAAACGGAAGGAATTTAATCAAAATGTAGACTGCACCAAATTTTAGAAAATACTTATGCTAAAGGCACTCCACATTAGACTCTAAAGATGCACTTAATGAGCTAATAGATACTTTATCTTCTCTAATATCTGAAATTCCCGGAATACTTTTATTCAGAAGCCTATTTAATATGAACTAGTGGTTACAGTTCGTATCCTAACACAAAAAAATCTCTCAACATAATACCACCATCTCAATTTGTATTTTTTGCCTGACTCCAAAGAGAAGCTAGCAACTACATTAGCTAACAGGCTTAACTACATCATTATCCCCAGAGGGAACGGGGAAGGGAGAAGGTGCTGAGAGTCTGCACAGGAAAGGCAGCAGCATCAAGACAACATGCGCCCAGCGTTGTGTTTGTCACAAAGACGCTAATGCTGCTCTCTTCGACAGCTTGCCCTGTGTTTCACGAGTTTCTAGGCTATTAAGCAGTTTAAAATAATAAGTAATTTTATGTTCCATTGACAATTAATATCAGACTTTAAAACTGAAAGCCCAAATGGTAAAGGAAGAGGTTGATAGATTTGAAAACTCATTCCATACCACATGACAATTAGAAGCTCTTTCAACTCTACAAATGTCTGCTGTCAAATGTGGACCATAATAACAAAGACATCATAACTACCTTACAATTGAGAAGATAAAACTTAAGTGATGAGCTGGACACTTACAGCACTGGAAAGGAACTGAGCATACTTTACACGCGGTGCATCAAAAGCCTCCCCGGAGCTGCTCGGCGTTACTCACCATCCTGCAGAACAAAGACAAGATTCGGAAATCCTTGTTAATCAAGGGCTGAATGAAACTTTTACCTATACGACTTGAGGAGATTCACAGCGAACGTCAGTTCATCATGCTCTTAAAAATTATTTTATAGCTTTAAAATAAAACACCGGTTTGAAGCAGAATATAATAGAAAAAAAACTACTGATAGCTTTCAATATTATTCACTTGGAAAAAGTAATAAAAGTCCTACCCCTGCTGTTTGATCTGTTATTAGATGCCACCCAGGCAAACAGACTTAAACACATGCTGGAACAGACAAACTCCAGTGACAGTCGTAGCGCGGTCACATAGAACCTTATAAACAAAAAACACACTGCAGTATCATTGTAGTTCAAGGTCTTAACTGTGGGGCAACTTTTGGAGTCTAATTTATTTTACTGCTAGTCAAATCTGAGTGACAATTTCTCAAAGTCTCGGTTTCGACAGCTTTAAAACAGGGATAACAGAGAACTACTTCAAAGAGCTGCTAGAGATGTTAAAACACTTAAAAATGGTGGTGATGAAGCACTTCATACACTATTAAGTAGATGGGGCTGTTACTACCAATTGAAAACAGAGATGAATATCCATGTTGCCTTCAGATCACCGAGCACAATGAGAGTTAATAACGGAATGAGTCTAGTAACTTCTGTCTACAGATTAGCATTCGACTGCGTTATTCACCATTCAGCCACTTTGACCCCTTTCAGTTCAGACATACATCTGCACAAAAAATGAGATCTATTATTCATGGGTTAGAAGCTAAAGATCATGTTTTACTGACTGAACTTATTAGCAGTTTTAAACCATAATCTGAAGAGGCAACTATCTCCATTAACTCAAAGTTAAGATTATAAATTAGACAAAAGTTTAAAATGTTGATGTCAAAAACTCTCACATTCAAATACACACTCAGCACTGAATTATATTAAGAAAGACCAAAGTGTCTAACGGTGACTAATGATATATGTGAAATGAACAGGGTCAAGTTAGAAACCCTTCATATTTGCATATCCTAAATTGTATCTTTAATGAACTTCCTGTTGTAGTTCATTTTCTTGCTGACTGAAATACCTAACATTTAAATATCCTAAAATCCTAAATATCCATAAATATCCTAAAAAAAATAGATATAATGTACAAAGAAAATCTGAAAATGTTGCTGGTTGTGTTCCTAGACAAGTAGCAATATCAAGGCACAAAACTAATTATTAGTGTATACACACGTTTCACCCATGTTCAAATTCAGTTAAAATGTGCTTCACCCTAAACTCTCAAATCACAGCTAGAAGTAAATTTATGGTGTTAAAGATTTTACATTTTTAAAAGACAATGGGGGTGACTCAATAAGAAATATGAAAAAATATATAAAAATAAACTAGGAGGAACTAAGATACTAATAATTCAATATTAATATTGAAATTAATGGACAGCTATAGAAAGCACAAATAAGTCCAAAAGCTAGCTCTTTGAAAGACTAAATAAGCACCCAGAAAATCTAATGAGTGGAAAAAAAAAAACAGAGAAAATCAACAAGATTCAGAATCAAAAAAGAAATACAACCAAAAATATAGGAGAATTAAAGAAAAAAAGCTAAGACAAACATAATTTCACGGCAGTTCATTTGCAAACCTAAAAGAGAACAACAATTTCCCAGTAAAGTAGGAAATACCAAAACTGAACCAAGGGAAATGTAATCTAGAATAGAAAACCTCATGACATGAATCAAAGGTAATCACAAACCTAGTGTAGAGAAAGACATCAAGCGCAGCTGGGCTCTCGTTCTCAGCAAACTCTTAACCTTTAAAGAAATATAACCCTAACAGTATTAAACCGTAGAAAAATACAACGCTCCAATTCATTTTATGAAGTCACAGCAACTCAATACTAAATCCAGTAAAGATGATACATAAAACATACCAATTTCACTTAAAAGTTAAATGTAAAAATTCTAAATAAAAAAATGAAATTAGACAACAGAGTCTAGTCATGTATAAAAAAATTATTATTACTCTATCTGTAAGAGGGTGGTCCCCAAGGAAAGGGAATGTTCTAGGTTCCCTGACCCACCCAAGGAAGGGTGGAACTGAGCAGAGAAGAGGAGAAGCTTGAGAGGAGACTGGAGAAAGGAAGAAGAAAGGAAGCAAGCAAGCAAGAAGGATAGCTTCTCGGAGAAGAGGCCTGTGGAGCAGAGAGACATGTGAAGAAGCTGAGCTTGCTTCTTGCCCTTGGACTTGAACCGGGGACTTGGCAAACATGGAAGGAAACACTTGAAACAGAAGTGGGGGGAGAGACATTTGAGAGATTAACAGTGGCAGCCTTTATATCGATTTTGATTTCACTTCTTTCCTCCCAGATTGCCTTCTGCCCCTTCCCAATGGGTCCCCACCAGAAGCTGCCCTTAGACTTGTGGCAGCTGGCTGCTTGAAGACAACTCTTTTTGGCTGGGCATTTACCCACGAGGGGATGGGTAACTTTGGGTGTTTTGTGTGCTAACGATTTTATCTACTCTTTCCCGTCTCTTCTCTCTTATTGCACACTGATTGTATTAAAGTTCCTTTCCATTAAGGGTCTTATGCACTAGAGTATGTTTTGTCTTGAGGCAGCGAATGGCAGAAACTATTGAGGTTTGGGGGCAGGTTTGGCAGTCCTCGGCATGCCCCTTTCCCTGTCCTGTAGCATGCCTTACTGCAGGAATACAAGTGGCTCACTTTTAGGAATCAACATAACCAACTACATCAATGAGTTGAGAAGAAAAAATTCATATGATTGTATCAAAAGATTGTATCAATAGAAGTTGAAAAGGCATTAAGTGAAACTCTGCAGCCACTTCAATAAAAACTATGGAAAACAGAAAATCAAACATTTGGTAAAAAAGAACAAAAGCAAGCACTCAATAGCAAAATACCCAAACCAATTCAAATTAAGACTGTAGGTACACAGTGAATATATATGTGCATATACACACATACATGGTATATATATGCATGCTTAGGTGTATATGTAATCTATATCAAGAATTTGCTCCTATATTGAAATGTGATGATCTGTAGAAGAAACCACAATGGTTACCCTGAGAAAGGGGTAGAAACTAGACAGATCAGAGACGGGTTAAAAAAAAAAAGATTGATTACAGGAAACTTTTATTTTAACAATATGGATGCTATTGTTCGATAAAGTAAATGAGTAAGTACATTTAGGAATTAGAGCAGAAGTCCCACTAACCCCTTTGTAACTTCTGACTTGAAGATTATAGCAAACAGTATTTTAGCCAAACAAATAAAATAGCTAAAATACTGGAATGCAAGGGGAAAATGACTTTTTGCTACTGATCTGATAGAATACCTAGAAAACTCAAGCAATTCTAGAAAAGAAAACTGAAATTTATTAAAGAGAAGAATGATACATTTAAAATCAATACAGTTTTCCTAGTTTAGCAGGAAGCATCATAGAAAAAATACTTCATTCACAGTAGTAACATTTCCCTAATATTTATGAAGAACTGTTTTGAGACATAAGCCTCAAAGTTTTTTTAGTTTAAATAGGATCTGAAAGTTAAAATCAGAAAGTCCAAGAACCACCAAAAAAGGAAAAAAAGAAATAGAAAAAAAAAGATATAGTGACCAGATGTCAGAATATAATCAGAAGACACTAGCAAATCAGTAAGGCACTGGCATAGGAACAGTCACACAGGGAAGGGACTGAATACAGAACTCACAGATTTCAGCACAGATGAAAAACTGTACAAATCACAGGTTAAATTTTAATTAAGCAGAAAAAGGCTAAAATATCTTAAATGGTAATAAAGCTAATTATTCCCTAAAAATAGACATTTATCGTACATCTTATATATAAAAGTAAACTCCATTTAAGGAGAAATTTTTTTAAATTACAGCAATACATTCTACAAAATTTAGAAGATGACATATCTTCTAAAAATTCTTAACAAAGAGCAGAATACTTTAAAAGATAGAAGAGTTTAAAAATTCCTATTAAGAAAAAAAACAAATTAAGCAAATAAATCAGGAAAATTATATGTCAAGAAAGAGCAGATGAAAGTTGTCAACTTTATAAAAAATATCCAAACTCACTAAAAGTCAGAGAAGTAACAACTAGTTTAATAATGAGATAGCACTTAAAATGTTAAGAGATTGGTAATATCTCCTCGAAAGGGTACTGTCTCAATGTGAATCATGATATCCCTTTGGAGAGAAAACTGGCAACAAATGTTAAAATTTAAGTTCTTATACCTTTAACCTAGCAACCCTACTCCTGGGAATCTTATCATCTAGAAATAAAAGTAGTCACACAGTATGCACGAGGCTTTTTGCTGTCATGTATATTCCAGTGTCCTGTGTCTACAAACAGTGTTGTTTCAAATAATACAGGAATGGTCGAACAAATTACATGATAAAATTATAAAAATTCCTACTCTTAGAATTATCAAATACACTTTTTCAATTATCAAATACACTTTGACTAACACAATGCAATCTTTGAAAACGAATGTTTCCTCAGGTGATTTGATGTTCGCACAGCAGCACTGAGTAAGAAAAGCAAAAAGCAATCAAATGAATATGACTGTGCTTTGAAAGAAAAACTACAACTAAAAGAATCCCTTTATATGTGTCTCACATGGTATGTATATCTAGATACATACACATACACACATTACATATATATCTAAGATTACATTATGTATCTAAGATACATATGTCTAAATAAATGAACATAAAAAATTGAGTGGTCAACAAGTAATACAGCTGGAAGGAAAGCGGGGGGGGGGGATGGATTTGTGGGGGCGGGGGGCAGTGAGTATATGCATGAGTGTGTATGGAATAGGGGTCAGGAAGGGTAAATGCATCTCTGCAACAGAGACACATGATGAATTTGTAGAAATCCATACTATTAGAAATGAACTCAATTATCAAATGGTTAGTTTATTAAAGTCCTAGATAAAGTCAGGTTGAACAATGAAGAAGCCTCCTGCCAGTTTTGTTGACCTATGAAGAAAAATATATACTAGAAAACCCACTAGAAATAAGAACCTGCAGACCCACATGTGGCAAGAAGGCTCTTTTTACCCTAGTTTTTCTCTTTAATATAAAAAGTAGGGACTGCATAATAAAACAAAGGAAAAGATGAATTTCAAAGTTCAGCCTATCCCAAACTCCTTTTTTTCTCACCTACCCAGATACCATTCAAAATTCCTTCATACATTGTACACGTGTAAATATATCTTTAGGACAAATTCCCAGCAGAACTGTTATGTCAGAGGATATACGCATTAAAATATGACAAATAGATTTTGTCAAATTGCCTCTCCAAAGAGCAGCAATTTATACTCTCACCTTCGGGCAATGTTAATTGTGAATCCAGCACGTCAGTGGTGATTTACAAATGAAGTTACAGTTGCGGCTCAGGATGTATCTGTTTCACTCAATGATGGTAAACACAGAAAGGGCAGAATATTTAAATCATGAAGCATGAAGTAAGAAACAAGGAGCGTCAAGGTTTGAAGAAGCCAGCACAGAAAGGGGAGGAGAGAGAGCCAGGCAGTAAGTGAGCACAGACAGGCAGGAGCACACGCCGAGGGGAGCACCGCCTGCATGGCCCCTGCATGGCTGCGCAAACAGCTGCTGAGCCTGTGAGGCCAGACTTGGAACCAAAAAAGAATTCTCAGTTTGAAACAGTCGTTACAGGGCCCCCCTTTGCTGCTGTCTTAGCACCTCACACAGAACCCGGTGTTACCCATCTAAAATAGCTATTTAAAATAAAACCAAAAGAGTGTTAAAATACAGAGGTACACAAATTATCCCATAAGCTGGATACTATTAATACTTTGAATTTACAGAGGAGGACGTGACCTTCCTTGACTAGTTACATCCCTTCCTTTAATTTCAGTCCTTCTGTTCAAAGAGAAACAATATTTAGTATAATACTAAGTTCCCTGTGAATTCTTACAAAGATAAAGGATTGAAAATATATGTCTAATATACACCTATTTTTCAATATGGTGCATTTAAAAAAAACTTATGAAAAATTGCAAATATGTACAAAAGCAGAATGCAGAGTGTGAAAACGCTTATGTCCCCATCACTCAGCTTGAATAATTAACAACTCTCCAGCCCTGCTCCCGCTGCAATGGGTCTTTTCAAGCCAATCCCAAATACATTACTATTTTAACTAAGCAAGCTTCAGTATCTGGTTTCCAAATCTAGATTAGACTGGACATAAAAGTTCAGAAAGTATATTTGGGAGTGTATATACATAAAAAAAAAGACTACCGCTGAAAAAATGATAGCTGTCAGAAAAGATTAAAATAAACGAAAACAAATATTTAATTATAGAGACAATAATAACGCTGATTCATCAAAAAGTTCAAGTCATGTTCAGTGTCCTTGTTTTAAAAAGGTGATGCACTTCTTTTAAAAGTTGAAATGGTTAAAAGTTTACATTTTAGGAAGTTAATCAGAAGGTGTTTTTCTTGGGCCAAATGTTTCTCCCTTGAGCAATGCCAGATGTATGAGGTCTCATATATCCAGCTGTGGTTTGAGAGTTTGGGGGTGAAGCACGGTTGGTGACTTGTGAGGAAAACGGAACCAGAAATTATAGGAATTACAAACTCATGTAGGTTCTCAAATAATGCTTCATGGAGCTTAAAATTGTAAGTACCAACTACCACTTCCCAGAGAGCAGACACTCAGTGGGAAATGCTGGACACACACACAGTCACTCTCCGGGCTCCGTGAGGGGTGATTAAGGGCAGACTACTGGCCTAAGGCCAGTCAGTTAACTGTTGACACAAGTCAAGTGAGGGATACACCACTAAAATATCTAAGGTGCATAATTTTACTTACGGTTTCTGATCACAGGTAAGGATGTCACATACCATGAGATTTTATTCCAAAAGAATTATGATATGCACTACTTCTAATATTTTATAGATCTGTAGATACTGGTGTAGCTTTTACTACAATTCCAGTGACAGGGAAGTTTAATAAAGAGTTTTGCTGATAAAGTCTTCCTTTTATAAATTCTAAAACTGTTTCTTGTAATTTCAACTCACTTGTCTGGCTGAATCAATAGACTAAATTTCTTCTTTTCTCTTCTACAAAGTAGCCTTTAAAATATTAACATAATCTTTGCAAAGCGTATCCATACTAAATATCCTCGGTCCAGATTCCAGTTTGAAAAGGTTTCCTCATCTGACCACCTTCTTCTCTTGAAAGGCAGCTCCCTAACACAAGAGTGGACAGACAGCAGAAGCAGAGCAGACAGAACACAGGGAAATGACTAGTTGACCCACTCTAGACCTCAAATTCCATCACCTTCTACCACAAGCCCGCCGTCTGCTGGATGCCCATGGGACTCCTGGGACACAAGTCTCCTCCAAGTCACTCAAGAACCAATCCCCTACGATGCAGCTGACCCAGGCTGCCTCTTTCACCCAGTTCTTTGTTTTTTAAAGCAAAATCATTTCATATTTGCTTTCCTTTTCTTCTAAACGTGTATCATTATTTGACGTGTTAAATATTTTACTTATTACCTGTGTCACCGTTGTCTATTATCTGTACCTGGACCAAAAAAGAGGCACAATAACACGCACTAGAATGTTCGTCAGGTAACTCTATTCACATGACAGCTGAAGTCTCTGGTCTACTATGCTTAACTCCAAGAAGACCCTGAAGCCTTATCAACACACACAGTAAGAAGAGCCACATGACTGCCACCTGGCTCTAGAATTAAAGTGGGGTATAATGCAGGAATTCTAGCTTTCCATTACTGTAAGATTCAAGGTAGTTTCTGATGATATCCGCAGTCTGTTCCCTACTTTTATTTATCTTAAAATAATTACACTGGGCCGCCCTGGTGGCGCAAAGGGTTAAGTGCAGCGCTGAGTTTCGGTGCCCCGCCTGGGAGATTCCCACATGGCACAGCAGACCTCTCCTGCCTCACCCGCTGCTCCCCTCAGCAGTGTATTTCACTGCTCCCCTAAGCAGTGTATTTCGGTCGAAACCTGTTGCGACTCTGTCTCTGGTGAACCCTCTAATGTCCCCATACCTCTGGCCTGCACCCTAGCTTGTATGCAAAAATAAATCTTTTTAAAAAATAATTACATAACCTAAAAATAAAAACACATACTTCTCTATTATTAATAGTGTATCACTGGTAAATTTTACTGAACTATGCTACAAAACACTAGGAAATATGGATTCTTAGGGCAGAGACTGCGCCATCATCTCTGCCCCTCTCTGTGGCCCCAAGTGGCATGCCACTTTCTTTCTGAAGAGTTGTAGCTGTACACTCTGTGGTCTGATTTCAGATTTTTGATTCATGTAAGATCAAAACACATCTATGGAGCAGCTACTGTGTATTATTTAGCATTCCCGACTGTCAAAGTCTCAGTGGGCTCTACTCCCATGGGGTGTCACTGCTAAGTCACATATGACCCGGCTTCATCTTACTGAGGTACAGCACAAATACATTCCAGCAGACAGAAGTCTCTCTCCAAGTCAGCTTAGGAGAGTTGTTCCCAAACTGTGCATCTGAATCCCACGGATGCCCTCTGAAAGCATGGAGTCCCTCGCCAACTCAGGACCCACTGAATCTATAGTAACTGGAGATGGGGGGTCCAAGAACATTTTAAAACAGCTTCTGAAACAATGTTACTTAGAAACTAGAGGACAAGAGCTAACTCTTATATTACTGCATTGTACTTACATTGCACAATGCTCTTATATACAACAGAATGTCTACACATAAAGACAATTTCGAGCATCAAACACCTAGTAGAGCTCCAAAAATAACTACTACCACTTCTTATATCAACATTCAAGTAGACCCACCTAACAATTGAATTAGTTATTCACAAGTGAAGGGAAATCTGATAGCACTTAAGACAGGGCTACTTCAAGGGAATTCATATGCTAGACTTAGGTTAAAGTAACTCAAATATTCCTGACACACTCTCTAACCTCTACTCATCTCAAAAAGTACTTGCCCCAGCCGAGCAGTTGTGTTAGCATTTCAGAAATGGAAAACTTTCCTCCCCCTTTCCTTCATACAGCAAACACCCTTTACAAAACTCTCTTCTAGAGACTATCAAAAATACATTTATTATATTATATAATTCACATACAAGTCTGACTTCCTCTCTTACAATGTGAGTTTCTTTAAAAAAGACAGATTGTTTCTTAGCAATTTTAGTCCCAACCTCTACTAAAGAGCTAGCAAAACTATAGGCAATAAACAAATCTTCATTTAGTGAAGAAATGAAAGAAAATGCCTATTTTCAAGTCTTAATTCAAATGCAATGATCTTAAAGGTTTGGATCCTAAAAAATAGCACCAAAATAGTCTAAGCTACTAAATTAAAAATGAATGCAATGGCAACATATTCAAAAGTGACTGATAAGCACTGGGCACCTGCAAGCCAAGTGCTGACAAGTGTTAAGGGTACAGACAGTGATCCTATCTCCACAGGTAAGTGATATGAGTGTTTCAGGACCAAGAGACATCCTGCTACTGACTTACAGTCCTCATCCACCAGGCCCTTGGAGCTGCTCTGTTAGGACTTCAGAGGCTCCTTCGCTAGTGAGAAATACCCGACTGGGAATTCATGAGTTCAACACTCCATGTTGCTTCACCAATGACAGTTTTCCGAAGTTCACAACAACACAAAAACTTAACTTCTGAATGGTTGAATATCCTATCACCATTATAAATAATTGTAAGAGTGTGACTATCGTTTAAAAAAAGAACTAACTCTACACTGGCCTCAAACAAGAGAAAAAGACATTCCTACTGGTACATATCTAGAGTATTTTGCCATGGAAATACAACAATTTACTCACAGCACCAATCCAGATGCCCTGATTTTTGCTCAAACATTCATGTGACTTTGAAGCCTCCACCGCTTTTGCAGGCAGAGCATATAATACACTGATAAATAACATCCAAAGGAGAAACTTGTGGTTTTGCATTTCTGGAAGATCCAATATCCTCCTCCTCATTTTGCATTTCCTGTATTTCAGAAGTTTCCCAATGTTTAATAAATTAAATAATTATAGAATTGGAGTAAGAAATTTCATTAAGCTATATAAGGTGAATCATGTATTAAGCTAGAAATGATGTTAACAATGTTTTCTAATCACCTCAGTTTATAGATGAAAAAAAATCCAGTAGCAGCAACCAGAAGCCCCAATTCCCAAGATAGTACTTACACTAATTTACCAACAAATTAAAGCAAAAATTGTAGTCAGTCATCCAGAAACTTAGGGTCTATTTAAATCATGTCACTTGAAGGTTTCATGAGGAGCTCAGAATTGCTATAAATGTGCAAACAGAAACTGTCTATAGTTGACCCTATGCAAGTATTTTTGTAGAAGGAAAAATAAAATTTGTTAATATATTCTGGGAAATACCATTTTTTTTTTTAGATTTATTTTTTATACATACAAGCTGGGGTACAGGCCAGAGGCGTGGGGCGGCGAGAGGGTTCACCAGAAACAGAGTGGGAAGCAGCACAGGCAGATCAGAAACACACTGCTGAGGGGAGCAGCGGGCAAGGCAGGAGAGGTCTGCCACGCCATGTGGGATTCTCCCCGGCCGGGCGTCGAACTCGCGTCGCCGCTGCCGACAGCTCCACAGCGCAGCGCTTAACCGCTGCGCCAAAATACCATTTTAAGAAAAACTATTCAATGAGCTAATTGCTTGGTATCCACTTTCCCAATAGGTGCTTCTTTTTATGCCTAAATGCTACAGGAACCTGCATTCATGCATTTATGCTTTCAACAAATATTTACTGAGCACCTATTACATACCAGGCACTGGAAACAGCAGTGAACCAAACAAAATCCCAGTTCATAAAGAGCTTCCATTCTTGGGGTGGAAGACAGGCAAAACTTCTTTTTAAAGTCAAGCACAGAGTTTTAAGATCATAACAAGTGCAACAGAGAAAATTAAAGCTGGGAAAGGATTTCAGGATGGTGGGTGGGTGGGTGAGTGGATATACAAGATTCTACAGGATGCTCAAAGAAAACCTCATTGAGAAAGTTAAATCAGAGTAAAGACTTGAAGTTATAAAATAAACTATGTAAATACAGAGGAAGAGAACATTCAAGATAAAAACTTTGAGGCAGAAATTGTCCATTTCAGAGAACAGAACCAAGGACAACATGGGTAGAATTGCAAGAGCAAAGGGTATAAAGAATGAGAGCATGAAATCGGGAGAACCAGTCAAAGAGGAAGTTATAGTTCAAAAGTTATTTCTAAACAACTTATTAAAGTTACTACCGGCTCTGACAACGCTGCGTGTGTCAGAGGTACAGGGTGCCACCTTCTTGGACGTGTGTCACCACACCACAGCCATCACCAAGGCACCCTAGGCCCATCGCAGTCCACTGCTACAGTTGGAACTTTCCACTAGAAATACTAAATGTAATCCCCGTCTTAGCCAGACAGGGATTAAATAAATAGCTTTACTAGGGGTGAGCGAATTTAATAGGAAACAGCATGAATTGCTAATGGTAGAATTTCTGATAATATCAACAGGTCCACAGGGACGTTATTTTTGGACATTCCCAGCATCCATTAAATTGTACTTCAGAGAGCATCATCAACTACTCTTATGACTAGCTTTGAAGCATTCTCAATTTACTAGGAGGTGAGTGCTGAAAGGGAGAAAGAAGGCAGAGGAGGAAGATGAATTCATATGCTCTCCATTGCAAGAGAAGTATTTTACTCCCCATCTCTCAGGAGGCTATGTTTATATATAATTCAAAATAAGGACGAGGTGGCGGATCATCAGATGTTTTACAACGAAAGGTCAAAGTCAAATTCCAAGTCACCCCAACATTTATAAGACTACATGCATCCCAAGAACAAGAGCTTCTTCCATTTTCTGCATTCCCCAAATCTGCTATAGCTATTTTAGGGCCTCACATATTTTATTGCCTGACTAAACAGATGTAAAAAGTATCTCCAATCATGAGAAACACTCTCCACCTGAGCTGGAGACCGCACTACTTTCTCACACTTCTCTCTTTAAAAGCCTGGGCCTTCTACGACCCCCTCCCCCTTCTCTCTGTTTTCATGATCTGGCCGTTCCCACCAAGAACTTGGATTCTACTCCA
Source organism: Scalopus aquaticus (assembly GCA_004024925.1). Taxonomy (NCBI): domain Eukaryota; kingdom Metazoa; phylum Chordata; class Mammalia; order Eulipotyphla; family Talpidae; genus Scalopus; species Scalopus aquaticus. The sequence continues at coordinate 78,543 of PVIJ01001736.1, forward strand.
GAACCACAAGGCTTGTCTCAATTTTGTCTGCTACAGTCTCTGTACATTTCATTTCCCTTATTCTGATTTTTTCCTCAGTGACTGACAAGCTCATGAGTTCTCAAGCTATGACAATAATAAGTTACAATGCACCACAGAAATATATAGTATTGATATTTTAAATTATTTATTAAATGTGTGGACCAAGAAAATAAAATTATACTTTTTGCTGTGTAGGAAAATACCTACCTGCTCCCTGCCAGGGCCACCTCAGGAAATTAAGAGTCAATAGAACAATAATTCTTGTTCACTGTAAGGAACTGGGGGGGAACAAAGCAAATGTCCCCATACATCCATACCTCGGGCCTGTCATGTTTGAGTGTCACAGGAGGGAGACTGAGACTTGGCCTGACGCGCCCTCACATCTACAGGGGCACTTTGGGGATGAGGGGTTCAAATCGCCTTTGGTCCCCCATCTTCCCAACACAGACAGCGCTGCCTTGTGCCCCCTGTAAGATCAGGGAAGGCTCTGAGGTGATGGGCAAGGCTTCTCCTTTAGCAGTTAAGCTGGCTAGAAACCACCCTCCTTCAGTTAACTGAAAGTTGTTAAGAAAAACAGTTACTATATTCCTTCTATGCAACTGACCTACAAAAACCCAGGCCTCGAGGGCCAAACCCTGAGGCGGGGGACCAGTCACTTAGGGAAAGTGGTTGTCGCCTCCCTGTCTGGGACTGAATCACCTCTTAACTGAATTTCTCTCTTGCCAAACTTCGGAGTCCTTTCACAGCTGTGATGACTTCAATTGCTACAGGCTACCAAAGACAGCTATCTCACAGAAAGCCCTCCGTACTACAGAGCTGTATCCCATTACAGGTGGCAAAGCTTCTTTAATCCTTGCAACAATCTCCAGACTCAAATCAGTTTGAATTATTTTACATTAGTTCTAACCAGGATAAAAATGTGCCGTAGGGCCTCCCTGGTGGCACAAGGGGTTAAGTCTCAGCACTGTGAAGCTACCACCAACCACTTCAGCAAGAGTTCAACCCCGGAGCTGACTCAGAGGCCGCAGCAGACCTCTCCTGTGTCCCCACTGCTCCCCTCAGCAGCATATTTCAGTAGGTCCGCCTGTTCAGCTCCCCACTGTCTCTGGTGAATCCTCTCAACGGCCCTCTCCCGCAAATACCCAACTCTGGCCTATACCCCATTCTTGTATGTATAAACAAATCTTAAAAAAAAAAAAAAAAGCATTGTCATCTGTATCCCACGCTCTTTATCACTTCTTTTGATCAGGTTATACAGAAATAAAAGTAAAGATTTGACATGCCTATCAAGCACAAACATATGAAAGTTAATCCCTATGAAAGGCAGAAAATGATTCAGTCTTAAAGTTCCCCCCCAAAACTTAATGTTATAACTTCGACATATAATTGACAGGTCATCATTTTAACTGCAGTTTACAGCTGGAAAAACCTGCCCTTCACATGCTAAACCAAAGCAACACACGCGTGCGCTCGAGCCGGCGGCACCGATGCCCTCATCCGCAGCTTCTCTTCCCGGAGACCTCTCCAGCCCTCTGGCGCTGCTGCTTGAGAGCCCCTCTTCCTGCTGTCTAACGCCATGGTCTCCAACCATCCTGTCCATCGCCATCCTCATGCTCGTTACATACAGTTAACAAAATCATCTTTCTAAATGCAAAGGGACGTAAAACATAGCACAAAAAGTAAGAGACTTAATAGCAAAACTTACTAGTATTTGAAATCTCATTCTACTCCTAGTTAACCGTTTGATCTTTTACAAATTTATGAATCTTGCTAAGCCCTGGTTTCCTCTTCTATGAATTGCAAACAATGTTATCTACCTCAAGGGGTCACTATAAGAATTAAATAAGATATAGCTTAAAAGGGGCTGTGGGTTCCTAAAGTAGGCACCCAGAGACATTAGCTTCCTTGCCACCTTTTAAGCTTGATGCATTAATACTTCTAAAACGCTACTGTATTCTAGGGTAAAAATGGTCGAGGGATAGTATCAGAAAAAATACAGTAGTGAAAACACTGGGGGAGATGATTTAGAAAGCTACAAGAAAGCCGCTTCAGAGGCATGTATGAACCCAGAGCTGGGAAGACAGTTCTCAGCTAAGACCTGCTTGCTAAGTCCTGCTCCCTTCCATTAACTGTAAGAACTCACTGTCCAAGACCCCCCACCCCCACCAAAAAAAAATTCAATTTGTTACAGTTCTCCCTAACCTTCTAACTAGCATAATTATGAATAAATGAATATTTGAGAAAAAGTTTATCAAAAATAGTAGTCTCTAATAACCACCTCAAAGGAATAGTCTCTCCCAAAAGCTCAGTCAACTTTGGTGGACTGAGGCGAGGCAATACTACATGCCCTTGGAAATTCTGAAAAATGAAATAAAGAAACAGGTAGTAGTAGAAGTTCACGAAGTAAGAGTTTTTGATCCAGTGGGAATCATAAATATTTGGAGACTCTGGCTCAAGCTTTTAATTTCTCTTCCAATACCTCTTAAAACAAGTCACAAAGAAGGCCATGCATGACAACTTCGGACATTCTTTATTTTAATACTTACCTAATATCTGCACTTTATTTCAACTTTAACTAATATCTATGATTATGATCCCCCACCTCCATAAATGACAAGACCTAGAAAGAATCCCAGTAGCAATCATGGAGAAAACATAATGACTACCAGTATATTCTGCTCCTGGCTGCTAAAACTCTAACAGTGTACACCTCTAAAGTAGAAATGCTTATTGGAGTCACAGGTGACTAAATGAATAGAAATGTGACGTTAGAATCTCATGGTTCTGTATACTCTGACTGGAAACACCAAGAGTAGAGGAAATTACAAATAAATATCTAGTAGGGTAGACAGTGGTACACAGAAGTGAATAAAAATCAATGGGACATGTAGAGGCACCACCTGGCAAACAGCGGATGTCAAGGACCTAGAAGCCGCTGGAGTCAGAGCTACAGGAACAGACCAAGGGTCCCCTCTGAAGTATCACAGCCGAGCACACACTGGTGGCTGGCAGAGCTGGACTAACACACGAATGTCCTGTTTGGTCCACATAGTCTTTAGAAGTCAGGAAACTGAATATAAAGATGGAAGCTCTTATTTTTAAAGAAAAAAAACCCCTGCAGTATCTGCCACCACCGAGTCCCTATGTGCCCACACTTGACTAGAGGGACAGCACTGCCCCACACAGGAGATGTTCAGTCTCCAGGTCACCACAGTCCCTGCCATCTTGAGACACTAAATATTGGCTGTTGTGTATCACCCAGATAAGCTGCCGACTGTTCCAGGACAGAGAAATAAATAATTCTTGATGCCTGTACCTCTATGTGAATGTGGAAACAAAAATTAAATATTTCTTTCCTTTCTACCTGGTTGAAGTATTGATGTTGCACTGTGAGAAATCAAAATAAAATGAGGTGGTTGTAAAACCAGTTTACTAAAAGGAGGAGTCCAGACTCTAAGCTAGAAACCAAAAACAAAACAAAAATTCCTCAGCAGGATCCAAAATTTGTAACTTTTAATCCAGCAATTCCAATTCTGGGTACTTATCCCTCAGATACACACAAGCAAAATAACTTACATTCAATGTATTCTCTGCTGCATTATTATAATAAGATTAGAAAGAATGTAAATGTCCACCACTGAAGAACCAGATAAATAAGCCACGACAGGACCATACAATGTTCTCCAAGGGAAAGGAAGGAAAGAGGCGGAGGACAGCGGGGACTACACAGAGCGGGAGCAATACAGAGACCTGTTTATACACACACAAACACAAGAAATGGGGAACACGGATTCTCTCGAGCTGGGAAGCTGCTAGCTGAGGGACGGAGGTGCTCGGTGACTTTGCGCTGCAAATTTTTGTTGCCTTTGAATTTATAGCAGGTGAAAAGCAGCTTAAGAAAATGTAACATGTTGGTTGGGGTGATCCCAAGCATGAGGCTCTTCCCCACCCCCCACAACACACACAGCATTTTCCTTCAGTTCATACATGATGAAAACTTCAGTAGGAAAAGGGCATGCGCTGGGGAGTGACACAGCACGAGGACAACGGAAGAAATGGCACGGCGTCCTTTTCCATCTGGCTCCCCGAACTGGTCTGGGGCCCAGCACAGTCTGAGGGTAGATCCAAATGATAAGAAGCTTTTTCAAGAGAGAGTGGCAGACAGTGAGCACAAACCCTGCGCCCAGGACTCGGGGACACAGTGTGGACAGAGGGGGAGGGGGCAGTGTCTGCGCCCTGCACCTCTGAGGGGCTCTGCTGGGACCCCCGCAGCTGCAGCAGTGATAAGGCACCAGCTTTAGGGTGACTCAGGGGAGTGGACTTTCCAAGGAAGCTCTAAGAAAAGAACATTCACTTCTGTTCCCGAATCCTTGTTACAATCTGAATCCTTGTTACAACCCACCAAGGACTTCCAGAAATACTTAAGGCAGCCAATCGGCTTGCGCTGGTCAGGCCGGCACTACAAGTTATACTTGTATCTCTGTGAGATGGAGCCTAGGAACAGCGGCCACAGAGACATAAAGCACTGTGAGCAGAGGGAAAGGACAGAAAACACCACTCTGGCAAGAGAGCCAAAAGGCAAGTCTTACAGGATTTTGTTTTAAGTGTCGGCTATTGCTCACTGAACAGGAAGTAGGAGAGAAAAAACATGAGGATGGCTGGGAAAAGGTTACTCAAGGCGCTGCTGGGAACCAACACACTTAGTTATGCAGTACCTACTTTCCAAAGTGAAATCTTTCAACTGCTTTAAAATGTTTCTTTTCTAAGCCATTGAAAGCAATGAGATCATGTTCTTGATTAAGTGCCAGGATTTTTTTTCTCCTGCAACCCAGATTGTTAAAGTTGAAGAAAAATCAGAGGAATGAAAAGGGGTGAAGGTAGGAAAAATTGGAAACAGCAGAGAGGGAGAGAACATATATATTAACAGGCAAGCAGTAGAATACTACGGGGTAACCAAATAGAGACAATTTGTTTTAAAAGTTGAGGGTATCTTATGCCTCCCAAAAATGCAACAAAGTATTCAATTCTCAAACAATTCAATTAACTTAACTGATGTTTTCTTACTCCATTTTATCCAGAGTTAAAGTAACATACAATGCCTTTATGCCTCACAGCACACAGCATTAGGTAATTACAGAAATATAAATAAGCCACTTGTGGCACATGCAGTCTATACAGGGCTTGCTGGACCATAAGGAGAAAGGAATTTGAAGGCTGGTCTTAGGCGAAGTTTTGACTCATGTTTTTTCACAAGTGAAACGAAAAGAAATCCACTACCCAAATGATGAATAGTGAGAAAGAACATTTCTAATATAAGCAAGAGGTCAAATATACAGGAACTAGAGATTACACTCCAACAAGAAATGCAACTTTTGTGGTTTGCAGAACAAAGCCCATACATTCTACTTCGTATCCATCACAGGTCTTCCATTTATATCATTATACTTTATACTTCTCAAAATATCTTCACATTCAGTCCTACAGATACAAAACAGGTGTAGAAAGGTTACAAGAAATTTCCAAGTCACTGGTAAGCCAGGAGATATAGAAAATAAGGATCCAGAACTCCTTGTCCAATGTTTGTCAGTGTGATTGTTGTGGATTATTACTCATCCACCCACTTAATATTAGTGACAACTGTGCCCAGACTACCTTCGGTAATAGGAATATAATAGAGAACAAGAACAAACACCGTTTCTATCTTCAGGAAGCTCCAGGTGAGTGAGTCATTATTTAAATAATTCTACAAATAAATGGCAAAGCTGAAGTATAGTAAGTGCTGTGATGGGTACCCCGTGCTGTGAGAACATGTCAGAGAGACTAGAAAAGCATTCCCTCGGGAATGAATATAGCTCAGCTCTGAAGACATCATATAGACAACGAGAGTAAACACTATTCTAGGCACAGGCAACGTCACGTACAAAAGGCCTATGGTGGGGTGGGGTGGGGACGTGTCAAACTGAGGGAAGAGCGGTCCCGATGATGCAGAAGACCGAACCCCAACTTCCAAGGATGAGATCAGGTTTCCCTCTGTGATCATAGAGACACATTAAGGTTTAAGTAGTTATAGCCCTAATCTAATGGCTGTTTTGTATTATTTGGATGTTTCACTGAGGAATAGGGGGTGGACAGGAAAGAATGTGAAAATAAGGGAATAGCTTCGCCCATTAAAAAGCTGTCAAGTTACCTACATACTAGAGGGGTGATGATAATGCTTTTAATTCAGATCCTAGAGAAAGAATTCATGAAGGTGGTGACATCTGCCCTCAAGGTGCATTAAGCTTCCATAAAGGGTAAAGAGGCTACTACAGAAAAAGAAATTTGGAGCGAGACGCCTTACAGGAGCGTGACTATCTCACTGTAGCCTTTTCTAAGTGGCACTTTAGAAACCTCATCCACATAATATCCTAAAGTTGCAGAGGTCTTGTAGCTTGCAATGCTTTGTTTAATTTTGTACTCACAACAAATTCTATTAGGTTCAAGGGCAGACATTAATTCTCTCGATTCTGCAGATAAAGAGAGCCAGTTGAGTAAGGTTAACTTGCGCAAGGTCACATTTTAACATTATAGATTCCCAGTCAGGGTGTGGAACAGATATCAAAGTTTGTAATCTGAAATATGGGGAACTGACGAGGCCTGGGAAGCCAGTCACTTAAGAACTCCGCTGTGCACATTTGAAGCAGAACCCAGTTTCCTACTTTTAATTATATGAGGTAATCTTAGTAATGGGCAGGGGGAGAGGCAGAGAAACTGACAGACTCAAATGAAACACCCCTGTTGAAACCTAGTTACTGAGGTACAACAGAAAGTACTGTGAATAAGGTGGGGCCACGGAGTGGGAGAAAGGATGGGACAAAATAAAACTAAATGACAACATTCTGAGGGACAAAAATGAACAGATAAAGAGAAACACATCACCTTTAAACAGCACTTTGTGTTTTTAGTTATTTTTCAGTTGCCTTCAAGAAAACTCTTGATTATCACACTTGTGGACTAAGAATTCCTGCTCCACAGGGAGATGTCTCGCTGCACCCTGCCAGGGCCATCTGCAGAGGGGTGTCAGTAGGACAGTGATTCTTACTCACGGTGACTAACCCTGAGGGAGAAACACTGCCATGGCCCTGTCCCCTGTCGTGTCTGAGTCACAGGAAGGAGACTGAGACTTGGCCTGACGCGCCCTCACATCTACAGGGGCACTTTGGCGGTGAGGGGTTCAAATCGCCTTTGGTCCCCCATCTTCCCAACACAGACAGCGCTGCCTTGTGCCCCCTGCAAGATCAGCGAAGGCTCTGAAGTGATGACAGGGCTTCTCCTTGGGCGGTGAAGCTGGCTAGAAACCACCCTCCTTCAGTTTACTGAAAATCTAACTAGATTTTTTTTCCCTTTGTAAAGAAAAACAATTAAGTTTTCCTTCCGTGTATGTAACTGACCTACAAAAACCCAGGCCTGAATCCTGAGGCGGGGGACTTACCAGTCACTCAGAGAAAGCTGATCTTAGTCTCTTTGTTTGAGTCTGAAAACTGAATTTACTAAATTCTCTCTTGCTAAACTCTGAGTTCACTTCACAGCAGTGATTATTTCAGTTGACACTTTGAAAATTGATGCTTCTTGGCCATCAAAGACATTTATTCCTCTTTTCCTTTTTTAAAACACAGAGAACACTAAATGATGAAAATAGTCTTTCTTTTAATAAGTATTAGGCCTCTACTTGGCACAAAACATTATGGAAGATACAAAGACAAGGTCTCCAGCCTCCAAGGGTTATATGACAGTAGGTACTATGATTCAAGAAAATCTCTACAGCTTTGCTCTATTTTCACTAAGAAAAAAAGACATTCTTTTTCTGCAGAAAACCTGAAATTTCAAAGTCATGAGTAAGAATATTCCATGTCACATAGACTGATCTAAGGATTGGATGTCTTTGGCTTATGAATCTATGTGGCTTACAGCAAGTGCTGTATAAAGCGATGATGTTGTACTATACCTAAGAATAACTTTCCTTAGAATTAAAGGAAAAGTTGGAAAGACTAGAGGTTAGGAATAATGGTTAACTGCTTATGAGAAAAAAAGAATATCAATGAGTAGATAACAGGCACATGACCACAATCCAGAGGGTTTAGAAATGCTGACACCCCCCCTTCCAAACCTCCAGAGCCAGTTTATAAATATTTTCCCATATAACCATCCTCATTATCAATCTTATGTCCCTTCCTCTTGTCAATCTTTCTCCTGTTTCAGGGAGACAGTCTGGGTGACTGAAAAGATGATTTAACAACAGCTCAGAGAAGAAATACAGAAGGAAGATGATGGGGATGTTTTCATTCCATCTCTTGGCCATTACCGTCCCATACCCTATCTTATCTCCGCTGGTATAAAACAAAGAAGGAACAGTGATTTACCTTAAGTAGAGTACAGTAATGTTTTCTATCTTTCTTGCCCACAAGTCCCTTAATTTGGTTTTTAAAAGAAGTCTTGGGGGCCTCCCTGGTGGCGCAGCGGTTAAGCGCTGCGCTGTGGAGCTGTTGGCAGCGGCGATGCGAGTTTGACGCCCGGCCAGGGAGAATCCCACATGGCGTGGCAGACCTCTCCTGCCTCGCTCCCTGCTCCCCTCAGCAGTGTATTTCTGCTCTGCCTGTTCTGCTCCCCGCTCTGTCTCTGGTGGGCCTTCTCGCCGCCCCACGCCTCTGGCCTGTACCCCAGCTTGTATATATAAATAAAAAATAAATCTTTAAAAAAATAAAATAAAAGAAGTCTTGGTTGTATTATTTTTTAATACTCTGTAATACATAAAGTTTAAATTTATAATAGATGAGACTATCACCTAACTTTCAGATATTAAAAAACTAATTTTCTCTGTGCCAAAAACAAGTGGATTTGTGAAGCAATAGTGTTTGTCTCATGTGACATGAAATCTTTCTCTTTTTGGCTCAAAGTATGGAATATATTCTTGGGAACCAGTTAACAAATCTTTCATTTCTCAGAGAGGATAATTACATGCTTTAGAGTACAGCTGAATTTTGCTATATGAAAAAAGTATATAGAGGAAGTTTCCAGGCAAAAAGAACAATAATGATCAAGTAGTTCCATTATTACCACAGTTTGGGTATGGAACACATAGGATATATTTATAAAGTTATACCCATTCATTATTTATTATCTCTATACCTCTAGAAAATGTTGTTTTCAATTGCTCCTAACAGCAAGATTAGTAAAAAGGGCTGGTTCAGCATAAAACTACAGGGCATACCCTAAAGTAGTGTGAGCAAGACTTCCCTTAAGAGAAATTGAAAAGAAAAAAAAAAGTGATATTACCCAATTTTGATTTCCATAATCAGCAAGGTTCAGAAGGATAAACGGGAGTTTACAGATCTGTTCATATACCTATTGAAACAGTAAATAAATTTAGACTCTTTAGATTCTTTCTTAAGAGATAATTGTAGTTGGTTGTGTGAAAAAGAAAGGTCCTTTCACATTTACCATTTTTCCAAGGGAGAATTAAGAATCAACAGTGTATACTAACAATAATAATGATGACACATAAGAAAAGCATCAGCACTCTTTTTCTCTCATCTTTTTTTCCCTTTGATGTCACTATAAGCATAAAGGGTAGGAGTTAATATTACTATTTCAAAAAAGAAAACCAGTTCAGAGAACATAATTTAAACGCTAAATAACTTCATAAACGCTATCTCTGAGCCAGAGTTATTAGGATTACATAGAGAACTTCCACACAAAACGCAGCACACTTTTTTCTACATTGCACTGAGTGATACATATACACACATATATGCATGCATATATATAAATCATACCCATCTCATCATGGTTATCTCTTTGTAATGTCTTACCGCCTCCTGTCTTTCCTTTTTCTTAAAAAAAATATGGAACACTTCACGAATTTGCAAGTCATCCTGGCGTCGGGGCCACACGAATCTTCTCTGTATCGTTCCAGTTTCAGAATGTGTGCTGCCGAAGCGAGCACTCTTCATGTCTTTCAACGTAAATTTTAAATTTTGATGAAGTGAAACTTATCAACATTTAGTACCTTGTGGTTCAACTTTTTTGGGTCTTCTCTAAGAAATGCTGCCTTAGGAAAGTCACATTTTCTTCTAGAAGTTTGAGAGTAAGTTTCAGCTCTAGAGTTTAAGACTATATCCATTCAAGTTAATTTTTGTTTATGGTATAAAATAAAGGCCAAGCTGCCACTGTCCCCTTCATCACAGCCCATGAGGATATACAATTCTTCTAGCAACATTTGCTCAAATGAATTGTCTTGACATCTTTGTAAAAAATCAAGTGGCCATAAGTGTGTGGGTCTTACTAAAGTCTACTGTATTCAACTATCTATCTTATGTCAGCATCACACTACTCCATTTCCTGTAACTCTATAGTTCTCTTAAAATCAAGTAACAAATTTTTAAAAATGGGTGATTCTAGTAGGTCTTCGTAATTTCCATATAAATTATAGATGTAGTTTATCAAATTCCACACAATCCTCTGAGGGTTTTAAAATTGTGTTGAACATATAGATCAACTTGGGGAGAACTGAAATTTTAAACTTATTCAGTCCTCTGATCCGTGATCACAGCGTGCCCCCCACTTATGTCAGTTGTGTTTTATGGCCTTCAGCAGGAGATCTTACATTTATTTTTTATTCTTGAATATTTTTATATTATTATAAATGACAATTATTGAGCTTACACTTTGCAGTTATTCACTGCTGGCAAGAGATAAGGATATACAAAACGAAAAATGACTTGTTTATTGACCAGACAGCCTGTGATTTTGCTAAGCTGACTTAATAGTTCAAGAGTTTCTGTTTGTTTTTCTAAATAGACTCCGTAGGATTTTCTACAAACACAAACTGTGAATAGAGAGTTCTGTTTCTTTCCCCCCGTCACATGCACTGGCTAGGAGCTGCTATGCATTGCTGAATAGATCCCCTCAGCCTCTTCTCAATCATAGGAGGAAGCATTCAGCTTTCCACTACTACCAAATAGTCTTAGGTTTTTAGGAGATAACCTTTATCAGTTTAATAAGCTCTTTTTATGTCTAGTTCACTGAATTTTGCTTGTTTTAAAATCACAAATGTTTTTCTACATTTACTGAAATGAATATAGCTACTTCAGTCTACTAATACAGTGATATCAGTGTAGAATGTTAAACAGGCTTACATTTTGACATTACATTAGTCATGATGCAGTAACTTATCATTTGTTGGATTCAATTTATTATTTTTATCACCACTTCCTAATATTTTAATATCAATTTAATATTCATCTCAAGTCTTTTCCTGTCATGTCTTTGTGCTGGTATCAGATCACAGGAGCTTCATACAGAGAAGTCAACGGCATTCCTCTTCTATTTCCTGGAGGAGCTTGTGAAGAACGGGGGTTATTTCTTCTTTCGACGTTTGGGGGAAGTCACTGTGAAGCCACTAGATGGGGAGTTTTCTATGTGGAAAGGTTTTTATGTATTAATCTAATTTCTTTAATATCGATAAAAGGTTAATTAATTCTTCTTGAATGAGGTTTGATAGTTTGTGTCCATACTGGACTATGAATTTTTATCTAAGCTGTCAACTTTACTGGGATGAAGCTGTTCATAACATTCTTTTAATGCTTGCAGGATCTTTCTATGACAGACGCTGGTAGTTTGTGTCTTTCCCTTTTTTACTTTAGCAATGTAGAGATCTCAATTTCAGGGACCTTTTTAAAGAAGCAGATATTGGTTTCACTGATTTTTGTACTTGTTTTCTATCTCATTTATTGTTGTACTTGACTGTTTCCTTCCTTCTGCTTACTCTGGCGTTGAATTACTCACCTTTACCTAGTTTCTTAAGCCAGAAACTTAGATCACTGATTTGGTACTTGTTTTAGTTCGCAGGTGTCTGCATCAAGAGTTTGTGCCCCAGAGGAACTCAACTTGAGGACTCTATTCATTCGTGGATTTGATATATATCAAGAATGTTAGGCTCAAAGAGTAAGGCTGCATTCAGATTAGACTTTGGGCAATTCAAGTAAAGGATGAGAGTCTTTTGTATAAAAGACTAATAAAGCTGTAGTGGCCAAAGAGTGGACTGAGGTAGACAACCTTCTAGATGGTCTTAATAACACTCCTTTGCAATGTGACTTTTTCCCTTCCCTCCCTGAGAGAGAAGACTGTAATCTGACTTGGACTTACTCTTACCAATACAATGTGATGGAAGAGAGGTCATACAAACTCCAAAACTAAACTTTGAGTTGCTGATAACTTCTGCTTTTGACTTTCTTGGAGAGCTGCCCTGAAATTACCACATAACGATGATCATTCAGAGGAAAACCAAGATCCGCCAATTGACAGACATATAGATAAGGTCATTTTGGACCTTCATCCTAGCCAAAACCCCATGTCAGAAGTCACATGACTACACCCAGGCAAACTCAACAAATAGCAGCTTCGTCAGCCCTCAAAATCATGAGAAATCATAAATCCTTGTTGTTTTCAGTCACTAAGTTTTACAGTGGCTGGTTGGTTTGTAATTAACTGAAACTACTGAGTACAGATAAAAAAATAGATGAAAATATTTCTCTTTTAGGATTTGATAATATGGGGAAAACACAAGAATATCAAAGTCAATGAAATACTGCTAAACTTGCTCTTTAAAAATCACAAAATTAGCTCTTTTTCCCATCTTGCAAGATGGTGAAAGAAAAAGCCAGGTACCAAACAGAATAAACCTGAAACTGAGAAGGCTAATGCAAGTGGCGAGACCAAGAAGGGGGCCTCAGGTCAAAATGCCTAGATAGGGGAAGCCCCACAACCAAAAGCTTGTCCTAGTCAGAGAACTAGAAGATACTCCCAAAGGACATGAGACAGTGTACAAATGCACATGTTTAGCACTGAATCCAGGACTGAAAAGAAAAAGGAGATTGTCCCAACTGTCACAAAACTAGTTGCGGTGACAAGAAAGGCGGTGCCCAAGTGGTTAAGCATCATAAAATGCCCAGATACTGCCCTACCAAAAATGCGCACGACAGCTGGTGAGCAAAGGCAAAGCCCTTCAGTCAGCAGCTGAGAAAAGTGGGAGCTAGCCTGCTCCTCAGTGGGCAGCCCAGAGGCAAGAGGGTGATTTCCTGAAGCAGCTAATCAGTGGACTGCGGCTTGTGACTGGACCTCTGTCCTTCCATTGAGCTCCTCTGCACAGAACACACCAGAAATTTGTCATCGCCACCTCCACCAAAACTGACATCAATGGTGTGAAAATCCCAAAACATCTCACTGATGCCAACTTCAAGAAGAAGCTGTTTAAGTCCAGACACCAGGAAAGTGCCATCTCTGACATAAGATGGGAACATCCGCCATTACAGAGCAGCGTAAGGTGGATCAGAAAGCTGTGCAGTCGCAAATGATGCCAAAAATCAAGTTATTCCTCAGCTCCTCTGCTATGTTTACACACACAAAAAGGGGGTTAGCCTCACAAACTGGCATTCTAGTATTTCTTACAAAGACCCCAATTAAATAACTTATCCATTAAAGTAAAAAAAAATTAAAAATAAGAAGGAGGGATATGAGGTAGAACTTAAATAAGAGCTTCTTATAACTTAGACAGAAACTCTATGTTCTTTCAGCATCTGCTAATCTCTGCTCTTTAGGAAACAGACCTCTTTAGGAAATTCATTCTCAACGATAGGCAGAGTGATCTCTTAAAACTTAATTCAGACCATGTCACACCCTACTTAAAACCCTGCAGCGACTTCCCAGTGTACTTAGGATGAAACTTAAATTCCCTCTGTTACCTACACTGTCCCATGCAGCGTCTGTCCTCCACTCCCCACACTCTCAGCAAGGTTGCCTTCTTTCTGATCATATGTCACCCAAGCTCACCTCACTTTTACTCTTTAAACCATACTCTGTTTAAAACATTCTTTCACAGAGGTTTCTTGTTCAGAAGCTAATTCAAAAGTTACTCAGTAATCTGTCACCTTAACTGTGCGAGCGCAGCCCTGACACTCTGCTGAGGACACAACTGAGCTGGCACTTCTTAACTCTCTCCTAACTCGCTCCTGCGAGAGCTGAGACTGTTACTTCCTTCACAGGAGAACTGGAAACACACTTTAAACCTGAAAGCCAAATTTCAAGTTTATGAGAGAAAGAGGCGGTACGTTACCTTCAGAGGCCCTCCTTAAGAACTGTAAAGGGCGCTGCGCTCTAAGACTGATACAGCACTTCTGCTGAAGACAGAGTATGATCTGGAAATTCTCCCTTTTCTAGTGGAAAGCTGAAGACACATGTGTCCACTAGACTGACAAACCCTTGAACACATTCTGATGTTTGCTTATGTGATTTCCCTCACTGGAAATCTTTCACATTTTCCAAATCAGTCCCACCTCTCAAAGTTTAACCATCATGTATCTGGAGCAAGTGACAGACATACCAGTCATTTATCTTGTTTTCATATAAAAAGTCTGGAAGGGGGAAAAAACAGACTGGAAGATAAGGCAGCATCAGGTTAAGTTACCTGAGAAGACCAATGATCTTATCAAAGTGCCTAACTGGCCAACCCTATTCCCCACCAGCCCCTCCCCTCATCCCTACTGAACCACACAGCTATGTTTATAAGCTACAGAGTCATGCAGCGGTACACCAACCTACAAAATAACAGAATGAGAGGGAAACCAACAGGACTTACTACAAAGGTATAATCTAAACACTGATACTTCAAAATGCCTTTCCTAAGTGCTCCAGTCTTCAGTGACACTACATGGATGGCTTATATAATTACCTGATTTTCAAGTCAGGTAAAGATTATCAATTATTTTTACTGAAATCTATGGTGAAATGTGAACAGAGCATATATTAAAATAATATATTCAAACTTGGTATATACGTTTATCAACATAGACTTGTTCAAGTATTAAACTGCAAGGATTTTACAATAATCAAATGCTGGGCACAACTCACATGTCTAACAACAGATGACTGTTAACTATACCATGAAACTGATTTACTGATATATACCTTAAGAAAAAAATTGGAAATCAATACCTAATGACATGAAAATCATTCATGACAAAATGTTAAATGAAAAGGAGACTGCAAACAGCATCCTGAAGCATTTGAGCTAAATAACAAGAACTATGCCACATTAGATAAAACAATTATTCAAGCACGTGGTATTTTAAGAACTAGTCTCGATATAGAGGAGGCATTTTGATTGATTTTACAAATCAAGGCCACATAAAGGCGGACACAATGCCCCTGTTAGTTAAGTATAAGGATAGAGGAGTGCCAGAAAGGCACCAAGCCTTCCTGGTTTGGTTCCCGATCCTAATTGCTACATTTCCAGGCTCTCTTTCAACTCTGGTTGGCACTAGGAATCTCGAGTGCTTTGGGATTACTGAACAGTACAAATGAGTAGTAACTAAAATATAAATACCAGATTACGTAGAAGTCAAAGTGTTAAATTTTCAGTCAGAGTAAAAGAATTAACTTACCTCATTTCACAATGGAAATAGTATGGGGTTTTCTGAAAATACTAAAAATGGATCTACATATGAACCAGAATTTCATTCCTAGTTATATACCCGGAGGATGCAAAAACACTAATTTGAAGGAATGTATGTTTTCTCATGTTCATTCATCCTGCTTACAACAGCTACCTTATGGAAACTGCCTAAGCAAGGAGTATATCAGAAAAATGTGGTGGTATGGGTACGTACGTGTGTGTACACACACACACACACACACGAATACTACTCAGCTATAAAAAAGGATGTACTCTTGCTTTTTTGTGACAACATGGACAGAATTGAAGAAGATACTGATAAGCAAAGTAAGTCAGAAGGAGAAAGAGATTCACTCATATGAGAAATATAAAGGAGGAAGCAAAGGAACAGACAAAACCAAACCAAAACCAACCCCTGGATTCTGATGGCAGAACAGAGGTTAGCCCAGGAGATGTGGTGGGGCCTGACACAAAGGGTGGAGAGGGGGCAATAGACAGTGGAGGGAGGTTATTGGTACTTTGGTGGTGGGTGTGGTATGCTTACATACATTTGAGAGGTTTTGAATCTGCACTCCTAAAACAAATCAGTATTATAAACCAACTGTATCTTAATAAAAATTAATTAAAAGTCAAAAAATAAATTACCATCAGTGGGTCTCAAAAGCAAAGCAATCACTTCAACTTTTTTAGGTTGTGTTAAATGAAGCTCCAAGGAATAGATCAAATCAAAGGGTATCATCTGATGAAAAAAAATACACCTTTTTGTTTATTTATTAAAATAAGAGGTGGGTGGCAAATTGAAGGGAACTAAGAGAGTCAGCATCAGGACTTAGGATTAATTATGCGAAGCTCTTCAATGCCACTGGGAGAAAAGAGGATCGAGTGGGGTCAGGGAGCCTAAGTGATACTGGTCCCTCAGGAAGGATGCTACCTGTGCCCAAGGGAACACCAGGGACATCTGTATTATGACGAGAGGCAGATGAGCTCTTTAGCAAATGTTCCATCCTAAAGGAACATGCTGAATATGACAACAACGTTGATGGAACATTTCAAAATTGTACTGTGTAACTTTTAGAGCACCACGTGCTGTACATAACATTTCAGGTGTAAGGAAATTTCAAGCTGCAACCTGAAGTAATTTTTGCATATATTTAAGGTTTATCTGGAATGTGACATCCTAGACTTTTGTGTTCTATGTGAGTCCACAGGACACCACAGCAGCTGCATCGTTTTGTATCTTACAGTACTATCACAAAGTAGAACTGATTATTTAATGGCCAAATGCAAGCATAAAACTTCACATAACTACATAGCTACTGCAGAACAGGTTAGTTGGATGCAGAATGGGACCCAGGCTTATGGGACATTCACTAAATGGAACTACTTTTGACATAAGTGGTGATATTCACTTATATGTATACATACAAAATTATTTAAGTGAAAAAGTAAGTAAGAGACCATGAGTAAGCCAAACAGAGTTAACCAGGATTCCACTTTCAGTAAGAAAACTCAATTATCATTTCATGTCTTTTATTTGATCTCATCGATCATTATTTATAGTAAATTGTACTTAGTTGAAAGATCAGGAATGTGGTCCTAGCTAATTTAACTCTCTGGTTACTTGAGAAATTAACTTTAAAGCAACAATATTCCATGGCAGCAATACTAGTCACTGACAATCGTTCTAAATTATGGCAATATCTCTTCATTAAGTATACTTTCATATGCAAATTCAGAATGAATTCTCTCATTTCATCCATTATAATTAACAGCTTTCAAATACTAAATTGTTCAGATTGTGCATATTTTCATACGTGAGCAAAACCTGTATTGACTCCTGCATACACCTTGACAGATCTATTTCCTTCTGTTTCCTAAGGAATACTAGTTTACCAGGATTTTCCCTTCAGTTTGCTGTAGTCTTGCCCCCTCCATTTCTTTTTTCCTGCCTCAGTGTTTACCAGCTCAGTTCTCCCTCTGTTGCATACTTCCTTCTTTTCTTGCCTCTCGTTTCCCTCTTTCTTGCATTTTGCAGAAACTTGGCTTGCATACCAATCACAGAAAGCTATCTTCAATTCCAGCTCTTCTCTGGATTGCCTAACAAACTAAAAAACGTCTGCTCTTCACATCTTGCCCACTACAACCCTGCCATTCAAAACAATACTGCTTATTGGGAGCTTTTAATTACTTAGGACTCACCGGGGGATTCACTATACTTTGTATTTTGAGTTTCTCATGACTAAACTCAGACCAATTTCTGAAGCATTCAGGAAATGGCCTTGTTTTAATGTGACTTACAACTTATTTGCACTAGGGAAAAGAGATATTTGTATTTTAGACACAAGTCAGATTCAAAGATTTTTCCTTTCTGAGAAGTTGTTATAACTTCTGAGAATAAACATTCCTATGGTATTTGGCTGGCATTCAACACATGTGATCCTTCTTGAAGTTCATTTCAATCTGCTATGCCAGGTGCCTAAAAACTCAAATCTGATGGCCATTGTTATTTCCTCTATTGGTATCACCTTGGTTGTGGATCTTTAATAAAAAGCACAATTATGGAAGAATGAGATGCCATCTTCATCCTAGCCAAATCTTAATGGAATAAAAAAATATGGGACTACTTAAGTAATATACAACACATCCACATAATGTGACACTTTGTAGTGTAAGAGAGAATGAGGAAGCTCTTCTCCATGTATCTTTTTAGTATCATTTATCTATACATATTTTACATCATTATACTGATACGTCTACATACGTCTAAAATATAGACGTCTATATACTGACATGAAAAAAAATCCACTGTAATTGTCTAATCAGATGAAAAAAAGCATATATCATGTGCTACCTGTACTAAAAGGGAAGTGAAAATCAGAGTGTTTGCTTTGAGAAGTTCTAGAAGGATATACAGCCTGCAAACAGTGTTCCATAAGAAGAGGTGTGGGATGGAACTTGGCGGGTGAGAGACCTTCCAAATGCCACTAGATAACTTCCTCTATTTATTAATTCTTAATCATGTGGAATGTATGAGGCATTGAAAATAACCGAACATTACATTTCCTCATCTAAAATGAGATGTATAAGTAAATATCAATTTCAATAGGAAAAATCACTTTTAAAACTTCATGCTGGAAATCAGTGTGTTAATAAAAAATACAAATTCAAAACAGGATTGGGAGGATGGGCAGTCAAAAAGTTTCTAAGATTTCTGGTAATTCTGTAAATGTTATATCATCATAAAGGATCTGCCAATTTATTTTCAGATTACACAGGACCTGGGCGACATGTTCCCTCCTCTCAGAAGTTTTACAAACTAATTGTCAAGACAAGAAAAATACAGTTAAGAATAAACAATAATTTAAGGTGGAATAAGCTAATGCCAAATGAGTGGTAAAAACAGTACATGTGACAACTGACACAAGTAAGTCAACGATCACAGACTCAAATAAAGGAAGACTGCAGGAATGAGACAAGTGGAGAAGGAAGAAGAGTATTTGTTGGATGTGTAATCGCTATCATAGAGATGCTAAGGGAGATGCAAACGCAAGTATGCTCAAGGGCAATGCCAAGGCCAGTCTACCTTAAACAGGGGCCGGCACAGTTGACAGTGAGGGAAAAGGATGACTTCAGCAACACCTGATCTATTTGTACAATATTTCACTCATAGCATCTCATTTGAAAAAGGGCAGGCCCTGAGTAACATATTCTAAATATCCAGCAGCTGTATCATCAGAAAGGATAACGAAACTGAGACAGGGTGGCCAGTTATGAAAATTCAGGTACAGCTTAATAAGGTCCCAGGTTAAAGTGGCAGCAGCATGAATAGAAAGAAGACTATGACTGTGGTGTCAACTTGAAAGAAAGTAAAATAGGCCTACCAAGGCTTAGACCTCAATGACTGGGAAAATGGTTGACTGAGATAAATACATATTCAGATAAAGGAGTCATTTTTAGTAATGAAGAGTCTGGTTTTAGACACAAGTGAGTCTGAAGCAACAGTGGCATATCCAGTTTCTAAACCTCGATCACATGTTCCAACAAGTGTGTTCTAAATCCCCAAATTCAAGTCTTCTCTCATCTGAGCTCCAAGCATAATTATTCAGCTGCTAGTGAGATTCAAGCACGTCCAAAGGAAATGCACAAACGTTTGTCCCGCTTCAATCTCTCGATCCTAAACAAGTAAAACGACTGTATGGTTTCATTAAATGACAAAACTTCCACTGAAGATTATAAAAGTCAGGACCCGAAGTCATCTTTAATACACTGTCCTCTCACACCCCTGCTCAAGAGTCCGGTCATTTTCACCTCATAAATATTTCTGGCTCCCGTCACCATCTCCATGGACTGCCACCACCGTCGTCACCACCATAACCACCTAAGTGCAGGCCACATCAGCTCTATCTGGCTGGTCCACATTATTCTGTCTTATTCCCCTCCCCACAACCATCCTTCACACAGCGGCATGAGAGCTTTCAAAAACACATCCTTCCACTTGCGTAAAGTATTTGCTCTCAGGATAAAAACCAACCTCGAGTGACATGTTACAAAGGCCACATGTGACCTGACCCCGCCTCCCCTTCTCGTCCCATGTCGTGTCACACCTGTCTGATCATTTCCTCCAATCATTCCGATGAGCCTTCCTGTCAAAATGTAACTTCAAGATTTCTGCTTTGAATAGGTTTCTCCTCTTAAAATGGTAAACTTCGACTCAATCCTCAAAATCTTAGCTCAAGGGACATCTCCTTGACTTTCCAAGTCAGGCCGCAAGCGCATGCAAAAAGCACACTGTGACTCTTCTTTATGCTAGTTGTTAATGGAGGTAGGAGTTCGTTACAATAATTGTTTCCGTGGCAATTTTGTAGTTTTTTTATGTTATCTGACTGAACACTATCTCTCACAGAAATTGCTATTAAAAAATCAGGTAGTAGAATTTATGGTAATAAAGCCTTACCTTACAATGTCTTCTCTCACAAATTATGAGTTAAACTG
Source organism: Scalopus aquaticus (assembly GCA_004024925.1). Classification (NCBI taxonomy): domain Eukaryota; kingdom Metazoa; phylum Chordata; class Mammalia; order Eulipotyphla; family Talpidae; genus Scalopus; species Scalopus aquaticus. The sequence continues at coordinate 99,043 of PVIJ01001736.1, forward strand.
AATGCCTCAAACTAGACCCACACTAAGTCATGCAGTCGCTAGAAGCATCATAATTTTATGGCAGAGGTATTTTCTCAAAGTCAAAAATAAAACTCAAACATTAGAAATTTCATCTATTTAATCCATCTATCTTTTAAGTGAATGCATGTGTGAAAAGGGGCAGCTCTGTGCGTACAACCACCAGGAAGGTTACAAAATTCCTTCCTATTTAAATACAAATTCCTTAAGTGTTTTTCAGAATATTTGAGAAGGCAAGTAATAAATTCAGATTCATTTTACTGTAACCAGATGAATCATATCAAAAAACTACAGCTCATGAAATGTTTATCTTTCATTTCAGCAAATAAACATCATTTTTACCATCTGTACACTAGCCTTTAACTGCTTCCAACCTTTCATTTATCACACGTCTAAAAATAGTAGATTTAAGGTCAACAAAATTAAAAGTTGAGAGAAAAGCCTTCAGCTATATGTGGTTTATTTTTATTTTTAAAAAATATAGGAAATTTGACTTTATAAGAAGCAAATAAAAAATATCTTTGAAAGACGATGTCTCAAAAGACAAAAAAGCAGCAACACAGTAAGGAAGAAACAGGACTTGAACTGGTTTCTAACTGGTTTCTAACTGTAGAGGGAAACGGGTGGGGGGGGGCAGGGGGGGGCGCCCGGAGGCCTGGGAGGCTAGCAGCAGCCAGGCTCCCAGGCTCCAGTGAACGTAACACTTGCTCTCACCTCTTCTGTCGGCAGTCACACCGCGTGTCCTCCCATGCTGTCCTCCCCCGGCGGCCGTCCTTCCTCCCGGAGCATCCTCCCTCTCATAACCATCCCTGAGTGGCGCCGCCTTCGTGTCCCTGACCTCTAGGCTCAGGTGTGCACACTTACACACGCCCACCATCGTGCTCCAGGTGTCCGTAATCAGCACACAAGGCCCGGCGCCCAGGCTCCCAAGCACCTCCCGCATTAGCACCAGCAAGGCCGAAGGTGTTAGCCGCAGAGGCTCATGGCACAAAAAGCCTGATCAATTCACCGACCCTACACCAACCTTTTATTTATCATGAGTGTCCAAAATTAAGCTGAGAGAAAAGTAGACTAATGAGAGATTTCTTTCACCTGTGATTGTTAGGGTTTATAGGTGCTTTGAGTCAGACCCTCAAGGGCAAGTCAATATTTTTGACCAAGTCAAGGGACTTTAACCACAGTACTTACTAACAAACACATTTTATTTTTACCTATAGAACAAACTCCGCATGCTTTCAAAACATTTTCACCTCACCACCACATAACTGAAAGCAAGCAACAAAAAAAGAAAAACAAAAGAAAGAATAAACCCTCTAGCTTAAAAAGAACAAAAAAACTAGGGTTAAGAGCACCGCCCTGAGAGGTGGGGAGTCTTCTTTGCAAATCAGTTTGATCAGATACAAATCTTGGCTTATTCTATTTTCAAGTTTTGCTCTCTCAGGAACTCAGTTCTTAGTCATTAATCAAAGCACCTGACATACTCTCCAGTCATCAACAATCTGTAACAGAGAGGGAGTGTTGTACTAAAATTTTATTTGTAGGATTATAATTTTCACATGTAACAAATTTTTTTTCCAACTATTAAAATTTTTAAGTCATTCTTAGTGTGTGGACTGTACAAAAACAGCAGTAGAACCAGATCTGACTGGTGGGCTGTAATCACCAACCCTTGGGTGAGAAAACATCTAACAGGGCAGATGATCTCCTTTCCCTCCAATTTATGTGTAAGCTATGACTTCAATGACCTTCACTTATTCTACTATTAAAATAAAAAACATGGTTGACAAAAATTATCTCAAAGCGGATCATAAACCTTAAAGTAAGAGGAAACATCCAGGAAAATTCCTCTGACATGGGATTAAGCAATAATTTCCTGGGTAAGACACCAATCTAAAATTCAGTGACGATAAACAACCTAATCACAAAAATGGTCAAAGAATTTGAATAGAGAATTCTCCAAAGATATGCAAATAACCAACAAGGACATGAAATAACACTCAAAGACACTCGTGATTAGGCAAAAGCAAATCAAAATCAAGAGCTACCACGTTACATTTGTCATGGTAGGCAGAATTAAAAAAAAAAAGGTGGGGGGCAACAAGTGTTGGTGACAATGTGAAGAAACTGGAATCATGGCACAATGCTGATAGGAATATAAAATGATACAGGTATAGTAGAAATAGCCCGAGGGTTCCGCAAGAAGATAAACATGAATTATCATGTGACCCAGCAATTCCACTTCTAGTATACACCCAGAAGAACTAAAATAAGTGATTCAATAAAAAAATGTGCAAAAATGTTCATAAGAGCATTATTCATTACAGACTAAAGTAGAAATAACCCAAATGTCTATCAAGTGATTAATGGGTAAACAAAAAGCAGTATTCCATATAGTGGAATATTATAGAGCTGTGAAAAATACAATGCTACTATTCATTTTACACCATAGATGAATCTTGTAAATATTACACTGAGTGAAATAAGTCAGACACAAAAAGCCATATATTCTGAGTGAAGTAAGTCAAACACAAAAGGCCATATATTCTATAATTCTACTTCTTTAAAATGTCTGGAACTGGCAAATCCATAGATTCAAAGTAGACTAATTCTTACCAAGGGTTAGGGGGAGGGAAGAATTGAGTGACTGCTTAGTGGATATAGGTTTTCCTTCTGAAGTGATGAAAAGTTCTGGAATTAGACTGTGGTGATGGTTGTACAACATGCTAATAAGAATTTCAAAGTAACATATGGTTATTATATATTTTTTAATTTTTTTAAAGATTTATTTATTTATGCATACAAGCTGGGGTACAGGCCAGAGGCATAGGGCAGCGAGAGGGTTCACCAGAGACAGAGTGGGGAGCAGAACAGGCAGATCAACGGAAATGCACTGCTGAGGGGAGCAGCGGGCAAGGCAGGAGAGGTCTGCTGCGCCATATGGGAATCTCTCTGTCTGGGCATCAACTGGCATCGCTGCTGCCGACAGCTCCACAGCGCAGTGCTTAACCACTGCGCCACCAGGGAGGCCCTGGTTATTATATTTTTACAAGCTCCAAATATGTCTTAAAATAGCATGTATTAAAACGGTTACAATAGTCAATTTTATAGTATGTGTATTTACTACAGTAAAATTTTTTTACAAAAAAAAAGAACAAGAATAAGAAAGGGAAGATGTCTAACTTGGCTAACTACAGGCCTTTACACAGTAAGCCCATGTATAAATGAGACTGGATACATGACATCACTTTATAAACTAAAATTATTATTATTCCAGGAAATAACTATTATTTCAGAAAAGTACAGATGCTACTGAAACACATTATGGATAAATCAGATTTCATGGTAACAGCTGATAAGACTATGTAAGTAACATATTGCCATTTCTCTTCAAAATGCAACTTTATGGGTGCAAAACTGCCACTGTAGATCAAGAACAAATCAAAAAACAACCACAGGATTAATGGCTGATGAGTTCTTAACCAGAAATCTGAGTACTTGATATTACTTGAAAATTCTGGGCATATGTGCAGATGTATGTTACTGTAAGTATAGAACTCACTATTTTTAGATTTCAAAGTACCTAGGTTTAACTACTGATAACTCAAAGGTTCTACTAAACAAAAGAATGATTTTATGGTTTTCCAAAGCACAGTTTTTTGTCTTTGCAAAGATAATGTATTTGAAAAAAAGTAGAATTCAAATAAAAGCCCACCAAAGTAATGCGTTCTTTTTTCAAGACCAAGTTTGGGTCCAGCCCTCATCCCTGAAGACCTTAATTCATAATGCTCTCTCTTTCCTTTTCTAAGCGTAACTTTTCTGACAGTTGCCTTTATATGTACTCTTCCTTTGTTGATTTAGGATAATTCAACACTTTGGCATGTGTTGCTGGGTCACTAACAGCTTGCATAAGTCTTCGCCACCTCCACGCACCGTAAGCTACCAAGGAGAGAGGCTTGTTTCCTTACTGACTTAGTACTAATAGACTATCCAAGTAACATATAATTACTATATTTTCATAAATTCCTAGTATGTCTTAAAATTAAGTATAAGCATGTTTTCTTTATTATGGTGTATATTCTGTATTTCAAATGAGTTACGTATCTTGAAATAACTTTGTGATTATCCTAACACTGAAAAACGAATGAAACACATCGTTATCAAACCATCATTAAAGTAACTCCTTAACTCTGTTGGTCATTTGTTCAATCAAATTGACTAATGCTTCATTAAACTATCAGTATTATCTATGAATGCCTAATTCACTTATTACTATTCCCTGGGCAATATACCAAAAATGAAAGGTCATCAGCCTGATGTCAAATGATGACAAAAGGTACTAAGGAAATGCTTTTGGCTTAAGTATTATTTAAATGTTTATGAAATGTTTATATTAAAGGTTTATTTTGTCCCAACAATGCTATAAGGTATTCAGGACTACCTAATTGTAATAAATTATACTAGGATCCATAAAGAATTTCCGTATATATTTTGTCTGGTTCATCTAAGACTAAGCTATTCTCTAACTCAAGACAGGGCATGTAATCCCATCTGTTTATCTTGTCCTTCACTTCCTTCGCTTTGGGGGATGTGTCTTTAAAGTCTGCTGAGATGTATGTTGTGTAAAGTTTTGCCTATATTTTTTTCTATATATTTTATGGTTTCAGGTCTTACATCCAGGTCTTTTCTCCATTTTGAGTTGGCTTTTGTGCAGGGTGTGAGGTAGTAGTCTAGCTTCATTTTCTTGCATGTAGCTGTCCAGTTTTCCCAGCACCATTTATTGAACAGACTGTCCTTGTTCCACTGCATTTTCTTTGCTCCTTTGTCAAAGATTAGTTGTTCATAGATAAAAGCTTCTGTACAGCAAAAGAGACATTAACCAAAACTAACAGACACCCTACCAACTGGGAAAAGATCTTTGCACACAATACATCTGATAAAGGACTGATAACAAAAATTTATAAGGAACTCACACAACTCAACAAAAACAAAGCCAGTAATTCAGTCAAAAAGAGCTAAAAAGACACTTCTCCAAAGAAGAAAAGCAAATGGCCAATAGGTACACGAAAAAAATGTTCAACATCACTTATAATCAAGGAAATGTAAATCAAAACCATAATGAGATACCACTTCACACCTGTGAGGATGGCACACATTAAAAATACAGGCAACAACAAATGCTGGAAAGGATGTGGAGAAAAAGGAACTCTTCTACACTGCTGGTGGGAATGTGAACTGGTCCAGCCACTATGGAAAGCTGTATGGCGATTCCTCAAACTGCTAAAAATGGAGCTTCCATATGACCCAGCAATACCACTTTTGGGACTCTACCCAAAGGACACAAAAACTCTAATCCAAAAGGATAGATGCACCCGTATGTTCATTGCGGCACTGTTCACAATAGCAAAGGTATGGAAGCAACCCAGATGTCCAAAAATAGATGACTGGATCAAGAAGATGTGGTACATATACACAACGGAATACTATTCAGCATTCAAAAAAGATAAACACATGCAATTTGCAGCGACATGGATGGATTTAGAGGGTATCATACTCAGAGAAATAAGCCAAAAAGAAAGAGAAAAATATCGAATGATTTCACTTATAACAGGACTATAGGGAAACCAAATAGGAGAGAGACACCGGGGAGCAGGGGCAGGAGGATAAGGGCGCAAATGGAGTAGAAAAGGACAAAAGGGACCACGGAGATGGATCACGGGTGAATTGGTGGTGGGTTACCCAGGGGGAAATACAAAATATAAAAGATATAAATAACAATAAAAATATATATTTTTTAAAAAAAAGATAGGGCATGAAATAAATTACCCCAGATTCTCCACTATTATTATTTCATACACATTATTTTAGAGACTGGTCTCTCAAAAGGTAGATGAAGCCTCTTCTGAGACACTCTTCTCAAAACCACATTTTCCTTCTCTTCATTTCCACACCACCCTGGACCTACTTCTACTACGGCAATGGTCACAACACTCATGTCACTTGTATCCGACCTCCTTCAGCAAACAGTAAACCTTACAAGACAAGAGCACTATCTTTATTGTTATTATTATCATCATCATCATCATCATCATCATCATCATTATTATTAAAACCTATGTACATTTTCTTTAAGCTAGTAGGTGCTCAATATTGCTTATATCAATCCTTTACTGCTTGGCTTATAACAGGAATTCCTGATGTAAGCTATAAAAACAAGAGAAAGAAAATGGTTTACAGAAAATAATTACAGCAGACACAACTAACTGCCTATGGAATATCCTTTTTCCTTTATTCCTTACTGACAAATCTCTGATTTTGTTTATGGTAGCAATGGGAATCACCAGACATCCTTGAAAATTAGGTGGGGATTTATAATTCTGGCCTATCAAATTGGATATAAAACGGCTATTAAATCAGAATTGGAAAAAAAAGCCTAACTAACCATAACGACAACAGTTAATACAGGAAATGGCTCATCTCTAGGTAACAGATTTCAAAGGTTTTATTGTAATTTTTTCAAATGAAAAAACAAAATCACTTATTTTCTGACAAAATGTAGCTATCAGCCAACACTAACAGAATCTTACATATTCGACAGGCACTAGGTTTGTGTGCTTTACACCAAGTAACTCATCTGATCCTATGAGGTAAGTGACACTGCTAACTTATTAGAGATGACAAAGCTACTAAATAGCAGATCCAGAAGGCAAAGTCAGACTCCAGAGTCCAAGCTGTTAACCATTCCACTCTGCAGCTGGCCGCGGCCCTACCCTGTATGCATATGTATGTGCATAAATATGTGAGTACAAATAAGCCTGTGCATTACATCACTTATCTTTTAATATCAACATATAAAACTTCTCATTATAACAAAACTGATAATATGTTCAAACTCTAAATAGATACTGACAGGATTTTAATTTACTGGTACATATAAAGAGCTTATTAGTTTGGTGTGACCAAGTCTGTCTTACTGACAACTCTGTATTCTAAGCCCCAGCCAGGTGCTTTGTTCACAGCAGGACCTTAGGGGGAATTTGAAGAACGACTGAATATAAATAAAAGGTTAGCATACAGATTTGAAACTAGATCTGATGTCAAGTTTACCTGGCTAATGTTAAATCGTACAAGAAATATTTTTTAAATGCTATATTTATCACAATAAACATAACTGTTTATTCATAAGTCAATTTTGTATGCAATTTACTTCTAGGACTACTTATAAAAAACACTTTGCTTACTCTTTATAATATTTAACATTTGAAAGATCTTCTTAAGACTTTATTTTTAAGCTAAGATAATGTTAACTTTCACTTAAAATTCACATTTACAATCACCTTTGAACTTTAAAAAAGTAAAGACTAAATTTTTCTAACAATGATCCATGAATATTCATTTTACAAAAGAATTTAGAGCAGGATTTCTTTTTTCTTTTTTTTTTTTTTTAGCTGTTCTCCCTTAGGGCACTTGCGATAAAATTTTATATACAAACATTTGTATTATTTACTACCTTTCAAAAGATGGGATTTTTACCAAAATTAAGTTAAACGGCTGTATGTATCACGTTGACATCCAGAATATACCCAGGCCACTCAGGGCACGCACAGCTACATCTACCGTTTGCATGTTCCCCGCTCCCAGGCTAATCCTGTGCCACAGAAGGAAAGTTAGCTGTGGCGGGAACACGCTGCCTGCTGCTTCCCTGCGTACTTCAGCCAAGAAAAAAACTTCCGTGTTTCTAAATTCCTTAATTTTTCAATTTAGAATGGACTGCATAAAGAAAATGCTTTGAAAGTTGCTAAAATGTTTGGATCCAGAAGAAGCACCTGCTGTTTAAAACTGAAGTGTGACTTTGAGAGTCTTCGCCTACTTCAGGTGCTTAAATGATTTTGATAACATATTATCAACACCATCAGCAGACCTTTTTTAGTTATTTGTTCACTCACCTCCCAGAAAATGACTATGTTTTTGAATGCCCTTGATTCTACTACTTCTAGATACTTAAGTAAATGAAAGGTTACAAGGATTTACACTTGGTGTGCTGGTGATAAAATGCCGTTTATGCATTCAAATGAAGTACAAACATACACCAGGTATGGTTTTTTGACAAGGAAAAAGAGGGCATCAATGGAGACCCTACAGAGACTAAAAGTACAAGGCAAGAACAACTATGTCCATAAATTCCGAATTAGAAGAAATGGATCAACTTGAAAAACATCAACCATCAGAAGAAACAACCTGAATAGTCCAACACCTATTAAAGAAATCGAATTCAGGGTTTAAAAATATACAACAAAGAAAACGCCAACTCACAGAAATGGGGAGTGGCAGCATTAAGACAAAGCAGAAGCTAAAGCTGTGTTGTCTAGCACACAGTATCCACCAGTCAGATGTGGGTACAGAGCCCATGAGATAATGGGCTAGTCCCACTGAGCTCCATCGTAACTGAAGAACACACAATGACTTCGAAGGTAGCATGAATTAGAATGTAAAATAACCTCAATGATTTCTATACCAATTACGTGTTTCAATGCCAACATTCTGGACATACTGATTTAAATGAGAATTATCAAAACTAATTTCTCCTGTTTCTTTTTACCTTTAAGAATGTAGTCACTAGAACATTTAGATTTACAAATGAGACTCGCATTACATATCTACTGGCCAGAGCTGCTCTAGGAAACCAAGAACGAAAAGTCAAACCATACAATACGTAACACACACACACACACAAACACAAATTACCAACTCCAAAAAATTTTGGAGTCTCTGGATCACCAACTGTCCAAAGCCCACCTTGACTTTGTATTTTTCAGATACATAAAAGTTTACATTAGATTCCATAGTATTATTTTGTAATTCTGTAAAGTATTCAAATTCATTCACACACTAACCCAGCAGGTATTTCTTCTATTGCCGCTTGTGAAGAAATAAAAATACGCTCTGTAGAAATTTTCTTTGCAGCACTTTCACTCTATTCATATATGTTTATAATGCACTCACTGGCTTTTATAAAGCACTTTATTTCCATTATAGGTATTAGCAGCTTAACAGTGCTTTCAAATAAAGTGGAATAAATTCTAAGAAATAAGTAGGGTCTCACTGAAATAAAACAGAAAAAAAAATTTTCACTGAAATGAAAACCACATATTCATTTATAATCCAAAAACTACCAATCCTCTACTTAGGCTAAGAATGTCAAAGAGATTTCATTGCCAAATCAACCATCAGAGCTGCCTCTAATGCTGTGGTTCAAATAATGCCAGGCTGAACATCAACTGACACAGATGTTTGTCAAGCTACAGAAGAGTGGAGGCGTGCGTTCAGATACTTGCCTTCTCTACAAAACAGTGCCTCTCCACAGTAAAGAGGAGGAAAAGATGATTTTACTGGAAGTAATTTTTTAACTTTTAATTAATTGGTTAAAGTTTTCATTGACCATTCTCTAACAGATTTTATTTTTGATCCCACAATTATAATTTCATTCTTAAGTTCCTAAACACAAATTTAACCATGTAAGATCCAATAATTTTCCAATATCCACTTAGACAATTTTGACTTAAAAATTCTAGGTCTTTTTAAATAGATTAGTCTAGGTCTAGGACACCGAACTTATCGATCCAAAGTAGTTATACTAATATATAAGAAGGCTTTCTCTCTTTGAACAGACCACAGTCTGTTATTAGTCATCTAACACGTATTAAATATTTACCATGTGACAAGCACTATGCTAGGTGTCATGGGGGGGTTATTCCTCTAGACATAATTTTTGACTCCATGCAGTCTGTAGTCTAGTAAGAAACAGTAACACAGTCAGTTGTAATGAGTATCATTATAGGGAAATACAGAGTATTCTAGACACATGTAAAAGGATGCATGAACCCAGTTTAGGGAATTACATTTAAATTCAAACATGAAGAATCAGTGAACATTGCCAGTCTGGAGAGCGGAGCAGGGGGATGGCAAAGAAGTGGGCAGAAAAAGTGCGACTTAAGCAGCCTGCGGGATAACTAAGGCAAGAAGTCTGTCCAGTTGGGAAACTGCAGGAAAGACAGTCGGGATAGCTGGAATATCAAATGCAGTAAGAGAAGCAGAAGTAAAGAATTATGCAGGTAAGTGGAGAGCCTTATAAGGCAAAGTAAATAGTTTGGACTTATCTTAAGAGCAAGGACTTACCAGATTTAAGAGCAACATTCTCCATGTGGGCAGCCTCTGGGAAAGAGCGCAACACCAACCCCAGGGTGTGACTGCTCCTGGCTGGAGCGCGCAGGAACCCAAGCATTTCAGGAAATATTTAGTAACCGGGATTCTAGAGGATGGGGCACGACGGAGTCTGAGGGCCAGGGACAATCCGCGGGTCGCTAGCCTGCAGAAGTCTGACGGAGTTGCCATTCCAGCAATAAATACTTGAAGGGAAAATTTGAGTATAGTTTTTAAAAGTGTTGCTTTAAAAAAAATAAACAACAACAACAAAAAAAACCAACCAATATGCCTTAGAGACAATCCAGAAGAAATGGCTAGCTGGATACAACGTTCTCCCTGAGGTGCAAGAGGCCTGTCCTAGTCCAAAGTGGGGACTGGGGCTAAGCGCTTGATGAGCTGGCCTACGGAGTGGGTAATAACCAGAGCACAGGGCCTAGAGCAGACCTGGAACCTGAAGAATTTGGAGAGTAAGAAGAGACTAAGAAAGAAAGCCAAAAACCTGTGGTATCAAAGAAATCAAGGAAATATTTCATAAAGGATGCATGACTGTTGACCAAAAATGCTGACATATCAAACTAGAAGACTGAAATTTGAGCACAGATTTTAGCTACCTGTGGGAACATTTTAGGAGATTAACTAGAGTACACACCAGATCCTGGAGATTGGGAAGTCCACAAAAGGTGAGGAAGTGGAAGTGAGACTGGCTGACGCTGCCCGGAGAGCAGGGCAATGGCAGAATTTGGATGAAAAAGGCTGGGTGGGTTGAGGGAGGTTTTGTTTTTTTTCTTTTTAAGATGGGAAACCCTTGAATAGTCTTTCATTAACCCAGTAAGCAACTAGAAAACGCCAAACAACTCCTAGCTTCCTCTTGAAACTGAGCACAGGCAGACACACCGCCCACGCTGGGCGCCAGCTGTTAGCTGGGGATCTGTGTCACAGCCACCCAGAAAGGTCCCCTTAAGTGGGAAGGGCCACTGCACAAGATCTAATTTCAGAGGCTGCAGCAAGGAAGTCAAGCAGCAGTGCCACCAGGAAGCAGGCAAGGTAACACTGTCCCAACGGCAAAGGCCCTGTGCTGTGTCCCTGGCTGTGGTTCCTGCAGGGAACAGCTCCCAACAGTGCCCCACGGCAGAAGTCTGGTTCTCTAGGCTGCCTGACAGTGCTGTAGTTTCCTAAATTTACACTTCAGTCAGGTTTGTTGCCTCCAACTAAGAAATCTGACTGCTCAAGGAATTACAGTAAAAACTGATGTTTATGTCAACGACATGGTGGCAAAACAATTTCCCCTCACACACACCAGGAAATGTGGTTTGAAAAAGTTATTAACATCACTTATCAAGCAAACTCTAGAATTATTACTTAAATACTTTCTGAAATTGTGCTGAAGAACAGAGTAGATATCCAGCTACTGGTCTTCTATTTTAGCAGTCCTTGTGATTCATTAAAGTAAGAATAAGAATCAATTTGGGGCCTCCCTGGTGGCGCAGCGGTTAAGCCCTGCGCTGTGGAGCTGTTGGCAGCAGTCATGCAAGTTCGACGCCCAGCCGGGGAGATTCCCACATGGTGCGACAGACCTCTCCTGCCTCACCCGCTGCTCCCCTCGGCAGTGTATTTCTGATCTGCCTGTTCTGCTCCCCACTCTGTCTCTGGTGAAGCCTCTCACCACTCCACACCTCTGGCCTGTACCCCAGCTGTATGTATAAATAAATAAATAAAAAATCTAAAAAAAAGTAAGAATAAGCATCAATGTTACTACAAGTCTAGAGACCCCCACCTTAAAGCATATCAGTAAGAGAAAGAAAAGACAAAGCCTAGGAGAAAACGTCTGTAAATCATCTATCTGATAAAACCATGTGTGCAGAATATATACACAACTTTTACAACTCAGCAATTATAAGATAGGCAAAATACCTGAATAAATATCTCATGAAGATACGTGAATGACCAATATGCAGAATAGATGTTCAATATCATTAGTTATCAGAGAAATATAAATTAATACCACAAAGAAGTATTCTTTCACCTCCAATAGAATAACTATAATCAAAAAGCCAGAAAATAACAAGTGCTGACAAAAATGTGAAAAAAACTGTAACTTTAACACAATGCTATTGGGGATGTAAAACAATATGAAAGTTTCTTAAAATGTTTAACACAAATTAGCCATCCAACTCAACAATTCTACTTCTAGATATATATCCAAGAGAAAAGAAATTTGTTCACAAAAAAACTGGACGGTAATGTCTACAAAAGCATTGTTCATAAGATCCTCCAACCTGGAGCCTACCCAAATATATCCATCAGTTGGTGAATAAGCAAATGTGTTACTTCCATACAGTGGAACACCAGTCAGTAACACGAGGAGTGAAATACTGCCACGATGGGATGCTGAGTCAGAGACCTGACACTAAAGGCCACTGCATACTGACTTCATTTACACGAATGTCTAGAAAATCTATAGTCACAGAAAGTGATTAGTGCTTGCCTAGGTCTAGGCTTAGATGTGGGAATTAAGTGTCAAAGCATGAAAGATCTTACTGAGGTGATAAAATGTTCTAAAACTGGATTATGGGGATGTTTTGCCTAAGTTGGCAAATTTACTAAAGGTAGTTGAACTGTACACTTAATACAAGTGAATTTTATGCTATAGAAATTATACCTCAAATAAAACATCTTTTTTTGAAGTCCCCTTGTTTCATTTTTAGGTCTGCATAGGTCATTACTCAGCACTTCAACAGATCAGACACCTACCTGTATATTGTTCACAGAAGCAGTATTTGCTATAACAGACAGCTTCCAAGCCTTCAGTTCCTTATTGCTCATATAGAAGCTCTTAGCCAACCTGCAGTGAACCTGCCATCACAAGCAACCAATACTCTCTGGACCCCCCCTCTAACACAAACTGCCATGGGATGCTAAAGCTATTACAGCACACGCTCCCCATGGGTGCCAATCAAGTATAGGTTGGTGTGTTCCCAGACCATTTGTAACAGCTGTTTATGCAATTGTGGAGTTTAATTACATATCATCTAAACCAGCAAAATATGAGCATGTTTCTAGGAATATTAAGTTGAAAAAATAAATGAAATGTTTTGGTATAAATGATTTACCTTAAAAAGAACACACTATTGAATTAGGAGTGCGAGACTATCATAAAAAAAGACGGGGGAAATCATAATGATAATAATATTTAACACAATAATTGTCTTTAAGGTCCCCTTCCATTTTAAAGAAACCAGTATCTGAATTATGAGTGATACAATGTGGGCAAGGTTTATATATGGAAATATGGTGCAGAGAGCCAATCTATGGATTCACATCCCAAGAAAAAGCCTTGACCCCCGATTAGAATTTTCCCAGACACCATGGACATTTTGGATTGTAGAATTCTTTGGCTAAGATGGTGGAGGAGGGAGGATGCCACTCTCCTGTAAACTGAACAATGAGGAACGGCGCCCCACCTTCTCTAGGCCCTCCAGATGACAAGTGCATCCCTAGCCAGCAGTGACAATCAAAAATGTCTCCAAACATTGCCAAATAGCCCCATGGTGTAAAATCACCCCAATTAAGGGCCACTGCCTATATCAAACAATGGATCAATACATGCATACTTACATCTTTTCATTTAAAGTAAAATGTTCAAGTGATCAGGTATATTTTTCTATCACCAAATTTGTGATTAGTTGATAAATAGCTAAAACTAAGCTATTTAAGATGGCTTTTGTATATGTAACAGGAAAAAAAAAACAATCCTTCCTATCTTGGTAAAGTGCTAAAGTGAAGAGTTTTAATTTGTATGATTATAGTCTCATTTCTTCCACATATTTTCTGAGATCAAGACAAAAGCATAGGATTATTGAGTAGGTCAGGGAAGGGAGAGAAGAAAAAAATGCAGGGAAAGGAAAAAAAGAAATTTAAGAAATAATTTCGAGATGGCTAGAAGAGCAAAATAAGGAGAAAGCCTGTGTAGTTCTGTTCACTGCAATATTTACTGCAGGCCCAGTCAAAAGAGGTTCCTACACATCAACTCGAGAAAGCTTAAATGTCAACTATTAGATGAACTGGTTATAGAAAATTGTGATCCACTAATTCATGATGTGCAAAAAAAATAAGGTGAGGTTTTATATAATGATACCATTATAACAACACAATTTTACGAGCAGGTATTTGGGGAAATGATTTGTACATGCAAAGAAAAAGTTTTAATAGTAAACCAAATTACTAACAGCATCTACTTTTGATGTCAGTACCTTCCACAATCGTCACAACAACAGTCCCTACATACATGCTCTTCTAGAACCTTGCCACTCCGCATATCAAGACGTACAGCCTACACTCCCTGTTCTTGAATTTGGGCAGGCCAGTATAACTGCCTCCTTACAGAGTGCAGCAGAAGCAAACTGTGCGGCCAGGAATAAAAAGTGACAAGCCTGGCTTTCTTCTCTCTCAGGACACCTGCTTTTGGGATCCCACAGGTCTGTGCAAGAAGTCCAGTTAACCTGCAGCCACCATACTGGAGAGACCAGAGACTGAACAAGGTGCCTAGAAAAAGAGGTGTTGCCGCTGCCCCGTCCTCGTCATTTAGTTCTCCCAACTTGGGCATCGGACACCTCAGTGAGCTCGCCTTCAGGTTACTCCAATGGCAGATAGTAGTGGGAGCCTTCTAGGTCAACTCCCAGAACCCTGAGAGAGAATAAACAGTGATTATTGTTGCTTTAAGCTTCTACTAAGTTTGGGTTTATTGAGCAACAGATGAGAACACCAGTAGAAAGTACTGGAAGAGAGTTGGGGGAAGCTACACTTGCTATTTTATATGTACTTTTTTATCACTTGGATTCTTTTGGATGTAATAACTTTATAATTTTAATGTTTAAGTGCCCAGAACTCCTACAGTCCTGGTAAATGGGGGGAACTGAGCTCACGCTCAGATGATAATAAAGCTAAAATCCTTACCAAGGCCTCCCTTGTGGCACAAGGAGTTAAGTCTCAGCACTATGAAGTTATCTGCAGCGTGAGTTCGATCCCTGGCCAGGGAGCTGACCCACATGGCACAGCAGATCTCTCCTGTCTCCCCGCTGCTCCCCTCAGCAGTGTATTTCAGTCATCCTGCCCGTTCTGCTCCTACTCTGTCTCTGGTGAATCCTCTCATGACTCCATCCCCCCCAACATCTCTGGCCTACACCCCAGTTCTTGTACGCATAAATAAATAAATCTTTAAAAAAATAATAATAAAATAAAATCCTTACCTATCATCACCCTGGCTATTCTTAACCATTGTCATTGGTACCAGCATCACACAGCCAAAAATATTTGTAAAAAACTTAGGCTGGGGAACCTACTAGTACTAGCTACTAATTTTGTGGTGGATCAGAGAAATTACTTACACCAAGAATAACCGAGGTACAATATTGAAACCTGTACTTCAGAGTTAAATATTCCTGATTCTCTTAAAACGGAACTGTGAGAGCCCTAAGTCTAGGCCTAGGTCTTATTTACATACTATGAAATCAATACTGGTTAGCTAAATAAGAAACAAGCTGTGAAATTAAAGGGGTAGGGGAAAATGTGAAGGAAGAGAGGAGACTCATGGACCTATACTTCAACAAGGAATGTAATTCATACATGTGAAATGAAAACAAACAATTCAAATGGGACTATCTTACAAATACATACATACATGTATAGGCATACACACATACACTAAGTAAATAACTGCTATAACTAAGTGCATAAGGGCAGCTTACAAGTGGAGTAAATGGTTCAAGTGTGGCAAGGGAGGGATTACAAACACTAGTAAGTGAGGAGAGCAGCAAATACCAAGAAATAAATACCAAGAAAACATACAGCGGAAAGAAAGGTAATTTACATGAATGTAATTGAGAAAACATCTTTAGAAATGAGAAAATAGGATGCTAGTAAAGGAAGAAAAAACTAAACTTTAAAAAAGCAGTGGAGGGCCTCCCTGCTGGCACAACAGGTTGGGGGCAGCGCTTGAGGTAAATTTAGCAAGAAAAGGATAATGGAGGAGAAAGACCTGGACATAAAAGAATTTTAACTAAGTGGAAATAGGCATTTATTTCAAATGCAACTAAGGCCTACAAGAGGAAAACTGAGGAAAAAACCAAATCAATGAATAAAAAACAAGTTAGCCAGGAAGGGATTACTTGCAACACAGGAGAATTCTAGTGATTCAAGAGAGGAGTAAGTTCCTCAGGAACAAGCACAAGCCAACTGAAAATAAAATTAAAAGGCGTTCCAATCAACATTCTAAGCACTTTAAAAATACTGTCTCATATTCACAACAACTCCATGACAGTGGGGCTACCTCCATTTTACATAAGGAGAAACTGAGGCAGAGCCAGGTTTACGCAAAGTTAGCGAAAAAGCTGCTGGAGACCAGACTGGCACATAGAAAGTGAGACGCCAAAGCCCATGTCAGCAGAACTGAATATGCTGGGGTTAATCAAGACTGCGAAAATGGTAGCAAATGAAAAAAGGTGAGGAAGAGTAATCTGTAAGAACAATGGTTCGAGAGATGGTTGTTTCACCAAAGTACATTATGGTGGGGAAAAAAATCTTGCTAAATAGATGCAGGGAAGTAGAGTAGGGAGACTTACTGTCAAAGGTGGGGGGGAGAGGAATGTTTTAAGAGACAGTATGTGAAAACATAAAAGCTCAAGAAAATGAACTAATATCTAGCCATAAAAGACGAGACGGTTGCAGCATAATACTATTGAGTACAACATCTGCAAAAACCACCACGCTTCACCAAAACACGTCCCCTGGCACAGCCTAGCGGTGCAGGCAACCACAGAGGTGGAGACGCAGAGTCCAGCGTAGGGCAAGCGCGTGGCGGGAGGAAACATCCCAACGTACGCACAGGCGCGTAAGGTTACCAAGCACCAACCCGAGAGCCAAGCGCCTAAGAGGTTCTCAGCACCTATTATGTTGTATCTTCTGGCGTTCTCCAGGTATTCTAAGGACTACATCAGTTAAAATTACCTGGTATGCTTATAAAGGATGAATATTCCTGGGCCCACCTAAGATTTTAGGGAGTGGAGTTCAAGACACTATAAATGTTAATACTTTCCCCAGGAAATTCAAAAGTTGAAGTCCACTGCTTTCCTATGTTGCAAAACAAGCGTCAGAACTCTTTGACTACTAGCTGTATCTTTTTTAGCTTTGTAATCTGAGTTCTTTAACTGCCTATGCTTGTTTTTTTTTTAAAGATTTATTTATTTATGCATACAAGCTGGGGTACAGACCAGAGGTGTGGGACGGCAAGAGGGTTCACCAGAGACAGAGTATGCAGCAGAACAGGCAGATCAGTGGAAACACACTGCTGAGGGGAGCAGCGGGCAGGAGAGGTCTGCCGCGCCATGTGGGAAGCTCCCCAGTTGGGTGTCGAACTCACGTGTCCGACAGCTCCACAGCGCAGCGCCTAACCGCTGCGCCACAGAGGAGGCCCGCCTATGCTTGTTTTATGCTTCTTTCTAAAACCTCAGTCTTGGTTCAGTAACATAATTTAGATTTGGTTTTGTCTGAAATCTGTATCCATTCCAATACTGACACAGAAGGGGGGAAAAGTTCCAGTACCTTTCCTAACATTGCGGAGTTTCTACTAAACATAAAATACCGTGTCAACCAGACACTGGACTGACCCAACGTCAGTGTTCACGTTGTGTGGAAGATGCTCACTACTACAGATTCATCATCCAAAGCAAGAAGGCATAAATGTCCTACCTTTACCCTGATTTACTACAAAAGCTTATCAAGGATGAAAGCCATTTTCCGAGAGACTAGCTGTCCCACTATTGAGTGCCTGTAAGAATGTTCTAGTTTCTAGAATAGGGAAGGAGTGGGTTCTCCTAAGGTGACTCTTGACACCAACGATGGGACAAAGGTTGTTTACTTGACATGAGACAGTACTTAAGGAAAAAAAAGAGCGAGCCTTTTTATTCAACAAAGGATACTCCCTGATAGCAGCCATGCAGATCCTGAACAATTGCTTCTAGGTGCTTTTCAGGCTTTAGCAAATCTGCAAATCAAATTCGCAGACAGAGCATCCCTGTCTCCAGCGGTACCTGCGGCCCTCCTTTCTTAATCCTGGCTGGGGGTATCTTCCTGCTTCGTCATCTTTATGGTTTGTCTATAAGGCGACTGACACAAAAAGCTAACACCAAATTACAGTTGGAGGCTTGCCATTTCCTGCAAATTATTTGATCCTTGAACAGAAGAATTAAATCCAACTCATCTTTGTATCTCACAGAGTTCTTTAACATGCACTGCTAGACTTGCCAAGTTTTACTGAGTCCCCTATCCAACCCCTCTAAGAGAATTTTCCTCCTATAGAGCATCCAAAAGTATTAGCCTTATATAAAGCGTGACATTCCCAGAGCCTTACCCTCAGTCTTGGAATAGGTATAGACATCTAACATCTAATGTCCAAGCATTCAGATTCTATCTCACCAACCAAACTAAAAGAACACAGTCACTACCTTTCCTTAGTTGAAAGGAAACAATAGTTGAGCCTCCCTGGTGGCACAATGGGTTGAGTCTTGGCCTATGGAGCTGTCCGCAGACACTGCTGCACTGGTTCGATCCCCGGCCAGGGAGATTCCCACAGGGCACAGCAGACCTCTCTTGCCTCACCCCCTGCTCCCCTCAGCAGTGTACTTCGGTTGATCTGCCTGTTCTGCTCCCCACTCTGTCTCTGGTGAATCCTCTCGCCATCCCACACCTCTGGCCTTCACCCCAGTTCTTGAATGCATAAATAAATCTTTAAAAAAAAAAAAAAGGAAATAGCAGTTTGGCAAAATAAATCCACCTGCAAATCAAAATTATGGAGAAGCAGAGACTATGAAAAAAAAGTAACAGGGCAAACAGAAGTGGGAGGGAGAAGTGAGAGCAGTAGATGAAGCAGACATGGAACACGAAGTTGAAAAAAACCATATATATTCCCCAGAATGAGGAATATCTCATTCTCTCTCCCAGAATGAGAGCCAGAGACTCGTCTCTCAGAACCCTGATGGTTGTGCTGTTCACACAAGGTCCAGTTGCTCTTTACCATCCCCAAAAGCTAGATCCCAATAAACTCTCCTTAAAGCCCAAAAATTCCTGATTAAAGTATTACCATTTTTTTTAAGATTTATTTACTTTTGCATACAAGCTGGGGTGCGGGCCAGAGGTGTGGGGCAGTGAGCGGGTTCACCAGAGACAGAGCGGGGAGCAGAACAGGCAAATCGAAGGAAACCCACTGCCGAGGGGAGCAGCGGGAGCCAGGAGAGGTCTGCTGCGCCCTGTGGGGAGCTCCCCGGCCGGGCGTGGAACTGCAGCTGGCAGCCCCACAGCGCTGCCCTTAACCTGCTGCTTCACCAGGGAGGCCCTTTTTTTTTTTTTTTTTTTTTTTTTTTAGAATTTACAACAACATAAATAAAAAGCTGGTGACAGAAAAATTCAAAGATTAAAAAAATACATATTATGCCAGGAAGAAGTGAAACCTTAGGTAGCCAATAAGCTCTCTAATCATGAATCTGATTTATTAGGAAGTATGCCACTATTTATCGTATTCTTGTCAATGAAACAAATTAAGATTTAATTGGACTTTTCAAAGCAAATAATCATAGTGTTGATAAATAAAAAGTTGTCTCAAATCTTTTGAGAAAACAAGTCACATGATATATCTTTTCTACTAACATATTTAAAAATATTTTGTTAGGATATTTAAAGCAGACCATTGCTGTCTGCTGTGTAATCGTCAGCAGTACGCTGGATGAATCGCCTCATCTCTGAGGGAGGCACGACAGTCACACAGCTGACACGGGCAGCAAAGCACAAGCAGCCCCCGGCCCACGGCCCTTTCTTGCATCTAGACTAACAAAAGTATCTAGAACCTCTTTATTTCCTCTAAAGATCCTTTCTCTGAACACAATCTTTGAACTGACTTTTTCCGAAGCAAGTTTCCTTACAACAAATTCAAAATAAAACTATGAGAGGGCCTA
>PVIJ01001736.1:119361-186469 GCA_004024925.1 Scalopus aquaticus
TCGGCAGCGGCGACGCGAGTTCGACGCCCGGCCGGGGAGAATCCCACATGGTGCGGCAGACCTCTCCTGCCTCGCCCGCTGCTCCCCTCAGCAGTGTATTTCTGATCTGCCTGTTCTGCTACCCGCTCTGTCTCTGGTGAACCCTCTCGCCGCCCCACAGCTCTGGCTTGTACCCCAGCTTGTATGTATAAATAAAAAAAAATAAAAAATAAAAATAAATAAATAAATAAAAAACTATGAGAGAAGCTCACAATTGATTAACCTGAAGAGTTTGCTTTCACATGTCAAAGACCAAAACTACTGCCAAAATAACTATAATTTTGTTCACTTAATTACATTTCCTGTCTGACATGAAAATATATCACATAAGCCCTGAAATCATTTAAATCTTACATATTTTAACAGAAATTTTCTATATTATTTTTAGCTTTTGCTAGAAAAGTTTAGCAAGTACTAATTTTATAATTCCTGATTTAAATAAAGCTTGCCAATTTTTCAATTCTCCTAAAGAGAAAGTTTAATTGGAATTTTCCATTAAAAATTTCAAAATGTGGGCCTCCCCGGTGGCGCAGCCGGGGGGGGGGGGGGGGGGGGGGGGGGGGGGGGGGGAGAGTCCCACATGGCGCGGCAGACCTCTCCTGCCTCGCTCGCTGCTCCCCTCAGCAGTGTATTTCTGATCTGCCTGTTCTGCTCCCCGCTCTGTCTCTGGTGAACCCTCTCGCTGCCCCATGCCTCTGGCCTGTACCCCAGCTTGTATGTATAAATAAAAAATAAATCTTTAAAAAAAAAAATTTCAAAATGTGCAAAAAGAATTTCTGGACCACTATACAAAGGAAATGAGAGAAATTACTTGTCCAATAGCTTGTATATTTCTTCCTAAATCACACTGACAAAACGATACATGAATAAGTCTGGACCTATTCAATCTCTATGATGACAGAATAGTTTTGTATCTTGATTTTGGTGGTGGTTACAGAATCCACACATGTGATACAATAGCAGACAACTATAAGCACACACTGTACAATGTGAGTTGCCTGGCTTTAATACTGTACTAAAATTATGTAAGATATAACCATTAAGGGAAACTGGGCAAAAGGCACCAGGCCCTCTCTACTATTTTTGCAACTTCCTGTGAATCTATATTTCAAAATAAAAAGTAAATAAGCAAAGAAACAACTCATGAGTTTACCTAATGATAATAAAAATGCCATACACACACGCACACACACACAAATAACTTAAACCTCCTATTTAGCAGACTAGAAAATGGAGCCCTATTCAGCTAATACACACAAACTTAAAATGGGCAGAAACAAAGTGAAGACACCTAGTTGACAGGCTGTCCATTAAGACCACCTATTTCAGAATATAGAGCTCAAAATTCAAAGTAACCAATAACTTGTGCTCATTAAGTAATTACTTATTTTAGAGAAAAAGATCAGATTGGCTGGTGCCTGTGTTGCACTGAAATACAGGCAACACATTTTTAAAAAGTTATTCTACTTTATTTAAAGAAAGGAACTTTGAGGGGAAATGTCTCAAAGAAATTTACATATAACCTTAGACCAACTACCTCTGGAGGAAAAGAACAGTTTGTTGAAAAGCATGACACAGTACTCCAAACAAATGAGATCAAGCTATCTTCTCAGAGAGGTGTTTCTCAGACGACAGCATGCAGCAACCATTCTGGTTTTGGGTGCTTCTAAACTGCTGCTAGGTAAAACTAGACACAGGCTATCTTTGACCCCAGAATATGGATTTTCAACCAAATAAGGTAATACTCAGATCAGCTCCTTTCCACAATGAACAATTATGTTCCATGAAGGCAAATGCTGACAAAATTTTTAGCTACAACTAGTCACTGTAGTCTCCTACAGGAATTATTTTCTACAGCCTGGACTTATGTCTTAGTCATTACCCTGCTATCTTGATACAATAGATTTAGGCACAGTTTGGCTAGATCAGGAACTCTTTTTCCTCCTTTAGAGAATGAGATGTAGACATAAGTCACCACACACACAACACACCACCTACCGCTTTGGAAACTCAAGTGAAACAGGGGAACTATACCAGCCTCCTAGCCCCAAGTATAAACATTAGCATGTAAATAAGAGATGTGTGACTCAAGTGGCTTCCAGATCATGCAATTTCACTAGTCATCTGTTCCAACAGCAATGCAAAGAAACACATCACCTGAAATAGAGCTAGAATTCAGATTGGTGGGAAAAAGTAAACTACACAAAGTTAAAAGGTCTTTAGTGAGTTAGGTGAGATGATAGGAAAAGTTGGATGAGCAAGGGGAAATCCAGGTTAGAAACATAAAATTTATTAATGGGCTACAAGAGTGAATTTTGAAACCGTAACCTGAATTAGGCAATAATTTAAGTAATTATTACTCTTTATTTTGGAGAAAAAAGTAGAAGCCAGGGCAAGAGACTATACTATCATTTTTCAATACAGCAGTATGTTTTAAAGTTCACAATTAATTCTTAATTATGGAAAGAATCTGTAGTATTAAAATATAAGGCAGGAACCAGAACATAAAATATATGATATAATGTGATAACTGTAATATGTAACAGTTACCATATGCCAGGGGTATTTTGAAGGCCCAGATAATCCTATGAGGACAATTTATTCCCATTCTACTGATGAGAAACTGAGGCACAGATTAAGTGACTCGGCAAGGTCACACAGTCAGAAAGTGGGAGAGCCAGGATTTAGCCTCAAATAAAATGACAGTTTTGATTTATCTGAAAGGCTTAAAGAACCACTGAAGGACTATTGGTAAAGTATGGCTGACAAGCAAATTTGCATTTTATTTCAGGTAGGCATGAAGAATGACTAAGGAAAAAACTAAAAGCAGAAGATTAGTTAAGAGACTGATGCTAAGCCAGAAAAGATATAGGCCCAAAATAAGGGAATAGCAACAGAATAAAGAGAACAGACTGATACAAAGGTATAAATCAACTTGACGTCATATTTCGATGAGGAGTGAAGAAGAAGATTCCAAGGCTTGACTCGAGCCCAACAGCTTCCCAGACGAGGGAAACTGCACTACATTAGGAAAATCATAAAGCAGACTGGTCCGGTCTTCAGTCATTCTCATTAGCAACAGTCGCCTCTAGCAGTATTTACCTTTCTTTCTATGGAAAATGTGACTACATACATTAAGATACTGCAGTTAGCACCCCATACTAGTAGTTGTTTACAACATACACAGTAAAGAGACCTATTAAAAGTTTTCAGTAAATTATACGCAGACCATCACGGAACACAGGTGGACAGAGAAGCTACAGAGAATATATCTGGTATGTAGAACTTAATATTCTTATCATAATCAGTAATTTAAGCTTATGAAACCCCTAAGTGCCCTTTGACTAGGTTAGAATTATTCTATCACTTATGAAGAGGGGTCTGTGACCATCTGTTCTAAGATTCAAAAAAGTAAAATAACTCATCACTTCAAACTAAGCTACTGTGCTTTTTTCTCCTTTTGTCTGCAAACAGACAAAACAAACAAGCAAAAAGCAAAGAAATAATATCCTTATATCCTTAGTCAAGGATCTATAAAATACTGCATTGATGTTGTACTAACCACTAGAAAAAGTTACTGTGACTGTAACCTTATTACCACTTTAAAACGTAAAACTATGCTAAAGCCAGGGCCTTCCAGTAACTAAATGCTCTTGGAAAGTGTCCAAGAAAATGTTAGAGTAAATTTCCAACTGTTTCATCTAAGATTAAGGAAAACAAGTTATCTACAGCACTAGATTATGTTTAAATAGACTCTCACTGAAAAAATTTACATCATAATCACCTGGAAAGTCTTTACTTACTGAGCCCTAAGTCTAGGAAGGGTCAAAGTGGGGGGGAGCTGTCCCCTGGACTCTAAGTCACAAATCATTAATATTATTTTGAGAAAAATTTGATGACTAACAGCTTCCACTTTCAGAAAACTAGATTTTGGCAGAATGTGTTAAAATACCAGCTTCTATAACACAGTCAGCATGTGGTGGTGGCTCCTCTCTGGTTTCCAGCTGGAACCACTGTTTGGTCTTCTGTTATTTGTGGGTCAGATTCCTTTTTTATGGATTGCATGTCTGATAGATAAATTCCAATTTCATAGGTAAACAGACATAAAAGTGCCTTAAATGTGTGAGCGCAAGTGTAAACAGACAGGTGACACTCTAAAAAAGAGTTGGGATTTCCACTCCTAGCAAGCTTCTTATAAAGTTCTACTAAATTAAGAAGTAAAAAGTAACAGTGAAGAAGGAAAACATCTAACCAAATGGCAGAGTTACAGAATTACACAATTTCTGGAAGCCAAAAAAATCTACATAAGGCACATTCATAAAACAAACATGCAAACCCAACACGTTTTCACTGGGCACTTTCATTTGTAAAGGATCACGTTTTTAAAAAGTTAACTGGTACAACCAACTTTCATTTATGAAAAATGACAGCCAGGATAAATTTCTAATTCCCAAGAGAAATAATGCAAGTTTAGATATCTGCACACAAAAATAATAAAAGAACTGCAATGAAAGGAACAGAAAAATCAAATATCATTTCATAAGAAACACAGAAGCCATCAAAACATTAGAAGCGGGAAGGAACGACTCTAACACAAAAGACCCAAAGGGTCACATCCAGCATACTCATTCCCAATGTTCGCGTTCCCAGCGTCAAACAAGCAAAGCGGTTCCAATCAGTACTTGTCACAAAAACTAGTTGGTTCTATTTTTTAATGATTAGACAAAGATTTTTTGCAATAACTTGCTAATACTGTGCTATTAAGTTTCTATGGGTGACACCTGAAGTAAGGATGCGTGCTAAGAAGACTGGAATCTGTTCATATAGCATGGAAGTGAATGCTCACTAAAGACGTTCCACATAAAGCTGACCCCTAAAGGCTCATCGGTGCATATTCGCAACCACGAATGCGGTTCACAGTATGCGGTACACTGAGCTAGCAACAGATTGGTTAAAAACAGTTTGGATTTTCAACTTCCCGTAATAGAGGCAACATTTTTAGAAGCAATCATATTAAAATAAATGTGTCTTTCACAGTTACGGGATGAAATTTTAAGCTGGACAGGCATCAGCGCCCTGATTTTCTACTTTATTCATAAACCATCTGACTTCCACATGCTAAGGATGTTTTATGCTTTAACCTGCAGGAAAGGCTTTACATCATTTTACTGCCCAATGCTGAAAATGCAACAGAATCACCCCAATGAATGCAAGGAATATTCTTGGTCTACCTGTAATGACTTCAACCAGACTACTAGTCAGAAAAAGTTTAATGAAAGCTGTTTCCAGTAACTTTGCATTTCCATGGGTGAAAACAAACAAAAAGAAAATCTGAGGTAAGGATGTGAGGAGAAAATTCACTATTTTTCCAACTCTTTAACATTTTAGTTTCTTCATTTAAAATATTCTAACAGAATGTATTTCAGTCCCCAAAAAACCACCCAAAACAAAAACTATTACATAGTTACACAGGATTTTTCTCCAATTTTTTCAAAGTAATATTTCAGATTAAGATAAAAGGGTAAAAGAGATAATTCTGGAAATCTTCACAATAACAAACTAAAGGTTTAGCTTTGTATCAACATATTTTATACTCTAAAATGGAGATTCAGAAGACATCAAATTTTTTTCCTACTCAGGTCAATCTATACATATGCTACCTCATGCTTAGAGTCAGCTTATCTGTGTGAATGATCAACTGCAGAAAACTCAAAGCTTATAAAATATATCATGAAATTACATGCTGAATCTATACGACTTCCAGTTTTTAGAGGATCTAAGGTTCTTTACTGACAGGCTCAAGAAATGATAAGTTTGGAGGCAAATAAATATATTAAATTCAACAGTCAAAAGTGAAATCATCTCAATTCCTTTAGTTGTTTAGAACTCCACAACACTGAAAAACTTATTTCAGATTGAAGGGCGTACAAAATACAATATATGATCTTAAATTCTCCTGGCGTAATGTTATTAAATATTAAAGACTGTGAGAAACAAGAGATGTTGCAATGCTTTTCCTTTTATAACTCGTAATTGAAGCTTGGAAAAAATATCAAATTTTCCAAACTTGACTTATAAACATAATTCAACGAGGTCTAACAACTTAGTGATGCAATTTTAAAATAAGTTTAAGGCAAAGCATAGCAATCCTAATGTGCCAATTACCTGTGGCATAAATACAAAATAAAGACAAATGCAGCTTTCTCTCATTTAATGATGCCTTTTACACTAAAACCACAAAAATGCATAAGCATATCGGGGCAAACTAAACAAACAGGCACAGGAGGCATAATATCCACCCAGGCAGAGAAATGTAACATGCCAAGCAAAGAAGGACTGAAGGAACGAAGACGGGAAGGCAGGCAGAGATTTTCTATACCTGCAGGAACGAAGAGAAATGAACCAGTCACATCCCTCTCCCCTTCATGATACAGGAGGGTGTTTAAAGCTTCCGGGTAAATAAAAACAGCAATCACTTGATACCATTCAACTTTGCATAGCAAAATATCTTTCAAGCCAACAGCATTCTCCCCTCCACTCACCCAACGCTCCCTCTCTCTTCCATACCAGCTTTCAGACAGATGCGAGACAGAACAGGGCGGAGTACAAGGAAAATACCAGCAGCGTCTCTCAGCTACTGCCCCCCCCCGCCCCCCAAATAATTCCCAACAGTTTCTCCTACTGGGAAAATAAGTCGCCCCCTCTCAAGACACAGCACAGTCAACCTGGGTCTTCAGCGGACACACAGAGACGCAGACACATGTCAGCACCCCCGACCCCCACCCCACGCCCCCGAACCCGAAAGTCCTGGTTCGTCTATTTCTCACGGCGACGTCGCGATACCTCTAGCTCTTGTTTCGGGGTGAGGGTGGGCGGAGGACGCCTTTCGAAGTGGCCCCGACAGTGTAACCAAAACACGGCTCCGGAATAAGATATTAAGAACACTTTTCCTCTCCCACCTCTCCATCGACTCAGGGATGCGAAGAGCCGTGCCCACGCCACCGCCTCTCGCAGTTCTCCCGCCCGGACTCGGGGGTGGAGACCGGGGCGGGGAGGAGGGCTGGGCGCCGGCGACGGGACACGGCCGCGGGGCTGCCCCCGGCCGCCCGCCCCGGGTCCGGCAGCCGAGCTCCCGCCGCGGCGCTGCCCAGGCCCGGGGCCGCCGGACTCGGGTCTCCAACTTGCGGTCCGGAGACAGGTCTGCGCCCCCGGCCCCTCGCACCGAGGGCACCTCGCGCACTTTCCAACAGTTGGCCGCCCCCAGCCCGCCCGCGCAGCCGCCGGCCCCTCGCAGTTCCCCAACTCCGAACAAGAGACCCCACCTCCAGGATTCAAACCTTCCGCCCAGACTGGAGGGGAGCAAGGAGGAGAGTTGGGGCGCAGGCGACGCCGCCCGCGGCCGCCCCCACCCCCGGCCCCACCCCGCGGCCGGCGGCCGGTCACCCCCTCGGCCGCCCCCGGCTTCCGCCCCCCACTCCGTCGGGCCGCCCGCGAGCCCCAGCCCCAGCCCGCTCACTTTCCCTACCCCCGCCCCCCAACCCTCAAAAACAGGAAAAAGTGGAGAGAAAGAAGTGACGGGCGAGACCCGAGGCAGCCCGGCTCGCAAACCGCACACTCACCTCGGAAGCCTCGCCGAGTTCTCTGCGCCCGGCACAGCCCCCTCCCCAACGTCCCGGCACGACGGGCAGCGGGAGGGAGGAGGGGAAGCGGGAGGGGGAGGGGTGTCTTCCGCGCGGGGCGCCCGTCGGGAGGGGACTGGGGAGGGGTGGAGGCCCGCGCAGGAAGAGGAGAGGGGGAGGGGAGGCCCCTATCTCCCAGTCTCCCCCTGAAAACCTCCCTTGTCTCAATCACATCAGACTGACTGTCTTTGTCTGGCTGACAACCGCCATATTGATATCAACAGCCCCGCTCCCACCTGCTGCAGCCGCGCGGCCCTGGGAGTTGTAGTTCCTTCCTCCCTGGAGTAAAGGCGCTGGCTCGGCGTCCGGAGGCCCCAGGGAACTACAGCTCCCGACAAGTCCCGCGCCCATCCGCCCTCCCACGGGGAGGAGGGGAAAGGGGCGCCCGAGCCGTGGGGACTACACATCCCAGAGTGCCACGGGTCCCAGGCCGAGATGGGGAACATGAGATCATGCTGGGGTGGAGAGGGAGAAAGAATTGGCGGCGGGGATGAATTTGAGCTGACGGAAGGAGGCGTCCGGCGAGGACCGGGAGGAAAAGGAAAAGGGACCACAGTTCCCATGATGCCTGGAGAGAGACTACATTTCCCATGAAGCCCCGGGAAAGGGGCGGGGACCGAAGGACTGCATGTCCCACCATGCTCTCGGTGGGCGGGTGGCCGGGAGTGAACCGGAAGACACTTCCCGGGTTCTGGCTGCCGAGTGACGGGTATCCAACAGCCAAAAGTCCAATATGAAACTGGTGAGTTCTCGCGGCTGGGTTCAAAGGCAATAGTGATGCCGTATCCTTTTGGACCTCGTCGTAGCCACCTTGGGAAGGGCACCGTCGCGGAGGAGGGGCAGCACTTAGAGACCTGGAAAATGGGGAGACCATGGGACGCTGCCCCTTTTTGTTGAGGATGCTTGAATCCTACCTCTCGCCCCCTCCTCCCCCTCCCATACTGCCAGGAGGTCGTATTCATCCATTGGCGGGGCCCCTAGGTTAGCTAAGAGGCCGACTGTCACGTTTCTTCACCTGCCAGCCAAGGTCGGGCTCAGTTTTGGCTTGTTTCTCAGCGGCCACGTGAGTGAGTGACTAGGTGGTTAACTTCTATCCACGTTTTGACACTTGATCGGTGTTTCTCCCTTCCGTTGTTGAGAAGGCGTGGGTTTGAGCAAAGAGTAGGACATACTGGACAGAGCTTACTTCTGAAATTTGCTGTTAATAGACTTCCTGCCTGCCTTTGGAATTCAGGGAAGGACAAGGTCAGAGTGTGATCGTGGAGGATTTGGAGAGATTGAGCTGCAGTCTAGTCTAGGTAGGGCTAAAGAGACCTCATGAGCCAAGGTTAGATGCCAGTATCATCTGGAGACATCTTTGCCTTCCAAAACTCAAACGCCCTGAAAATCTTTGTTTTGAGCTATTTTAGTCTACTTTGCACTCAGATGTAACTAGATTCTCCAACTCTTAGAAATTAGTCATATGTAATCAGGAGAGTAGAAAAGCAGGTGTGAGGTGTTGTTTCTCGACCTTTCAAATCCATGTTCCTGCAGCCAAGAATGGTCAAGTTTTACTGTCTGTAATTTTTATTCAACAGAAGATTTCTTCTTCTGTTCATTTAATTTTTTTTAAAGATTTATTTTTTATTTATACATACAAGCTGGGGTACAGGCCAGAGGCGTGGGGCGGCGAGAGGGTTCACCAGAGACAGAGCGGGGAGCAGAACAGGCAGGTCAGAAACACACTGCTGAGGGGAGCAGCGGGCGAGGCAGGAGGGGTCTGCCGTGCCATGTGGGATTCTCCCTGGCCGGCGTCGAACTCTCGTCGCTGCTGCCGACAGCTCCAAAGCGCAGCGCTTTGCCGCTGCGCCACCAGGGAGGCCCTGTTCATTTGATTTTTTGACCATGCTTTTCTAAAGCATAAACATCCCCACCCCTTCCTTTAGTAAATACCTTCCTACAGACAGATACATACAGACACACACACACACACATACACACACACACACACACACACACGGATATATATATACACTCTGCAAAGTCTCTGCTGTTTTCTGAGAAAAAGGTAGAGAAAGTATTAAAATTAGGTGCATTTCCAAAACTGTCTCCATTTAAGGGAACATTGAGAATATCAATTTGCTTCTGGGTCAGTATGCTGTATGGTTAAGAATGCAGAATTAAAAGTCACAACCCTTGCCTTAAAGAATCTGCATTCTAATGAAGAAGATAGAAAAATAAGCCAAAATTTTAACTCATTGCAATAATGGTAAGAGGCCTGTTCATGATTTGGGGAATTGAAAGTGGTGGGGAGGTCCGAAGACAACTTCTGGGAAAGGTATTCCTGAACTGATAAGTGATAAATAGGTAGGGCCTTCCATGAAGAGGGCTCACCTTATAGGAGCTTAGGAGTTAATGGTTTAAATACAGGACAGTATTTACTGTCCTCAGTAAAGTGTGGACCACATTTGTAGTTTCTCATAGCATCTCATTAGCCTAAGGGTAATGGAGAGCCAAAGTCTACATGTATCTTGCTCCTAAATTCCTCCTGCAGAATTTGAGATGTGAAAACATGGAAGGAAAGAAGGAAGAAACTTTTGTTTTTCCTTCAAGAACCAAAAGGATGCTTGGATGAACAGGAAGTGTTCTCTCTATGTGTCCTCCCTTGTTACTTTCATTCCGTATCTCGCATCATAAAACTCACCTGATGGTAGGTAGGAATTCTGTGTTACAGATCATCTGTCAATATTGCAAAGTAGCTTCAAAAGCATTGACACAGAAAGACCTCTGTTGTGTGTCATTTCTCCCCTGGACTTGCAATAAATCCTCCCATGGCTTAAATTTTTAACTTTGTATGCTTCAGGAATTTGTAGTGAGCATTTACTACAAATCATAGAACAGATACTTCTCACGATGCCCATCTTGTTTCTTCACAAGCCTGTTTCTCTCCAGTCCCCCTGATAGCATGAAGTCTTAACCTTCTCAAGCCCTCCATTTTCTGATCTGCATCCAAGGAGTTATTTCAATTTTCAGAGTTCCATAAAAACCCCTCAGTAGCTCCCTAGCCCCTTAGGTTCAAGTCTTACCAGTCATACTTGGTCCTGACTGACTTAATGCCTGCGAACCCCTCCAGGCTCACGTCTAGCCCTCTTCTGCCTTGCCCTCCTGGATCTATTACACAGCTTCCAGTTCCTCTCCTTTACCTCTGGAACTTTTAATATTTTCCATTGTCCACAACACTTTTTTGCATGACTAATTTCTTCATATATTTCAGGTCTTTTGAATAGCACTTTTTCAAAGTTTCCTCCAATTCGGTACCTGTGGTGCTTCCACGGCACGTGGCTTTTTTTGTAACACTTGTGATGGTTTTCTGTCTGTCCTCCCTCACATAGCCTCTGTATTCCCAGGGTCTGCCTGACATGTAGTGTGATATCACTAAATATTTGAGTAAATACTTTCTGGAGAATTTTCTAGATCTGTCACTGTCATTGAGAAAAGATTGAAGGGTCAAGTTAAAGCATTCGAAGCAATAACCAATGGCGTTAAAAAATTGCTCCTTTTCCAGAGCAACTACTGTATGGCAGGCACTGTGCTAGGCACTTGCTATTCAGTATCTCATTGACTACCTCTAGGTAGTCAATAGAATTCCCTTTTTATTAAATCTGGACCTCAAGGAGTTGAATGACGCAAATGGCTCAAGTTACATGGATTTAAAAAGTGGTAGTACCAAGGTCTGAATCTGCTTCTCTTAAGTGTCTGTTGCAGTGCCTGGTTATCTTTCTAAGGAAGGTAGAGTGTATTGAAGAAAGTTTACTCAAGGCCTGTCTTTATCCTTTTGTTGCAGCAGCATTGCATGAGAACATGATTTAAGTTGCAGGTATACATCATTAAAAGTCATGTATCTATAAGGCTGGTTTTTTTTTTTTTTTAAGATTTATTTATGTGTACAAGCTGGGGTGCAGACCAGAGGTGTGGGGCGGTGAGAGGGTTCACCAGAGACAGAGTGGGGAGCAGAACAGGCAGATCGATGGAAACACACTGCTGAGGGGAACAGCGGGCGAGGCAGGAGAGGTCTGCCGCGCCATGTGGGAATCTCCCCGGTCAGGCATCGAACTCACGTTGCTGCTATGGACAGCTCCACAGCGCAGCACTTAACTGCTGCAAATGAGCACCAGATGCAAGTGTGGTTTAATCAAGATCTTAAAAAGATTAAAGTTTAGAAACTTCCTTGATGACCAATAGGGTTTCCCCCCCCCACCCCCCAGCAGGCTAGTTGAGTGCCCAAGTTTGTTTTTGTACTCAGCCCAGTTTAGCCTCTTATACCATAGTGGGAACTCTCCCTTGCCCATCTCCCTCTTGGTGGCTTTTCACACACCCAGGGAGAGACAGTGGATGTCATTCTAATGTAATCCTTGGCTGTCTCCTTAGATACCATCTCAAAGGATTTTAATGACTGTCTATAATATGCAACATTCAGGCATAGAGGTGAATTGGCCCCTTCAGTGAACCAGGATGATTTTTAAAAGAAAAAAAATTAGAAATCTGTCGCCAAATTAGCACATTTTAGAGGTTCTGTTATCAATCTGGGTCCACCCTGACGGCCAATTCAGCTAAGGAGAGAAACTAGAATTCACTGGGGCTCTTACAAAAACATCAGGCAACAACAACAAAAAACAGGAATCTAGTTATTCAGATAGATGAAAATTAACATGACCACAGGAGGAAGAAGCAGTTTCAGAATGCAACCTGTGTCATATTTTCTAGAGCTAGCTCCAGAGGATCTAGTTTATTCAGTCAACAAAGGTTTATTATGCAAGCAGTATATTCCCTCAGCCTTGAGAGTTTTCATGCTTTCCATTTTAACGCTTCCACTTGACCCCAAAGATCGATGACTAGGAATTATTTGTAATTTTGCTGACGCACAGATTTGAATGTGACTTTAAGATGAATGATAATCTTTAGTGAATGAGTCTGGTTGCCTCAGAATCCATGGCTCTCTGCTCTCTTGTTAAAGGTCTGCAAGAAAGGTCATGTAAATGCTTGCGGGTTATACTTTTTGAATTTGATGGAGGTATTTATATGCTTTAGTTGTATTTACAACTGCTAAAACTCCAGAAGGCCAGGAATTGTGTTCTCTGTGCTCCCTCGTGCAAAATGCTGTTTCATTACTCCTGGCTTTCGGGGGAAGGCTCAAACTTTTAACTCACTCTTTCTCCTGGGAAAACAGATGGAGCAAAGAAATGGATGCCCGGACTGCTCCCAGGGGGGAAGTAAAGCACCGCATGGAACTGTAGATCATATAGAAGGTTTCTGCTTGAAAGGGGCAAATCTTGCCCAAGGTCAACTTAACAAACCGTTCGAAAGGGGTGTGGTTAATCCTCACCCTGGGTCTGAGCCCGGTGAATTCTTTCTCCAAGTCCCAGAATTGCAGAATCCTTTTGGCTTCTGAGAATTTGCATCAAGAACAGAGCATTTGTAGCCTAAATTGCGCACATTCACAATTTTACCAGCGCCTTATTCACCATCATAGTACAATCGTTAAAATGTCCCCCTGATTTCGCTCTCTTGACTGGGGTTCGCTGTGCTGGTTGGTTAGAGTGCCCTCATGTGTCTTTATGATGTAATGTCATTTCAGGCTTTGAAAGGTCATGTTTTATCACCACCTCCCAAGATAGGTTTTTTTCCCTCTTGCAAATAAATGGTTTTCTCAAATTCAAAAAGCAAGTTGTGATGAAAGACCAGGTTACTTACTTCGTAACCTGCTCTGTGATAAAAACGGACATTTGACTCCTGCATTTCAAAGCCCTAAATTGTTACTCTGAAAATTGAATCTTCTACTTACCTCAGCAAAATAGTATAGAGGTGAAAGATTGTTTTCGGTAATAATAGTTGAATTGAGAAAAATGAGCTGACTTCTTTCTGGTTCACCAGCCCAACCAGAATGATGACGTCCTGTTAATACAGACACGACAGCGTGGCCGGGCCTTATCTCTGGCATGGCACCTTTGCTTGTGACTGGTTTGCTCCCCGCACTCGTGCCCCACTCCTGTCTGCTCTGGTGTCAGCAGTGCGCCTGCAGGCCACAGGCGAGCGCAGAGAGCGCAGCGTGGCCACCGAGCTCAGTAAACCTAGAATTCCAAATGGAAAGTTGCCCCCGGCTTGCTAAATGCCGACAGAGATCCAGGCATACAATGCCCTCAAGTCGCCATCATTCACTGAGCAGATCTTCCCGAGCTCCTCCTCAGGGCTAGGACTTGCTGGGGTTACTTGACATGCTGCAGTGAGCAAAAACCAGTTTGCCCCCTGCCTGTATGGAGTGTGGCGCCTGGTCAGCCTACTGTGTAATCTAGACAGCATTTCGGTGACTTCCTGATGTGGGCACCAGTGAGCCCTGGCGCAATTACTTTTTTGATGTCATGGTCAAAATGCATTTAAGTAAATCTAAGAATATGCCTTCTGAGGGTTTTAACATACAGGGCCAGCTTGCCCACTTGCTGACCGTTGCACCAGTGGACATGAGCATACATTTCTCCCCTCACCAACAACGCCATCTGTCCCTTTCCTCTGACCAATGGAACATTCTTCTTTCTTCTGTCCTCACACCATCCCCATGGCCTCTGAACCTCAGCCACACTTAGTAAAACATCTGTTTTATTGGATGTGGAAAATGTCAAAAAGAGAGCAAATCTCTTCAGATAAAAACAAAGGGGTCTTAAAGGATCTTTAAAAGGAATTTTTTAAGTCAATGGTTGCTGCAAAAATGCTGCTGCCCATGTCATAACTGACATGTGGTCTCATAGGCTAAGCAGCGGGGAGACTGCTGAGCCCAGGGTGCGTATTGGCAGAGGGGACGCCCCCACACACCCCCTATCTCAAGGGGTGGCCAGTGAGATGAACCTAGTTGTTGATATCTCAGGAAGGGTTAGGAAAGGAGTGGATACCAGAATTTGCAGAGCTGGTGAGAAAAGGCAGGAGTGAGAACAGAACTGCCAAAGGAGAACAGAAAAGAACAGGGAGGAAGGAGCCCGTGTCAACACCCCAAGGCCTTCTGGGTCCAGATGGAGAAGCTGAGTGGCGGGAACTTCAGTGGGAGAAAACCAGGAAGTCTTAACTGTCCCTGATTGACCATATATCTGCAGGAAATGCCTTAAAGGTCTAAACACTTAGATTTGTTGAAAGCACGAGACCAATGAACTTTCACTCTCTCAAGGATAGATAAGCAGATAGATGAGGTTCAAGAAAGCAATTCTTTAATAGGAATTGCAAAACTAATCCCCTTTTCACCCTTTAGATAGTTTATTTTTCATCACTCCTGTTTTCTGAAGGGGTGGGAGAGACAAGTAATAAACCATCTTGCATAATCCATTTCTCAGATTTGTGGCCAGAGTGGAGCGTCTTTTGCTAAATACGTATTTCTGCATTTTTCTATTCCAACAAAAGATAAGGATAATTACATGTTCTCATGTGTTATCTTCCTTCCCTTTTTTTCCCAGCATGTCGAAACACAGGCAGACAAGCAGTCGTATTAATAATGTGGAGAATATTATTGTAAATATTACTTTTTAAAAACTTGTACTAAGGCATAAATTTGCATAGTGTGTATATAAATCCATGTGTTTAAAGGATGTAATGCAACAACTTTTAGGAAATGTGTAGCGTCATGGAACAGTCGCCACCACCCGATTTTAGGGATCTCCAGAGAGATCTCTCTGCTTACTAGCAGCTAGTCCCCGTCACCACCCCCAGGCCCAGACAACCGTCATCTACTCTCTGTCTACTGGTCCGTCACCCTTTCTTGCTGTTTCATGTAAATGGACTCATTCAGCGTTGGTCTCCTATCTGACTTCCTCCCCTGGGCACTCTGACCTTGAGGCCCCCCACGTTGTCCTGTGGAGTGCTTAATAATATTTCACTGTGTGAATGCACCTTTTGCTTATCCAGGTACTGGTCGATGGACCTTTGGATTGTTTCTGCTTTTTGGCTCTTAAGATTAGTTGTGTGGACTTAATTTTTTATTTTCAATTCCCCCATGTTTTCATTTATTTTTTTCTTGTGTAATTGCACAGAGTAGAACCTCAATACAAAATCGAATAGAAGTGGTGCAGGCAGAGGTCCTTGCCCATCCCTTCCCCCTTCCTAACCTCAGGGGGACTCGTCAGTCTTTCACTGCTAAGATGTGAGCTGTAGGCTTTTCATAAATGCCTTTTATCAAGTTAAGAATGTTCCATTCTGTCTGTAGGTTGTTGAACATCTTTACTGCGAATGGCTCATGAATTTTATCTCATGATTTACCTTTGATTATTGTGATGATCATATGGCTTTATCCTTAATTATACAAATATGGTATCTAGTCTTAATGGAACTTCGACTATTAAAGCAACCTTGCACTTTAGGGCTAATTCCCACTTAGACATAATGTAAATCTTTTCTACCTGTTGCTAGATTTGGTTTGCTGTTTTGTTGGATTTTGCGTATGTATTCATAAGAGAAATTAGTCTTTTTTGTGATTTATCTTTGTCTCCCTTTGGTTTTAGAGTGTCGTTGCTCATATACAACGAGTTGGGAAATGTCCCCTCATCATACTGGGAAAGTGCGAGAAGAATTGGTGTTACTTCTTTAAATATTTGATAGACTTCACTGTGAGATCATCTGGACTTAGGTTTTTCTTTGTGGAAGGCTTTCAGTTGAAAAATTGACTTTCTTTTCTTGCTATAGGTTTCTTATTTGTACAATACTTTTTAATTGCAGTAAGATAATCACAATATAAAATTTACTATTTTAACCATTTTTAAGTGTGCAGTTGAGTGGCATTAAGTACCTTCAGGTTGTTGGACAACCATCCCCGCCATCCACCTCCAGACATGAGTAAGCCTGTCTTCAGGCTTTATCCACGTTACAGCTTGTCAGAATTTCTTTACTTTTTTAAAGCTGAGTCATTTTCCATTGTATGAATGGACCGGTTTTGTTTATCCACTCATTGGTCAATGGACACTTGGTTTGTTCTGCCTTTTGGTTCTTACGGATTCTGCTGCTGTGCACATGGTGTACGATCTGTTTGAGTTCTTGCTTTTAATTCTTTTGGGTACATACCCAGACGTGAGATTACTGGGTCATATGGTAATTCTAAGTTTAACTTTTTGAAGAGCCAGTATCCTGTTTTCCAGGGCATCTTTGACTGCACCATTTACCTTCTGTCAGCAGTGCCCAAGGGTTCTGCTTTCTCCACATCCTCGCCATTGGCCAAGCTTATCCTTTGCTATTTGTTTGTGTTGACAATAGCCAAAGTGGTATCTCACTATGATTTTGATTTCATTTTCCTAAATATAGGTGATATTGAGCACCATTTTGTATATCTTTAGATAGGTTATGCATATACGTTGTTTAATTTTTTAAAAATCAATCTGTACAACAGGTTGAAAAAGAACCCCTCCCAGCCTATCCTTCTTCTCAGGAGCGTGTTGCAATTATCATTTTCTTATAAAACCTTCAGAGGTATTCTATGGATTTTTACACAGTTGTGTTATTTTCACCCTTTCTCAACTTTTTTAATAAGTGGTTAGATCCTTCCCATAATGGCTTTGCATATTTCTCTTTATTTTAAGTCAGAAAGCATCTTACAGATCATTTCATTACCTAGAACTGCTTCATTTTATAAATGATTACATACTAACACTTAATGGGTCAATCTGCATTTAATAAACTCTGGATCATTTGTTCCCAAGATACTTTGATTGTAAACAAAATTTTCAATGCTCCTCTCAATGATGTAAAAAAAAAAATATTTCTCACTCTGCCCACAACTTGGTGGAATACAGAAACTGGGATCACCATCTCCCTTAAAAACAGCTATAAAAAAAGATTTGCTCAAGGATTTACTCCACCCCATCCATAAAATTCAATTTTCCCTTGGAGATCTTGAACTAAGGTTGGCGGCCAATGAGGAAAAGAGTAGGAGAAAGCAAAGGCAAGATGACTGGGCTGGGGGTGAAGTGCAAATTAGCCCCAGAGCATGTGCCTGGGACTGAGCCCAGACCTACCTACTCCTGCTGGGAGACTCAGGCGTCATAGATCACAACCTGGAGGGGCGGGAGGAGCAGCAGAGAGGCAAGGTGGGAAGTTAAGACAACCTCAGCGCGATGAAAAATAAAAAAGGAGGTAAAAGCAATCAACTTCACTCCTCAAACTGCGAGTATTAAAGCTACAGCTCCTTCTCTTTCCCTCACCTCTCTCAAGGTAAACTTAGAAAGGAGAGCCCAGAACAGAGGGCTCACTCCAAAGGGAGTGAATATATAAAAAGATCACAAAAAGAGAAGAAAGAAAAATGGGAGCAGAAACCCTATTCAAAGAAATAATAACTGAAAATTTCCCAAACATAAAGAATGACTTAAGTATGGATGTCCAGGAAGCAGAGAGTACAGCTAGAGTTTTAATTGACCTACATCTAGATGTATCATTATCAAACTATCAGAAATCAAAGGTGATGGGAAAATGTTGCAGGGAGCAAGGGGGAAAAAGTAACTTACAAAGGCTCCCAGATTAATGTTTCCCAGGACTTCAGCCTAGACACTATCCAGACAAGAAGAAAGTAGAAGTGTTCATAATCCTAAAAGAAAAGAACTGCCAACCAAGAATGCTGTGTCCGGCAAAATTATCATCCAAGTTTGAAGGTGAAATAAAACTGAGCAGATTATCACATGTGGACGTGGAAGGCTTCCTTGTGAAATGACAGAAGTTTATATTTCCTAGTGGGCTGAAGGCCAGCCTCCATGGACAGATACAGTCCCTTGGAGACACATTGGAAGCCCACCTATCCCAAATGACTGCTGCAGAAACCACATGGAAAACCTCAAGAATGTCAAGAACAAGAATGGACAGCACCTTCAGAAGAAATTAATGGCTGGTGTGGCTGATCCCTTCCGGGATCCCAGTCATCTTCAGCAAGGTCTAGAATCACTCCCAAGGAAGGAGGGGATGAAGGTGGAGTATGTGGGAACCGCAGAATCAAGGAGACATGTCGGCATGTTGTGCACACAGATGGAGCAGATGCCGGATGACCAAGTAAGCTGGTCACATTCTCTAGCCGACCTCATCTTGGAGACCTCTGGCGACTTGATCTCCTGAAGAGGAGCACACGGAGGTGGGGTCCTCAGAAGGAGAGGAAGAAAGATTCAGGAGGGGCACGTCTCCCGGGCTCTCTGTTTGAAGAGGATCTAAAGCTTCTCATTTGTGCTGCAAACTCACAAGCATCTCTTAAGGCAAGCAGGGGAAAAAAGAGCGCTACTCCCAAAACTGAGCAAAGAACATCAAATGACACTGACCAGGCAAATTATCAATACAGGCCTCAAAGCGGAGCAGGCATCTCTGCAGTCTGAAAATTCTCAGCTCAGAAGTGAGATTCTGAAGCTTCAGCTGCTGCCCAAGTTTTTTTTTTTTTTTTTAAAGATTTATTTATTTATACATACAAGCTGGGGTACAAGCCAGAGGCGTGGGGCGGCGAGAGGGTTCACCAGAGACAGAGTAGGGAGCAGAACAGGCAGATGGAAATACACTGCTGAGGGGAGCAGCGGGCGAGGCAGGAGAGGTCTGCCCCACGATGTGGGATTCTCCCCGGCCGGGCGTCGAACTCGCGTCGCTGCTGTCGACAGCTCCGCAGCGCAGCGCCCAACCGCTGCGCCACCAGGGAGGCCCTGCTGCCCAAGTTTTATCAGGAATTTCAGGCAGCTGCTGAGAACATCAGTGCGGAAGGAAGCCCGCTGCCCAGCCGTCAAGAGTAAAGGCTGCAGTAGCAGCAAGGCCAGTGATGTGGAGAGAGAATTGGAGAGGACCTCCTGCCAGAACATGAGCATCTTCTGTGAAAAAAGCTCAGCTGAGAGGAAGGGTCGCCTGTGGAATGGGAAAAGGCTCCCCCAGCTGAGGAAGAATGCCCACTTCAGACAAATCCTGACCAGCGTCCAGGTCGCCTTCCAGTCTGTCCAAAGGGAGGCTTTTGATGCTGCTGCTTCACACACTGCCCACAGTGGTCTGGAAGTTCCCAGGGGCTCTGGGTCATCAGGTTCCCCAGGAAGGAGGAAGATCCCACCACAGGATCACTTGAATGTTTGACTTGCCAGCAGCCAGACCTGAACACCTGCAATCTGCAAAAACACACCTCTGCCAGGTCTTCGCTCTGTAAAAGCCCCTTTGGTTTCTCTCTTTTCAGCCTGACTCATCGTTTAATTGATGCCATGATGGCTGAAATTTAAGCTTTATAGCGTTATAATGCCTAGGTAGATTTTCTAATATAGATTCATTTACTATAACTCCTATCATTACCTTTTTCTCATGTCATTGGATCCTGTACAGTTAAATAGTTTAACTATTGTATTTTGATTTCCATAAAAGGTTCACTTAAAATTTCTAACAGACTCTTCGTATTTTCATTGCCTGAAAGATGAGAGTACCATTGCGGATGTGAGACTAGAAGATACAGTTCCACCACCCACTTACACACCTCCCAACTCTTTTGTGAAGCTCATTCATGTCAGGGCATGATTTTTGGAGCTAACAAACCATAACATGAAATTAGTCAACATGCCTCAAAAACACACTCACTTAGTCGAAAGTACCAGTTGCATAGTATTTCACTTAGATGTAAACCTAACTTATCCAACAAAACCATCATCAATACATGTCAGGTTGTCTCCAGTCTTGTGATTAGAAATTGTGTTGTTCAGGTAATATTTGTGAGCATCTTTGGGACAGTGTGGTGAGACTGATGACTCAAAAGTCGTGCGTATTTTATTTCGTTTTATCGCCAAAGTGCCCCCATAGAGATATCAGCTTATTCTCTTGCTGCCAGCACCTACAGTGTCAGCAATCCATCTCATTCTTTCTCTAAAAAGAGGGAAAAAAAGGGTTCATTATAGTTTTTCACTTGATTTTTCTCTCATGTGTAAGAGGCAGAACATCTTTTCTGTTTACAAAAGCATCTATATTTCTGTTTACTTTTCCTCTCTTCTAGTTGGTTTATTAATATTTCAGTAGTAAACTCTTCTACCTCATATAGCTTTGGAGTGTATTTTAATATCTCATAGTACTTATCCACATTCATTGCTCTTCAAAATTTTTCAGACTGCACCCATTTTTTCCACCTAAGATTCAGAATTTTAGCTTTCGTGTAAAATTTAGATTAATTCCCAATAAAATCTTTCTCATATTTTGATTGGAATTGAGTTAAATTTTTTTAATTTAAGGAAACAATTTGACTTTCAACATAACTGAGTCTTTCCAAGAACATACAAAGTCTTGTCTTTTACTTAAACTTTTAACAAACATTTCTTTACCTTTTTGATTGTTCCTGTAACTGGAATCTTTTCCTCGTTCCATAATTGACATATAAGAAGGCATTGTCTTTTTTTGTATTCTCTATTCAGCCCTTTGTTGAATTTTCGGCTTTAATTTTTAGTAACACTTTGTTAATTCTCTTGGTATTTTCCAGGTGTATATCTTTTCAGATAATTTTTTCTAACCTCATTTTTTCTGTGGTGTAATTACATTGGCTTTTACTTGCAGGATGCTTTGGAAGAGTAGTGGTGGAGAGAAGCGTCTCCTGTTTCTGACATGAGTGGACATGCTGCTTTAGCTCAAGATGTCACTGGGATAATGACTTTTGGCTTGAATTTTTTTCTATATTTTAATTTACATGCTATGGGTCCATGCTTTCTTGCTCCATAATCTTCTAGTCACTAATCGAATGAGATCTTTCCACGCAGCCAAACATTGAGTTACTTGTGTTTTATCATTTGCTTTAGGCAGTTAATTTTATCTTGTAAGCCATTTCTAGACTTTTGAGAAAACAATGGTTTCTGGAACTCAAAGTCTTAGTTGGTGCAGAGCAGATTTAAAGAAGTGAAAGACTTCTGTGACCTTAAAAGAAAATTGCAAGGCTTCCTTAGAAAACAGAACAGCCAGAAATAGTTTTTCTCTCTGGACTTAAGAGACAGGCCAGATAAAGGCAAGAAATGTAAACAAATCAGTCTCTTAAAATAAACAATTACAACACTAAAAAAAAAAATCACTGTTGAAACCCAAAGGGGTCCAGAGCCCCAGACAGCAGCAGATTTATTTTAAGTTGCATTTGATACAGCAGTGTGGCTCCAGTGGGAAGAAACTGTTGGTGAGGGACTCTGTGACAGATAAGAGAAGCAGTCACAGAAACCTATTGTTTGGCTGTGCAATCCGACAAATGTTATTAAATAAAGGCCTGTCTTGTACCAAACCTCTTAGGCGCTGTGGGAATACTAAGGATGAGTCAGCACAGCCCCTAGCTATCAGCAATCACTAACCATAGACAGAATGTTCCATGGACACGATTTATGCATGGGACTGAGTGTATGTAGTTTTAGCAATAGACTGTGATAAAGGCTGCAGAGGGGTATGTGAGATTAGGATTATGAAAGATGAATTCCAATCAGAGGATGAACATTTCCTGGAGTTGTAATATCTGAACTGACCTTGAAAGACACCTTGGCTAACAAATGCATGAGAGAAAGAGGAGGAATGTATCTTATTTCAGGCAGAAGGAACAGTTAAATTAAAAGGGTTGTATTCTGACCACACAATCATCACGGTCGGCAGCAGCGCAGCGGAGGGGTGAAAGGTAACTCGAAAGAGATGCTCATGTCTTGGTGTTGGTGTGACTTCATGGGTGTGTCCTTACCCCCGAGTCTGTGACTCACCAAGTCATCAGCATCAAACCCATACAGCTTTTTGCATGTCCGTCTTATCGCAATGAAGTGGTTTCTTAAAAAAAGATTTGGAGGTGCAGTGTTGAGTTTTCCTGAGAATATGCATATACACTTTATGTATATTTTTTCCTGGATACTGCTCTGTAGCAGTGTGGACAGAAATATACACATTTCTGTCCTCACATCCTCCTAATCATGACTTGACAATATCAACATTTTCTCTCTAGATACAATATTAATACCTGAACAGTCTGTGTGATTAGAGAACTAGATCTCTGCAGTTTGGAGTGAAAGTAAGGTAGATTGAAGCCGTGGAAAGTTAGAAAGGTTGATTGAAGGACTTTGAATATAATTACACATAGAGGTTTGAACATTGGCAGAATAGGGTGTTTTTGGTTTGTTTGTTTTTTAGGAAAATTTCGAGGAAGTTTAGGAGCTTAATCTAAGAGTTTTTCAACACCCGCAGCCTTTACATGCATCCCTTTGTAAATCTAGAATAAAGGAATCACAGTCACTATTTTACACGCTTAAGAAAAACTTTAGAATATGAAATCCGAAAGTATGATTCATGGCAGTTGAGAAAGTTGAAGAGATGTGTCCGAGCAAATGCGACGTCAGAACTACATACTTCAGGGCTTTTCTGAGCACTTACAAGAACCTCGTGAGCAGTAACAGGACTCTGAAATTGCTTGGAAGGCGAAGGGGTCCCGAGAATCAGTGGGGCCAGTTAATGGGCCCCATCCAAGATGAATGCCAGAGAGGAACAA
The DNA here is from genome assembly GCA_004024925.1 of Scalopus aquaticus. Lineage (NCBI taxonomy): Eukaryota > Metazoa > Chordata > Mammalia > Eulipotyphla > Talpidae > Scalopus > Scalopus aquaticus. The sequence continues at coordinate 142,552 of PVIJ01001736.1, forward strand.
GGAGAGAACAGCTCCTCGGAATTCTTGACTTTCGTCTCTATTGGGAAAAGCGTCAGAAGCTCCATTCCTGCGCAGCTGGTAATGCAGGAACATTCTCAGTCATATCAACACGTTGAATACGGATAAATCACTGCCATGTGCAAAGTGGTTTTTGTTTTTTTTTAAATAATTGTCATGCTGTGAAGCGGGCACACATTTCAAACACGGTCAGGTTTACGTGCCCATGTATATTTTGGTTTGTGTCTACTTTAACCGAACATTTAGTTCACCGGAAAGTTTTGAAGGATGAAATTGTTGACAAAAGGAAATCAAAGTTTAGTTGACTAAACTATCATTCTTCAGAGGCACTAAATAAAACTTGTTTCTTTAGTTCATTTGAATTCTTAGAATGCTTTTCTGATAATAAACATTGCTGTATTATAGAATCAATGCATAGGTGTTAACAGTCCACTTTCACAAAATAATTGAAAGATATAGAGAAGAAAAGAAAAATCGCCTGTAATCTTACCACCTAGAATAACCACCCCTTAATATTTCTGCATGTAATCTGCCCTGGTGGTTATGTGCCTGGATATCCTTCTGAATCAGTCACTCGAAAGCTAATCAACTGTTGGGGTTAGATTCAGCTCTGAATGATGGGAAATCTGAAGAAGCTGTGACTTAACCAGGATAGCTGTTTCTTTCTTAGTGCAAGCAAAGTCCTGGGGTAGACAGTCCAGGGCTGACATGACAGGTCTGTCATATCCTTACGTGACAGCTATGTCAACCATTAGAACCTTAGGCTACCCAGCTGGAAGAGGGGAGGACAAGGAGAGGCAATTCCCCTCCCTTGGCGGTTCCTCCAAGGTGCACACGCCACTTGCATGTGTGTTGTCTCGCACAGAACTGAGCAAAGTGACGACATCTCATTGCAAGGAGCCGGGAAAGGAGTCTTGATCCCAGGCGGCTGTACTGCCGGGTGAGGTTTCAGATTCAACTCTGAAGGGCAGAGGGAATCAGATGAGATTACTGTCTCTATCATGATTCTTTACATTTTGAATTTTTTATATAGTTCCTTTGGGCTGTCTTTATAGTATTACATCGTGTAGGTTTATTCTGCTCTTGAATATTTTGATTTCCCTTCCCTACTGTCCCATGCAATGTTGAAGCAAACATATTTTACAATTTTTGCACCCATCTGGTCATTTGCTCAGTGTCAATTCCTTAAGTAGAATCCCTCGGTCATAGATTATACATGCACATTTTCAATTTGGATCTGACGTTGCTCTTCAGAAGCTGTCTATTTTCACCCTCTTAGACGAAACAGGAGTTCCCAGTTCCCCATACCCTTCCGATGGCATCTTCGTTCTGGGCCAGTACGGGGACAGAGCATCTCTTCTCCACTGGGCTTTAATTTGCACTTTTATTACTTGTGGAGAGGTGAACACCTTTGCATCTGTTTTGGGGTCCTTTGTATTCTTTTGGGAATTACTTATTAGTGTTCCTTGCCTATTCTTGTTGGCATCTTTCTCTTACTCACTGGTAGTGTTCTTCATATATTAAAGATTCTTTGTTTTAGTTTTGTAAAATTTTTCTCAGTGTATTTCTTACCTTGCTTGTGGTAGTTTCTGCTGTACGACTGTTTTTAGGCTAATCTAACTTATTCATTAGTTTATTCTCTGATCACGACTCAGGATGGTACTTTATTTAAAAGTCCTTTCCTACCTCTAGATTACATCAGACATTTCCCTAAATTTTTTGCATTTCTCCGTTTGCATTTCATACAAAGATTTTTCAGAGTATTTTATCATAGACAAGCGAACTGAAAATCAAAGCCAAGCTAGTTTCTCCAGCCCGCTTGGGTCTCCCTGCTGCCTTTCTCCTGGAACCGTATTAATTAGGGAAGAAACTGCCTCTTGCACAGACCTTAGAAGCAAAAATGAAAGTTCTCTCCTTTACTGACCCCTGGCTTGCTATGGGTGTGGCTGGTCAGAAATGTTTGAATTGAAAAGCCTTTTCTAGACCCTAAAATGTTGCTGATGGCCTAGTTTCATCCCTGCACGCATGCATGTGAGGAGCCCAGCGTGTGTACCATAAATGAAGGCTGTTTTTAGAAACTTCTTCACTTAATCAAAAGCTGTTTGTAAATCCATTTCTTTGAAAATCCAGAGTAACTAAGGGGTTGTGAACTGTTGCCCTCATCTGCTCAGAAGCATCTTTGGTCAAAGGCTAAAACCAGGCACAGTCTCCTTGCCAATCAGTGTCGTAGTGAGCATGCTCCCCACAGAGGGGTTCTCTCTCGCCCCGACAGACTGGGGTGTGGGAGGCCACGCCTTCCTGGTCCCTGTAGTCACACTCTGTGACGTTTGCACAACAGCAAAATCACCTGAGGACACAATTCCTAGAATGCGTCGCACTCATTAAGGCCACATGACTCTTGTCCTCCTCCCCAAAGGAGAACAGTCTTGTCTACACTGACAATCTGCTCAGTGGTATCATTCCTTCTGATTATCTCCCCAAGGGCTGCAGGGAACTGTCTAGTAGCTGGACTATCTGCTCTTTCCTTATGGTTGACTGATGTCCAGATTTATCTAGAACTTGAACGATTGCATTTGTCTGTGGCTTGAGCGGGAAGGAGGGGAAGTGTGCAGCATTTTTAACTTGCTTAGAATACTATTTCAGGCCTACTCTGGAAATGATACTGGACTAAAAGGTCTCATTAGTGCTGTTCTCTTAGTCATTTAAATTTTTTTTCATATTGTTAACCATTTTTCTTCTTTTTGGCTGATCATCATTGCTGCAAATTTTCAGCGACTTGTATAATTGCATTTTACTTAAATTGCCTCTACTATTAAATAACTCGTGCCATAGATTACGTTGATCATCACCATACCTCTTCCTCCTTTTAAAGGTACCTTTAGATGTAGCCATCATAAGCACATGTTGCTTTTTACTAGCATTATTATCACAGCACTTTTGTTCTTAGTACTTATTGGGTTAATAATGTTCATTAAACACCTGAAAATCACAAGCCAAAAACACCATAGAACAAAAACAAAAGGGGGTGCCAATCGCCTATGGCCTTTACTACAACTTTTTGTGGCCCACAGCTTTGCCCTGGAGGACGGGGGTGTCCATAGTTTCTGTGGAAGCCTTCGAGTACTACTTACCGTTTTAATGCATTGATGACCCCCACCTGTGGTCTTACGCGTGCCTGAGGGCGGTCACCTCGAGCAGGGTGTGGGCATGCGTAAGTGGGCACATCTGAGCCAAGAGACTGAGCATGTAAGTGTGGCATGGCAGAAGGCAGTGCGGTCGGGCGCAGTGTAGGATGCCGGAAAGACTGCGGAGCCACGTCTGCGCAAGGGAGAGACCTCGGGAGAACGTGAGAGAGCCCAAAGGGTAAAGACCCGGCCCCACCCCCCTAACCTGCCCCATGCCAGCTTGCATGCCACCTACAAATACTCTTTCAGTCTCTTTCAAAACTTTGCTGGCCATAGAAATCTCTAGAATGTAATTATGGTAATTACACTTTAGTCCAAAAATGAAAAAGTTTATAAAAGTCTGGTTAATGTTTTAAGAAAGAAGTCAAAAGGACAGAAGTATCTCAAGTGGAAAAAGTTTGTGAAGGTTCGCTGCGGTCAGCCCCTTCTCCCTGCGGTGCCCACTCTGCCTGTTTGGGTATATGTATTTCCAGTCTTTTTTTAAATTACATATGTATTTATATAAATGAGGGCATATCCATAGCTCTGTGGGCATCTTCCCATCTGCTATAATTAGTTTTCAAGTCCCGGTGCCAGAGAGCCAGCGAGGTGTGCTCCTGAGCCTGCCCCTGCCGCTTCCCTCATCCTGAATTGTTTATTGTCAGCACCCCCACTCTCTGAGCTGTCTGCAAAGGCTCCTCTTTTTATCACCTCCCTCTGCTGCTTTACTCATTCTTGCAGAAAGCAGGGCAGAGGATAGGGGCTACGTGCTGGGGAGCAGCCCCGCGTGCCAGTCACCAGCTGTGCGTGATGTCCAGACTCCCCCCAACCAGAAAGCGGCTTCTCCGCTCACCACGTGTGCTACGGATTTTCTGCTCAAGTGGAAAATTATCCCTCTATTTTATCCAGCTGTGTAGTCAGTTCGACAGTGAGTGTGATTGGCACACTCAACAGCTCTCCTGCAAGGTAGAATCAAGATACAAAGTGGGAGAGAGTACAAGATTACCAAATAAAATGGAAACGTGTTGGTGGAAGTCTGTGGTTGTCGGCGGGCCTGGCCCAGAATCCTTAACTGAGTTAAATCATTACTTATTTGGCACATTTGGCCCAGAGGAAGCCACTTTCCCTCCTCATGGTGGGGTATTAGGCAGGGATTCTCAGTGGTGTGGGGACCGCCCCCCCCCCCGCCATCCTAAGACTCAGATGCCCATGAGGCATGAAGTGCCCCATGAGCTGCAGTGTAGTGGCTGTGAACTCAGGTGTGTTGGTGCAGAGAGAAGTCCACACACCTTGGAAGCACTGGGTTCTTCATGTTAAAAAGCGGTATTTGGGCTAGATGCTCTTAAAATTCCTTCCAGTTTATACAGCATGATGGTAAATTGTAGAAGAACACAAGAGCCCACACAGATGCCTTGATCAAAGGTTTTAAATTTCAATTCAAGTCCAACTTAGAAGTTTTCTATTATAGTTCTTGCATTTGTGTCTAATCTGACAGATCAAAAATACTGAAGTAATGTTAGTTTGTCATTGTGTAAGTTTCACAATGCATTATAAGTTACCATCTTTACATGTGTAATCACCACCAAAAGATGAGTTTGCGTTCTCCACCATGAATTTACCCACTCATCTTCCTTTCCCTTCTGGTAACCACCATTTTGTTTTCACTGTCTGAATTATTTTTGTTTTGTATGATTTATTTATCTTCCATGAGTGAATGAAATTATATGGTATTTGTCTTTCATATATATCTTTTCCATCTGGCTTATTTCATTTACTGTAGTAACCTCGTGGTTCATCCATGTTGTCACAAATGACAAGATTTCATTTTTTTAATAGCTGAATTGTATTCCATTGTCCATATATATCACATATTTATCCATTCATCTGCTAATAGACACTTAGGCTGTTTCTGTTTCTTCCTGATTCAGTCTTGGACTTTGGTATGTTTCTAAGAGTTTATTGTTTTCTTCTAGATTGTCCAATATGCGGGCATATACATATTCATGGTGACCTCTCATGATCTTTTGTATTTCTGTGGTACCTATTATAACTTCTCTTTCATTTCTGATTTTATTTATGTTGGGTTTATTTTGTTTTTGGTGAACCTAGCTAATCTTGTCTATTTTGTTTATCTTTTCAAAGAACCAGTTCTTGGCTTCTTTAATCTTTTGTGTTGACTTTATTTCTGCTCTGATTTTTACCATTCCCTTCTACAGAACTTTTGATTCCGTTTTTTCTCCTTTTTCTAGTTTCTTTCAGTAAAAGGCTAGATTGTGATTTTTTTCTTGTTTGTTGAGGTAGGTCTGTATTGTTTTAAACTTTGCTATCGCTAATGTTTTTGCCTCATTCCATAGGTTTTGGTAGCCCGTGTCTTAATTTTCATTTGTCTCTAGGTATATTTTGATTTCCTCTTTCACCTAATAGTTGTCAGTTACATGTTGCTTAGTCTTAACATACTGTGATTTTTCCATCTTCCTTTTTTTGGTTGCCCGTGATTATAAAGATGTGTGGTATGCTTCCAGTCATCACAAATTTATTTAGACTTATTTTGCATCCCAAGGTAATATCTATCCTTGAGAATGCTCCATAGGTACTGTGTCGCCCTTCATGTTCGTTAATAATTGCTTTATATATTCCGGTACTCCTATGTTGGGTACATACGTAAATAGGTTTTGTGCCTTCTTGATGGATTGACCCCTTGATCATTGTACAATGGCCCATCTTTGTCTTCTTGTTACCTTTTTTGGGCTAGAATTCTGTTTTATCTGATATAACTGTTCCAGCTTGTTTCAGGTTCCCCTAGCAACAGAGATACAGTAATGAGGGAAAAAACAGAAGATGACTAGAAAAAATTATACTCACTTTCATTTCTAAGATTCTTGGATTATTTCTTATCCAGCCATTCTTTCCATATTAAATCTGTTGCTCTTAGCATAGTACACTATCATAGTTTTTGTTATTCCTAATATATTAGTGGTATGAGTTAGTAAAAAACACTTAAAACTTGCAATCATCCACATATAAATTCACTCTTATTAACTGTGTGACCTTGGTTCTTCACAATTGAGTTGATATCAATATAATCCTTCAGTTGTTGGGAAGCTCTGACTAAATATTAGATGCAAAATATTTGTTGATAATTCTTATTCCTAGTGAAGATAATTCAGACAATGAAATTTCCAGTTCCTATTCCCTTCAAGCTAGGATCTTTTATTTTTAGAACTCCTTTTCAAGTGTCAGCATTGATGTTTATTTTTATGAATATGTATACTTTATAAATATAACTATCATATTAATATAACATTTCTGGTAATTAGATAATTATATCCTTTGAAAATTTTCTTATAAAGTTGTAAACGTTTGCTGAATCTTATTAGAGAAGTGTTTGGTCTAACTTCAGAAGACTTGAAAGGCTCAAGGAGTTCATTAAAGGAACCAAGTTAATCTCAATAATTTGCCCTAAAAATCTGAGAATTATCTTTGTTTCACTTTTGTTCCCACAAGTCAATACCTTGTTGAATCATCCTTCTGAAGGAATGTGTTCACTTTATTCCACTTCCATTGCTATATCAGTCTTATGTACGTCTTGTTCATTTTTCATTAGAACAGGTATAATGTTAAGATGAAAATTACGGACATCACTATCCAGCATAGTTCCTTAAAAATTAATAGTTATATCTAACAGATGCTATACTAATAGTAAAATAATTATCTGATAGTGATCTTAGATTTTATTTTTGTACCATGAGAATTTTTTCATAGAGGAAAATAGCACTACAAAGTTTTACAATAGTAGGAAAGATATAGTTACATAATTCTGATGTTTGCGGAAGTGTCTGATAACAATACAGAGAAGCGTGCTTGCTTTGGCAGCACATACACTAAAATTGGAGCGATACAGAGAATCATTGCATGACCCTGTGCAAAGATGGCATGCAAATCCATGAAGCATTCCATATTTTTAGGTTCAGGTTCACAATTACAGGTAAATAAGTCAAAGATTTATAATATATAGCATGGGGAATATAGTAATAAGATTTTGCAAATGTGAAAGTTGCTGAGAAAATATGGTAAATAGACTTACTATGATCATTTTGTGACGTTGACAAATGCCAATTTTGTTGTTGTATACCTGAAGCTAAAGTAATGTTATCTGTCAATTCTGTCTTAATTTAAATTTGAAAATGAAAGAAGACACTCTTGCCCTCATTATGGGGTTAATAGCTGTTAATAGTTTGCCTTTTTTGTTAATTCTTCACCCCACCCACTTTTTAAAACCTAGTTATGTCTAAGGCTAAGATCACCAACCCTTGCTTTTCTTCCTTCTCCAGAGGTTACTGCTTATTACTTTCCTCAACTTAATACCCAAGTATGTTGTTATATTTAGTATATATTATGGTATGCATGTATTCAGCATTATTAGGTATCACCAAATTATTCTCCAGAGTGGTTCTACCAATTTATACTATATTTTTGCGACATCTCCCCAATACTTAGCCTTAGATTGGGTAAAATTAAATGGACTGATAATACTATCACCAATGGACTGTCAATCAGACAGAAAATTAATAAGAATATAATAACCTTAAACAAAGAATTAGACCACACGAGCTTAATAGACATTTATAAGGCACTGCATCCCAAAAGAGCTGAATATGCATTCTTCTCAAGTGCTCATGGGACATTCTACAGAATTGACCACGCATTTGGGTCTCAAGGCAAGTATTGACAAATTAATGAAGCTAGAAATCATGCCAAATCATACATAAAGGTATCAAACTAGAAATCAACCACAGGCAGAAAGCAGGAAAGATCTCTAATACGTGGAAGCTGAACAACACACTATTGAATGATTGTTGGGTTAATGAGGACATCAAGGAAGAAAAATGGCAATGAGGACACAAAATCCCAAAAGTTATGGGACACAGCAAAAGCAGTACTAAGAGGAAATTATACAGCAGCAGAGGCCATGTCAAGGAATAAGAAAGAACTCAAGTAAATAATCTTAGCTCTTACCTTAAGGAACTAGAAAAAGAAGAACTAACAAAATCAAAAGCTAGTAGAAGGAAGGAAATAACAAAAACTAGAACAGAAATAAGGAAAACAAATCAGAAAGGCAGTCCAAAAGATTAATGAAACCAAGAGCTGGTTCCTTGAAAAACAATCAACGAAGTAGACAATATGGAGATAACTTGAAGAAAAGACAAGAAGAATTAAAAGTAGTTGCCTCTTGGATTGGGACAGTGAGGTCTTCCTTTTTTAACTTATAAAATTATCAGATTCATTTGTATTGTGTGTGTAAAAATTTCATTAAAAGAAAAATCACTTGAGGCAATGATTCACCATGATTGGTATGCTATATTATTTAGAAATAAATCTAGAAATTGTTAGACAAAGAGCATTGTGTAATGATGAAAGAAACCATTCACTGCTAATCATCTTGACCCTTATGTAGGTAACAATGCAAACTCAAAATATATGAAACATAACTTGACGGATATAAAGAGAAACTGACAATAAATTCTTCTTTCCTAAGACTCAAGTAGGTAAGAACATAAAATATTTAAAAAGATACTAAACTTAATGTACTCTGCATGTAACAATTATATTTTCAATTTTCATGCACAGTGGGCCATATGTAAAAATCAGCTATTTACAGGGTACATTGTGACAAAGCAGCTTCAATAAATACCCAAAAATTGTTGCACAAGTTCTAATTTCTGACCACAATGTAATTAGAAAGAAGTTAATTATAAAGAAGCTATCACAATGGAAATTGCAGTATTTAGAAATGGATAGATTAAAAACACAGTATAAATTTGCAAAATGCATCCAGAATAACATGGAGAGGGCATATTTCAATCAGCCACATTTCCAACTCCAGGAATTTTTAAAATATAAAGAAAATAGAATATAACGAGGGCTGAAATTAAATAAAAATTAAAAAGCAAAAATATGTTATTGATAATTGAATAGTTGGTTATGAATTAAAGGAATAAAACAGTTTGAACTGTATATTGGGGGGGGGGATTTAAATAATGGAAAAGAAAGCAGCGCGTTGCTCCTGGCCGTAGAGAAATGCTGCTGTGTCCCGCAGATTCAGGGCCTCCCTAGATCACTGCATGGGTCCAGTGGCCTTCCCTTTACACTGTGAAAAGTTCTAGATGTCAAGTTTAGTCACTAACTTACTTGATATTACCAAGGATAAACTTAACAGCCTTAGAGATGAAAATGAAGAACAAAACCAGAAAAGACCAGTAGGCAGAAGCAAGACTTCAGAGGTGAATTCCAACTCCTCCAAGACTTGGAGGTTGCAGACAGAGTCTCCTTGGGTGAATTTTCTAGGATCTGTAAGGAGATGGACTCCTGTTTCTGCCCCAGTTGTGAATGAATGTTCAGCTGCAGACTGTTTTCCCGCTGTCTTGGGAGTTCTTGAGAAGCCGTGCGGCGTTCAGAGGAAAGCGGCGGGGAAGGGCAGGATGTGAAAGGCTCTAGCTCAGTGATGGGAGCGCGTTGCCCTGACTTTGCTTGCTAGGACCTGTCTGAAATTTCCCATGCGACGAGTTTTTTAATGAAAGTAACAGCATTGGCAAGATACATGCTAAGTAAAACTGATAAAAGTTTTAGCCAGAAGCTATAAACGGTGCATCTGTATGTTAGATGTGTACTCTCCAAAACCACATTCCCTTCATTCGGTGGAAAGAAGAGCTCAGCAGGCACACAAGGAAGCTGGGTAGCGGTGCAGCCTCGTGAGTGAGCAGCCGTGCAACTGACCCGGAACCGTGGCCCTGCGCTGGCTGAGCTAGAGCAAGGTTGGACCGCGTCCCTGGGCTGGAGCGCGCCCTTCTGACTTGCTCGTGAGCGCATCTCCCCGGGCGAGTTGGCAGAGCGCGTCAAAGCGGTCAGTTTTACCCAAATGTCTGAGGTGTAAGGAATGCCACTCTGGAACAGGCTTGCTCTTCAGAAATGCTCCCAGCTACCCCCTGCCCCGCGACCTGGGGGCCCGCTGCTGCCCCTGGCGGCGGCCCTGTACCGGCAGGTGACCGCGGGCACGCCCTGCGTCAAGTGCTGTCTGTTCCTTTAGTCCTCACAGCTCTAGGGCGGGCGGCAGCTTTGACTCCATCTTGCAGATGAGGACGCTGGGTCCGTGCAGAGGTGAGCAGCTGCCCCAGAATCTCACGTTGATAGCAAGCGTGGCCCGGCTCTAAGTGCAGGCGTTCTGACTTCCACCCCTGCTGTCAGTCTTTCAGCGAACGGCCTCTCCGGGTTAAAGCCACCTATCGAGTCGCTGATCTTCCTGTTTAGGGTCACTTAATGGTTTCACGACAGCTCCTGCTGAAACCAGCTCCACTTTGGTGTAGATTCTAGATGGTTTTGACCCGACTGCTGACGGGAATAAGCGGTGAGACAGAGCTGATCTATTACTGACGACACTGTAAATAGGCTCAGCCTTTTTGGGCGAGCGTCTTGGCAGCATGTTTCAAGAGCCATAAAGCGCTCATATTTTTTGACCTAGTTCTGCCGCTTCTGGGAATCCTCTGAAGAAACAGTCCCGTCTGGAAAAAGCCGTGATCTCCACTGCCGCGTTCGTAACGGGACGACTGGAAGCAGCCCGAAATGTTCCACAGTCAGATAATGACGAAGCAAACCAAGTGGACCGCCTGAGGCCGCGGGCGATGCGGCCCAGACGAAGGACAGGCCTCTCCAGGCCTCTGAGTCTCCCAGGCCACCTCCAGAGTGGGGTGTGCCCTGAGTCTCAGCTTGTGCGAATGTGGAAAAAAAAAACATAAAAATGAGCGCCACCTCTCAAACTTTGTAATACGGGTTTACTTCTCATTTTAAAATTAAAAGTGCATGGCTCATCACCTCCCTAGATGAGAGGCGGCTGGGGATGCCGGCAGCGGGAGAGTGCCAGGGTGTCCCTGGGGAAGGCAAATCTGGCCACCTCGCGGGGCCACCTCTGCTGCTGTGTGGGCCTCAGCCAGTCACTGTTTCAGGCCACTCACTGCTGCTTGGAAACCGGGCTGGGTCTTTGGAGTGCGGATGGGGGCCTCACTGCAGCTCTCCTCAGCCAAGTTGCCGCAACTGCAGAAGCACCATTTCCTCACATATAAATGTGGAGCTGGAGACGCGCAGATCTGGCTCAGTCCCGGCCATGCCCTGAGTGGGCCTCAGAAAGTGCGCCTCACCTTCCTCTCTGCGGAGGGGGCGCAGGTGGGGCGCCTCCCAGCTGCCTTCTCTTACCAGAGCTCTTCTGAGCAGCAGCCTTTGCAGGCTCCTCTCCTCTGACGCCATGATGTAGATTTACAGACGAAGATAAAAAAGATTTTGCTTTCAGTTGGCTGGCTATATTTTTAGTTGTGTTTTCATCAGATTTTTTTCCCTGATTATAGAAATGGAATAAATGCTCATTGTTGAACATGTGAAAGATAGAGAAAGCTGGAGGAAGACAATTACACCATAATCGCTCCACCCTGAGATAACCGTTACATACATTTCATTTCTTTTGTTTGGTTGTTTTTACGGAGTATCTGATTTTTTTTTTTTAAGTAGAAATAGAGGGAAGAGCTTATTAGAGCATTTGTTAATGTTTGGGGCTAGTTTAGCATCATGCTTTGTGTTCATTTTGAGATGGTTTATCTTTAACAAGTAATTCTTAGCTAGGGGTAAAACCTAGCTAGCAATAGGGAACCAGATGGAGGATGGGGAGAGGGAGTATCTCTGCCTGCCTTAGTAGGAAAATTTTTCTGCCTATCAAAAATAATTTACGTAAAGTCTGACTGCCTAATCCATGTTTCCTGAACCTTTTTTTTTTTTTTAGGTCAATTGCAGTTGTAATAATTTATGTTTTTCTCATCATAAATCACCTTGTACTTTTAGTTGTGAGTTTTGAGTAGGGGAATATAGTCATCATATATAAACTTGGAATAAAGAAGAAGCTTGGAAAATATCCATAATTTTTGGCTTTTGACTTTCACATTTTTAGAATATACAGTTTTAAAAACACCATCCTGTAATGTCCTCGGGCGAAGAACAGGAAATGTCCCCAGTGACAGAAGCACCAGCACAACAAACACATGGGGGGACTTAGCTTGAGCGACTGGCCCCAGGGGCCAGGCATGGATGCCACAGGGACTGGGACTGGAGTCAGAAATAAAGACCGTAGGCCAGTAAGGGCTGGACTTCTCCGTGGACCTCCTGGGCTTTGCTGTCCAAGCGCGGCGTCTGTGGAATAACCCTGCAAGTGGGGTGATGGGTCTTTTCCCTCTCTCTCAGAGTCCTGGTAGAATTAAGGAAGGGGCAGGGCTCAGCGAGGCACGTCTGTCTCCTCGCTCCGTGGAGGAGGGCTTGAGAACTGTCGGCGATGCGGGTGGTCTCGCCTCATCTGTCTCCTGGGAGCCCTCGATGGTGGCTGGTGAGCTCCACTGCCACAGGCCAGTCTTCTGGGTGGCTGGAAGTTGGGGCCCCTCGGGCCTGCTCAGCATCTCCAGGTCAGGGGAGCCCCCTTCCTCTAGTGGTGTTTCTTCTGACCAGACTGAGCTGTAACCCCTTACTGGTGCTTGCTTGCCAACCCTTCCCGCCCGCTTCCACTTTGAGGAAAGTCACTTCTTTGCAGGAGGAACACCAAACCTGTAGGCCAGACCTGAGGATCCAGCTTAGGATTTCGTGTGGACAGTGTTAGGCATAATGGGGTAGTTCAAATTTGGAAGTGTCATGTGAGAACGGGGCGGTATCTGGAGCCTGAAGTGCCCCCCAAAACTCTGCTTGCCTGAGAAATAACTTGGTATCCTACAGAAAAGCGGGGATGATCTGAGGTTTAGAGGTCTTTGAACTGCCAGGGGAGGGGAGCTGTACACAGAGGAGGCCACACGGAATGCTCTCTGATTTCATGTGACCTTCCCCAGCAAGAAGGTGATCCGCTTCAACGTCATTCTCTTTTCTCTCCTTTTCATTATAACTGGTTATTAATGAAAGTCATTTCATTTTTTTTCAGTATTGCCTGTCCGGGCACCCGACCTTACCATGCAACGTGCTCAAATTCAAGTCCACCACCATCATGTTGGACTGCGGACTGGACATGACCTCCACCCTCAATTTCCTCCCTCTGCCACTTGTTCAAAGGTACGGACTGATGCACCTGAGACAGAGTGAGCTTTCGTTTGCCGGAAGTGAGTGCCCGTCCGGGTGCAGAGTACCAGTACCGACGTGTGGTCCTAAGTTTACTTTGTTTCCTTCAAATAATTTCCCATCAGAATAATCTTTTTTGGCTGGGTGGATGGAAAGTGTTGTATTGATTTATTGATCGACTTCTTTATTATAACTTCTCCGAGCTTCTGTAAAATATTCCTGCAACTGCTCAGTGCAAGCAAGGTCATATATATTTCATCTTTCTTGCAAATTCATATAAGCACTGATAAATGGTCAACTGATGGGCCCAAGAATTGAATTTTAGAAACATTTAACTGCCTTTGCAGGGACTTGACATCAGAACCCAACACCCCTTCGCTAGGTCTCTGTGTGTTACTTTCATCTTGTTCCGCTGGTGATACCCTCAGGCCCCAGGCGGAGCAGACACATTCCCCCAGCCTCGCACTGTGTACTGTTGCTAAGACCGAGTCTAGGACGCTCGTTTCCCAGCTTGCTGTTGCTCAGAAGCAGAAAAGCACAGGAGAAGTAGGTGACTACTAGACACAAATATAGTTCCAGGAGCAAAAAGTGATACCAACATGCACGAAGAAAGACAGAAGAGTTATCTAAAGTAGATGAATGAGCAGACGGGACAAACCAGCTAATGTATCCATCACCTTCGAGGACGTCAGTGTGCAATGCTGATTCATGATGATAACCCCACGAACCTTCTAGAAAAAGTATAATTAAAAATCAACCATTGAATTTTTTTCTAAGATAAGGGATTATAGTAAGGTGAGCGGGACAAGGTCAGAGATAATTCCAGATTACATTTCATGCAAAGCTGACAAAAGTCAGTTCAGTTATAATCATACCCAGAACTTAGAAATTACATTTATCATCCACAGATATTATCCAGAAGAGGGAAACACACACACACACACTCTCTCTCTCTCTCTCTCTCTCTTTGTAAGTCTGCAATCAGTTCAGGAACTGTAGGCATCACCTGTATTTCTTGACAAAAATAACTGACAGGTTGTTTATCAAAATAATCTGATACTAGTGTCTGTTTCCCCAGCGCTGTGCTGGGCAGACGTGAACAAGACAACTGTCCTTACTGTGGACTTAACTGTCTCAGAGGAGCCAGAACGATGCAGTTGAAGACCTCATTATACTTGTACTAAGAAAACAACTGAATACTTGGGGTCATTGCTAAAAATGTGACCACAGATCCTGTGTGGGTTTCTGCAAGGGGCCTCCGTGCTTGGGGGGTGGGTGTCATGGATTTCTAGGTGTTCAACACCCAGAGGGCAGACAGTCCAGCTGCGCATTTGCTTTCTGAGGGTTCTCGTCTTCCCCTGCCGCTCCTGTTCTCCCCACCCTGGCGCAGTGCTGGAGCGCACTGTTTCCTCTTGGAGGGGTGGTTGGCAGCCAGATAGTTCTTGATGAAAAGAACCAGAACCCAGCAGATACCCTCAGCTACCACAGTGCCTCTCCCCCGTGCCCCTTCCCCCTCACCCTGCTTTATTTTTCTTTGTGGCACTTACCAGCTAGATCCACATTTAGTTTACTGTCTTCTCCGCTAGAGATAATCTTAGTAAGGCCGGAGGTTCTGTTTGTTCTCCCCTGTATCCCTGGTGCCTAGAGCAGCTCCCGACATGTGGGAGCTGCTCAGTAAACACCTCCCCTATTAAGGAACCCCGGTACCGACTCTGGCCGCCGGCCCTGCGGCCCTAGTTTCCTAGGGACTGCAGTCTGGTCTTTAGCCTGAACCTTTCCATTTCGACGCCGTCCTTCCCATTCAGTTGTGCCTAGTCACTTACTTGAAATTTGTTAACCCTCCCTAGACCCCACCCTGCCCAGCGCATCCCTAACTCCTCTGCAGTCCAACGCTCCCGGAAGGGACACCCGGGAAGCCACAGAGGACTTCAGGTCATGAGCCGTGGCACGTGTCTGCCAGGCCTGGCCCTGCTCGTGCCTCTGGCTCTTCCCTCTGGTGACCCATCTTCCTCTTACGCTGTCACTTGTCAGATCTCAGTGTCCGTGCTCGGCCTCCGTCGTCTCCACCAAGGAACTTTTTACATGCTGAGGCTTTGATAACCACCCAAACAATTAACTTACAAAAGTGACCTTTAGTTAATAATTCTCTCTGAGTTCCAGATTCATGCATCCAGATGCCTTCTCAGGGTCGCTCCTCGGAGGTGCCTCTCAAGGCACTCCAAAACGCATCACCCCCCGCTGACCAGAAGTCATCCCATGGTCGGTCTTGGTCCAGGGGAGGAGCGGGGACCCCTCCGCACCCGCTTTTCCCTGCAGCCCTTTCCCGGGGAGTGACTTCCTGTCTAAGAAACAGGAAGCCGGGAGGTGACTTAGATGTGCCCGCTTCCTTGCTCCCCCGACTCCATCTTTCAGTGGCCTTGTCCCTTGCGCCTTCTCAGAACCGCAGCCCCGCTCCCCTCTGGCGCCCGCACGGCCTCGTGTCTCGCAGGCCTGCTGCCGAGGCTCCTGGCCGGTTCGTCCGTGCTGATCTTGGAGCTCTCTGAATCCAGTCCTCTTTCTGTAGCTCCTTATTTCGAAATCGCTTCAGGTTTACGGAAAAGTTGCAAGAACAGTACACACAACTCCCAGTTATGCTTAGCCCGTTGTTCGCCTTTTATCACATTTGCTTGAGCCTTTCTCTTGAGGCAGACAACGTTTTCTGACCCATTTGAAACATACAGACACAATGCTCCTTCACCACCTAACATGGCTGTTTTCGAAGAACAGCGCCGCGGTCACCAATCCCAGGCAGGAAGTGTGCTCCGCTGCGTGCTGGTCTGCAGGCCGCGTGCCCCGCCCTGCTGCTCCTCTCCCGAGTCGTCCCGAGCCTGTCTCACTGCACTGCCCTTCGCGGGGAAAAGCAGGGATCGCACATCGCAGTTAGTTGCCATGCGTTCTGTCCCCTTTTATCTGGAAGAGCCCTCCAGTGTGTCTGTCTTAGATGACCTTGACATTTTGGGGAGTACAGCCAGTTATTTTACATAACTTTCTTCAGTCTGGCCCGATGTTTGGCCACGATTAGGTTGGGGTTACGATCTGGGGAGGGTTCTCTAGAATCATCCCTTAGACGTACGGACCTAACCTCATCCCGCTCATCAGAAACTCAGTGGTTTTCCCTTGTCCTTAGGACAGACACCCAGTTTGTCCTGCTGGATCACAGTTGTCCCACTAGGATCTTGCTCTTTGTTTCAGTTTCAAAGAAATCTCTCCTGCCTCGCAGACAGCCACTGAATTTTCCCTTGGCGCCCTCCCGCACTCCGCCTCCCCGTCACCTGCTGGGCAGGAGTTCACCTCTCGGCTCTCTCCTGGCGCTAGTTCCGTGTTGGAAGGACCCCTCTGTTGGGAGGGTTGGGGTGGTCGGGAGTGGCTGGGACTCTTCTCGAAGCTCCATTTGAAACGCATGTTCTGTAAGACATCCCTCGAGGCTGGCGAGGCTGCCGGGGCAAAGTAGTGGTCTGGGAACGCCTTCTCTGTTCCCTCAAGCCCTGCCCCTTGACCTAGTGTGTGTGGGCACGCTCACGCACATGCACACACACACACACACTCTCTCTCTCTCTCTCTCACACCCACACACGCAGACGCACACGCACACGCACACACACACACACACCTATTTCTACCAGATCTCAGCTTCACGCTCTGAGCCTCAGGAAACCTCTGCTGCGGCCCAAACCAAGCCCTCCCCGGGAACTTTGCACGCTGTGCTATACACCCCACCGCTGTAACGGCCTGTCCTCTGTTTGGCGTCCCTTGAGCTCTGTCCTCCCTGTCTCCTCAGGGGGACCTGTGTATTTCGCTCACAGTCACCTCACCAGCGCCCGCTGAATGCTCAACACCTGAGGAGAGACTCCTGAACAGAGAGTGCAGAAGAGCACCTCGTTCTCTCACAGAACTGCACCGGAGGGGGGCTTCCCTGGTCCCTGTTCTGGGAATGCCCCCTCCCTTCACCTCGTAACTCCTCTTCCTTGCTCGCCGCCGCCACACCCTGTCAAACATGCGCTTTCTGTGTGAGCCACGCACCCTCTGGCCAGCGACGGCTTTCTCTTCACTCTGTCTCGCTCGCTCTCCCGTCCTCGCTGCCAGCTCTCCGCACTGAGGGGCCGTCTGGCTCACCCCACAGTGGGCACCCCGAGCTCACAGTATCTTCTCTAAGTACTTTGTGAGTGAACCAATGTCGTTATGCCTCTTTCCTCCTGATGATAAAAGTAATACATTCCAAAGGAGGAAACTGGAAAAGTGAAAAGAATACAGTAAATAAATCGTACTTCATGTTCGTTCTGTCTTCCACTATCTTTCTAGGTGAAAGTTTACTTTTAAGTGCTGTGGGTTATTTATTTACTTAGGGGAATATTTACCTGCCTTAAAAAAAATATATGTGGGGTTTTTTTTTTAACATTTTTAATAGCGCCTTTTTTCCTAATAATTGATAAATAGTGGATGCACAGGTGTGATCATCTATAGCCATAGCTTTTCTAGTATCTTCACCTCCCATATTTCATTCAAGTGAGAGTTCTGTTTCCTTATCTTAACAATGTCCACAGTCAAGTTTTGTAATCATTAAGAGTGAGGTAATGAGTCCCTTTTACTTCAGAAGCTTGAAGTTTAGCTCTCTCTGGTTTGGTCATTAACTCACAGGAACTCTGACTAAGTTTCTCCATCTCTTTGTCAGCAGCCCTGCCACTCGGTGACTCTTTTCTGTGGCTTCATCTTTTGCTGTTAAAACATGGACACATTCTCCTTTGAGCGTTTGGTCTAGCTCCCAGTAATTTCTCAGCTCCAAAATAGCGAGGTGTTTCACTGCTGACTTTGATGTAGTATAAAAAGTGTTTATCAAGAATCCAAACCACAACACCTGAAAATTTTGCTTTTTAAAGAAATTGTTTTCTGATTAGCGGTGTAGCATTTCTAATCATTGAGGACTACCGAGTCAGTCATCTGTAATCTGAAGGCTGGCTTGTGTGTCTGCTGGGGATGGCACGCCCTCTGTTCCAGCTCTCTTTGTAGAGGAAGTGTGGATATTTGTAACTTTTTAGAGAGTTAGCGTGTACGAAATGAGAACAGCATCACATTGTCTCCTCAGTAAGGTTCTATTGGAACACTTAGTTTTTTAATCTGATCTGATAGTAAGTGTATTTTTCAAGAAGTAAGAAGTTTGTAAGTGAAGACATGTGACTATGAAAGGAGATGGAAATTAAACAGCTAATGACTAGAACAGAACTCCTGGGGTTAAAAAAAATTTTTTATCGGGTATAATTTATACCAACCAAATTTGATTCTGCTAGTCGTGATTTTCATTCTCAAGTATTAAATCCCAAATTCTGACTTTTTGAATGATAGAGGCAAAATGTCAACAATCAAGGCAAAGGGCTTGTGGGACTTCACTGTGCTCACATCTACAACTTTTCTGTCAGTTTGGAATTGTCGGAATTGACCCCCAGAAGACAAATATCCGCATATTTGTTTCTATTTCACTTCTGCGACTGTCACCAGTTACAAGGTCAAAATGGATAGTCATTTTTTTCTTTCAACAATTTATGTTTTTAAATGCTGTGGTCATATTTTAGAAAAATCCAAGAATACATTTTATAAAGCAGAAAATAAAAGCCAGCCAGCCATGAATAATCGTTCATTATTTGGGTGTAGAGTGTTTGATTTAGATCATATTACATATATTAACAAAACATTTTCATTGAAGTTAGGTATTATTGACATCTTTCCAAGTCACTAAATAAACTTCAACAGCATTATTCCTAAAATTCTTTCTTTTCTTTAAAGGTACAATTAAAGCAGGCTAGCCCACTCCTTGATTTACCTAAACTTTATTCAGACCTTCCTTGCTTTTCTTTTGAGCTGAATAATGCTTGGATTTTTCAATAATCTGCAAATTTAAAAGGACTTCATGAAAGACTCAATAAGTCAATGCAAAAGAGTGAAGGAAATTCTGTAGTAATTTTAAAGGAAATATAATAATCTGCATCATGTGACTCTATAAGAAACACACAAACAAAAACTCCCAGCTGAATGGTTAAATTGATTGCATTTCTCCATCACCTGGGAGGGATATCAAAAATAGATACGCCTAGTTAGTTTTCTCCATATTTAAATTCCATCCCTTAGATTAATAATTGGAGTAAAGATCTGAAAATTATTTGGGTGAGAGAATGAGGGACTATATATCAATTGGCTTCTGATTATAGATTGTTTTAGTCCCACATCCTTACTTTACCCTTAATTTTTACTTCCCAAACTCTTTTTGTGGTGAAATGCTAAAACCCTTTTGCTCTCCAGCTTGTGCTATGGTGTGCTTTTCTTCACCCATCACCTTGATTTTTAAGGTTTTTTTTTTGACAGCATTTTTTTCCTCCCACATGATTTGCGATTTCAGTCTCCAGATTCATTCTTCTGGTCAACTAACAGCACACAGTTACCTCGGAGACTACTAGAAGTGAATGATTTCTGCGATCAAGCTTTTTTTTCTTTTCTTTTTTTTTTTAAAGATTTATTTATTTTTGCATACAGGCTGGGGTATAGGCCAGGGGCGTGGGGTGGCAAGAGGGTTCACCAGAGACAGAATGGGGAACAGAACAGGGAGATGGACAGAAATACACTGCTGAAGGGAGTAGCGGGCGAGACAGGAGACGTCTACTGCACCACATGGGAATCTCCCCGGCCGGGCATCGAACTCACATCACCACTGCCGACAGCTCCACAGCGCAGCGCTTAACCGCTGCACCACCAGGGAGGCCCTGCGGTCAGGCTTTTTAAATGTAACACGCACAAAAGCCACAGGTGACGAGGGACTAACCCCCCTGGAAGCAGCGACTCTGGGCATGGACTGGCCCAGGTTCCGGTGCTTCTCCTAGCGCCCATTCAGGCTGGTGGAGGCCCTTCTGTCCACACCCTCACCTCTCTGAGTCTCTTTCCTCAGCCACTGTGTGAAGGTCTCGCTCCATCTTCCCCTCAAGCTTATTGTCAGGCACAGGCCAGGTGAAGACGGGGGCGGTGAGGAGAGAACTCACATGCTCTGGTGTCGCCACTTCCTTTTTTTCTCTTTATTATTCTGCATAGCATTCTTTTAATTTCCTAATTTAGTGCTAACTACTTGGCTTGTTAATGATCCCTTTGCCACATAGTTCCGAAGCTTGATCCAGCATGGTTATTTTCATCTCTCTGATTACTATTTTGGGTGAGCATTGCTGCCAGTAATTTCCAACTGATTTTAACTTTGTGGAGACAGTACAGTCACCATGAAATCACTGAGGATCATAATCCATTTAGGATGATTGAATCTTTTGTTTTGCAGCCCCAGGCTGTCGAACCTTCCTGGCTGGTCCCTGAAGGATGGAAGCGCTTTCCTGGACAAGGTACCTGCGCGCTTGTAGGAGCTTCAGTACTTGCTGGTTGTTGTTTTCCGGCTTCTGTTAGGGAATCTCAGTGTTCACATGCAGATTCAATTTGCTCATGTGTGAAAATCTGAGAACTTCTACTGCAAATACTTTTTATCACCCCAGAAAGAAAACTATTATTTTTAGACTTTCAGTTAGACTTGCAGTGAGACTTAGAAAGGCGATGCTGATTAGAGAATTCCATCCAGCTCGTTTCAGTTTGAAGCTGACTGGAAGGGGGGAAACTTTTTTTTTTCTTATAACTTCCTCAGGTATGTGAAATTTAAG
This sequence comes from Scalopus aquaticus, assembly GCA_004024925.1. Lineage (NCBI taxonomy): Eukaryota > Metazoa > Chordata > Mammalia > Eulipotyphla > Talpidae > Scalopus > Scalopus aquaticus. The sequence continues at coordinate 163,574 of PVIJ01001736.1, forward strand.
CTGCTTCTGTCAGGGAGGGCTTTTGTCAAGAGGCGGGTGATTCTCTGGGCGATGGACCCCTCAGTCTCTGGCGGGCCCTCCTCCCATTCTGACACTTCGGCCACCAGGTGAGGGACAGGCCCGACGGGCATCAGGTTTGGGGGGACAGTGGTGTTGGGGGTGGGGAGGGAACACGTTTCCAGGTAAATTTGAGTCGCGGGCCTTCCAGACTCTGGGGGTCTGTTCAGCCTCTCCTGGGAGTCTGGGTGCCCTGTCCCCCAGGCTGTGACAGGAGGGGCCCGGCCTGGGGCCTTGCAGGACTTGAATCATCAGCCCAAGCAGATGACTTCAGATACTTTTTATTTTCCAAGGCTGTTAAATTGCTGACATTAGATTATCATCACATTAAATCCTTCCTCAGATCGGTGTTTAGGCAGTTAACTTAAAAACGAGAGACCAGAAGGTGCAAATAATGTTAAAACTGTAATCTAGTCAAATGTTATACTGGGGGGGGGGAGGGGAGAGGTAAAGGAAGGTTAAAAACAGTAAAGCTCTATCAGGCCACCCTCAGTCTCTAACTCACGCTTCCCCTGCCGTGTTTCACAATTGAAACGGGCCTAAGTTTAAAGACCCTTAAACTGATTCATCTGCATAAAGCATTTCCTGGTAACAGATGTGGTTACAGGGGTGCTCTTTTTACGGGATGAATTCCTGTAACTGCATCCCAACCTTAAGTCAAGCCAAGTGCATAATAGGAAATCAGCTTTCCCTCCTAGCTAACCATGAATTGTGTGACATTCATGAGCCTCTGCACCTGATTTCAGCTGAACCTTCCTCTGCCTGTAAATCATTGTCCCCCGAGAAGCTCCGCAGCCTCCTGTCACCAGCGCGTCGTGGGCGAGACGTGTTCACGGGAGCATCTCGTTAGCAGGGGGCGGCGGAGGAAGTACAGGGACACTGTCAGTGCTCAGAATGGCAATAGGCTCCTCCGGGGCAGGAAGGATGGGCAGCTCGGTCCTGGGAGGAGACTGGCCCGAGGTGTAGCCTTGTGGGAGGCAGAGATTACGCAGCCCTTCCTGAACTAGGCAGAGCTCTGAGACTTCCCATGATTCGTCTTTAATCATTTTAAACCTCCTCCTGAGGGAGCTGGGAGTCTTCTCCCATTAGACATAATTGCTCATTTGTTCTTGGCTGGCAGGTCCGTTGTAATTGAGAACTGTTTTCAGTCTCTTCTTGGCTCGGCCTTTCACTGGTTAAATGGTGTTCATATCAGGACAGGAGCCACACCGAGGGTGGGGGGACGTCACCCCCCAGGTCCCGCTCGAGACTTGTGAAATGCAAAAGGAAAATCACAGATAGTCCTTGCCCTACTGTCAGATGAAGATTGAGAGTAAGATCATTCAGACTCCAATATAGCAATACGCAGAGAGCAAGGGACAGCGCCAGAGACAGAGATTGATTAGGATTATGTAACTTTTTCTTTTCTGGAAAGACTGTCAACCCAGTTCTAATTTTTGCTGGTTTGTGTAAGGTCACAGATAGCTTTAGCCCTGCTGGAGTGAAATGTCCTCCGCGTTTGAATTGCAGGCGTCACAAGGGGAGCCCGCCCTCGGGGCCGCCTGGGGGCTGTGTAGCAGCCCCGTCGGCTACGGCTCAGAGTTCCAGCTGCCGGTGCCTGTGTGCCTTTGCCTGGGAGCTTTTCCTGAAGCTGCACAGAAGGCAGCAGTGCCCCAGCCCCCGTGCTCCTGGGCGTGGACGCCGGGGGAACCTCTCATAACACATCTCATCCCCATCGCCCACCATGGCACGTGGCCAGTACCCCCGCCGTGACCAGCCACCTCCTTGGCCTTTATCACTCGCCATCGTCCTGTCGCTTTTCCAGCTCCTCCCCGGCGACCTGCACTGTCCCGTCCTCGGGGTCCCTTGGGAGCGAGCCCAAACTAACACTTGGTAAACATGGTAGCTCGTGGGCGGAGCGGGGGTGTACTGTTTCTGTTTAAACGGTACTTTAAATACAGGTTCTGTGGCCCCAGCCCCAGAGTTCCTGATGCCTTAGGGCTCAGATGGGCCCAGGAGTCTCTCCTGTTGGGCTCCCACAGTTGTGACGTGACTGTGGGCTGCGTGACCATGAGGCCCGTGCGTGGCTTCCTCGGACGGCGTCACATGTGCCTTCCAGGCCCAAGACACGCACCTTCCGAGCCCTTGGCCCTGAAGAAGGCATCACCTTCCTGAACCTAAACGCCAGCGACTCCCTCAGTAACTGCCCAGCTTCCCTGCGGCTCGAGCCATCTGTGCCTCTGCATGGGAGTTTGGTTTGGGAACGACATTCTGTGGTGCTGTCTCTGTCGGATAGCTCATCCTGAAATTTTCCCTTCTTGTTTCTTTAAGGAACTGAAGGAGTGCTCGGGTCACGTATTTGTGGATTCTGTGCCTGAATTCTGCTTACCAGAGGTAAGATAAAAGAGAATCTTACTGTGGAAACAAAGCATATCCTGTCATCTCTCCATATGAAGTCGAGAAATAATTTTAAGGGGCTTAGCTTCCTGTTTTCAGAGTGAATCTTCTTCAGGCACACTGGTGGACAGCTAAGGGGGGGCATTAGGGGGCTTTTCATGTGGTCAGTGAAGGGGCAGAGTTTGAGGCGGGGTGAAGGGAGAGCCCGGGCTTCAGCGCTGGCGTCCTCAGGCCTGTCTCCGTTAGCTGGGCTTGGCCTGTCTTGCCCACAGTGGCCGACTGGAGTTGCTGTTACGGGGCCAGTGCAGCAAGCTGTGAAGATTCTTACTGGCCTGAAGTATCACAGTGAATGTAGCTTGAAATTCACAGATTCTGAACCAGGACGGTTGTCTGTCCCTTACATACTACTTTCACAGTAAGACTTGTCAGACTTTGGGATCAGTTTCATTGTTTTAAAGGAGACAGAGGTCAGTTTCCACTAGTTCTGCGGGAATGATTTCTGGGAAATCATCCTCAGCTGCCAAGCCTCGCCCCCCAGCGGCCTGGATGGAGTTCTCAGCAGATGGGCAAGTGTCAGGGAGACGGCAGCAAGTCAGGGTTCCGGGGAGTCCGTGGGAAGCCCCCAGCCCATGCTCTCCTGCACGCGTGGATCAGAGAGCTCAGAGGAAGTGTTGCGCTGGTCGGTGCCAAAGGGAAAGACCCTGGGGGCGCTGCTGCCCTCACTTTCTCCTCTGCCCTCTCTCAGCATTTCTACACGTTCCTCAGTTCCCTGAGATAAGCTTTTCTTCTCTCTTTGAACTATGTGCCCATGCTCTTTGAGGGACCAGAGAGAGACGTGCTCTCGGAAAGTGGCATCTGAACAGAAAGTTCGAGATAAAGTGGTACGAGTCAAAGTGAAGGTAGATTCCCAAGACTCCCGAGCTCCCCCCTCTCTGCAGAAACATCTTGTCATCGTCATTTGTCCGTCGCTGTTGGTGGGGTCATTCGCATCTGTTTGAGACCCCAGTCCCGGTCTGTGTTCAGCTCACTGCCTGCAGCACTAACTGCCGCCTCTGCCCAGGCGTGGCCGGTGGGCGCTCACGCTGCTGTTCCACGACTTGGTGACTGCCCCGAGGGACTCTGGCCAGTTCATGGCTCACCTTCTGCCGAGCCAGAGGATCAGTGAGATGTTTTGGGTCCTACAGCCATAGAGGGTTTCTGACCTGAACTGCATCGTAAGCTGTGACGTAAGACAGTGTCTAAGGCGCGCCCTCTGAGGGGAGCACAGTGTGGAGCTGGGAGGGGGCTTCCTGCTCGGCGGCTGAATCCCAGTCCTCGTGGCTTTCAGAATTCAGGGCGACGATCTGAAATCTCTTTGCACCCCCAAAGTCTACACTGTAGACCGTGTGCAAGATCTACATGCCCAGTAAGTAAGCAACGGCAAATCAGTGGATTTTTGACCCAACTCACAGGCTGTAGAACCCAAGTGTCTGTATCCAACAGTTTCAGAATTGAAAGACTATGTTGGATTTCATCAGGTGAGCTTGTAGTGAATATATAAATATGGTTTGGTCATTTCTCAGAGGAAAGATGTTTATGTAGGCACTCATTTGACAAAATATCTAGCTTCCCCCCCACCCCCTTCTAATTGTCCTCATCACATTTCTCACCCTGCTAGACTCTGTGGCTGGTTTGTATATGTGAAAGCAAAATCTGGAACACTCCCCCAGTGTCCGCAGGCTCGAGGGAGGCGCGATGCCCCTGAGCTGTGTTGTGGCTCCGGCTGGCCTTCCCTTGTCAGCACTGGGCCTGTCGCTCTGTCTTAGTGTCCGTTTTTGCTTTTGGGGTGTTTCCAGGGAGTGGAGTGGGAGCGGCAGAGCGGACAGGATCCTCCGGGCGTGTGGGGGTGACGTGGACGTTGCTGCCACTGGCGTTTCATTCACAGGGTTCTCGCCCTCACGGCAGGCAGCGCCGGCCTCTAGTCTACATGCTGTTCCGGGGGGCTGACGGTGCCTTGGCAACTTTATTAAATTACCTTGTTTTATTTGTGAGTCATTCGACCAGAAAAGACCCAAGGCCCGAATGGCGCAGTGTCTCTCTCCCCTGCGGAAGTGGCCTTGACACCCCTGCTGCTTCCCTGTGAGGCGCCTTCGCTCACGCACCCATTCTCCTGCCTAAAACACCTCCTTGGCGCCCCGCCAGGTCCGGGCAAACTCCTGTGAGGCGAGCTCAGCGATGGCAGTGATGGGCTGAGCCAGAGCCTGCTCCCGCCGGTGCTGCTGGTCAGCCGCCCTCCGGCCACAGCGCCCGCCGCCAAGCAGGAGTCTCTGTGGGCCCCTGGCCCCAGAGCCACTTCATGGCCGAGGGGCGTGACGCGCGGGTGCTACTGCGGGAGATGCTGCCTCAGTGCCGGGGAGAGCAGGAGCACAGGGCTGCTGTGGGCACATCGGGGGGCCTAGAGAAGGCGAGAATCAAGCCTTTTTAAAAGGCAGGTAGGATTGAAATTACGGGGAACCTCCCATCCCCTAAAGGGTCTTCGCTAAATCGCCAGACACGGTGGCATCTCCCCGCCTGCTACCTGCCGTCCGCCTCTCCCGTGCCCTCAGTGATGGAGTCCAAGGATAGAGTCCAGGCCGAGCCGAGGCAGACCGAGCAGAAACTGCCTCTTAGGACGCGACTTCATTCCCTTTGGCCCTGGGCGCCGCTCGCATCCAAGCTGCCCAGCACTCGCCCCTTCAGCACTGGTCTCTGCGGCCCACAGCCCCGGGGGTCCGCAGCGGTGGGGTGTCCCAGCCTAGCACCCCTCACGGTGGGTGCTGCCTTCTGCTCCGTGTTACCCGGTGGCGTTTGCCCCGTGTATCCAACTCGGAACTCGGTTCTAGTAACATCCGAGCGCGTGTGGCCTCCCTGTCCTGCTGCTTTGTCTCAGCGTTAGAAATCTGCAGAGAAGCTGGGAGCGCGGCGCCTCCCGGTCCGGAGCTGCCGAGGGGCCCTCTGCGGCCTCGCGCCTCCTTGCCGTCCCCGCGTGTGGTCCGGCACCGAGCACAGGAGTGTGGCGCTGCCCTTCTCCGCAGACCGAGCTCCTAGACCTGTCCACGGTGGACGTGATCCTCATCTCCAACTACCACTGCATGATGGCGCTGCCCTACGTCACGGAGCACACGGGCTTCAGCGGCACCGTCTACGCCACGGAGCCCACCGTGCAGATCGGCCGGTGAGCCGGGGCCCGGCCGGTGGAAGGCGCTGGAGAGCGCCCGCCTTGGGGTGCCACCTCCAGAGTCGGCCGGGTTTGGCGGGCACGCCCCTGAGCTGCTGAGCCGGGGATGGGCGCAGAGGCGGCGCTCGGTGGCCAGCCGGGGCGTGTGCTGCGGGGATCGCGCGGTGCCGCCTTCGACGTCCTTTTACTTGTAATGAAAACCGGAGGCGGCGCTCACGAGGCGCCCCCGACGCGGGCGGGCGGTGGGGCGCGGGTCCCAGAGCCCTGACGCCGCCTCCCCTCGCGCCCTGTGACCCGTGGTGGCTGCAGGGAATCTGAGCGACATTTAGTGGCAGACAGATTCGGTGAAGAAAACCACCAGAGCAGACAGCCGGGCAGACGCGGACCAGCGGACACCGACGGGCGCTTCACTCCCGAAGCAGCGCCCCGGGCGCCAGAGCGCGGGCGGGGAGGCGCGGTGGGCGCAGCCGGGTTCCGGGCGGCCTGGGAGAGGGCACCCCCAGAGCCAGAGCGCAGCCTGAGGCCCGCCGCGCGGCAGCGCCCCCTCCGGGCGCCGGGGAGGGAGACCAGGGCGCCAGCGGCAGGGCCAGGCCCCAGGCGGGTCTCGAAGGAGGCTGGAGGCGGACAGGCTCTCTACTTGCCACCCCGGTGTTGGCGGAAGGACTTTTCTAGTTCTTTTCTCACGATTCCACACGTTTTCTGTTTCGACCCAGGCTTCTCATGGAGGAGCTGGTGAACTTCGTCGAGAGAGTGCCGAAGGCCCAGTCCGCCTCCCTGTGGAAGAACAAGGACATTCAGCGGTGAGCCCCGCCCGCCTCGCAGAGCTGTTTGCTTGTTTCATGCAGCCACGTAGAGCGAAGGTGCTCCCTCCCCGGTCATGTGGAAGGGTGGAGAGGCAGCCTGCGTGAGCAAGGCGCTGCCCTGCCTCCTCGAGTCCCAAAACCTAGTAAAACACTGAGCTCTCTCAGGCGCTCTCTCAGGCGCTCAGGTCTGGTGGGAAATCGGACAGGTGGGTTCCGGGTGAGTCTTACACGGCAGGCGTGACGAGAGATGCTTCCTCCAGAGCTGCCGCCGGGCAGGGGACCGCTCGCCTAAGGAGGACTTTCCTTGGGAGGTGACCAGAGGAGTGAGTCTCGGGGCATAAAAGGACTTTTGCAATAGAAAAGGTCGAGAAGTGGGGTCCAGCAACAGAGTGTGGTGCATTTGGGGAGCGGTGCTCATTCATCTGAGCCCTGATCTCATCTGCTCGCGGGAAGGAAACTGCAGGAGGTTGAGTAACTTGCTCCAGGCCACCCGCCCAGTGAGCAGCGAGTCCGGCTTCCACCCAGCGGTCAGGCTGCTCGGGTTCCAGAGCCCCAGCGCTGTGCTGTGTGACACACCCTCAGTGTGTCGCCCTCTCACGCGTGAGGGCGGCGCACGCTCCTTTAACCGCACGCGTTCTGTTTGAAGCGCCTTTTATGTCAGGTCCCTAAGTTTGGGGGATGTGGCCCCTGGAGAGTTCTGTGCCAGGACACGTGTTCTGGACAGACTAAGTCTTCGCCCGCACGGGAGTGCCTGCCTTCACGCGACCCCGGCCCGCAGAGCACAGCACCCCCCTGCATTTTGCGCTCGCGTCCTCAGCCCCCTCCTACCCATGCGGTGCCTGCTTGCCTGTTTTCCTCTCACGCGGACTCCTTAGAGACCTGGGACTTTGTTTTCTTCCCCTGCGGAACGTGGACACCTTGGCTGCCAGTGCTTCCTCCTTTTAAATGTACACACTTTTATATTCTGCTGCAAATAATTTTGGCACACCAGAAATGATCTTCTAAGGTCACTGTTTCCTGACTCCCAGCCCTAGCTCGGCCAAATCTTAGGACGTCCCAAATCCTCCATTCGGCCTTGCTTCTGTGACCTTGGACAGCGTCCTTGGCAATTTCCCTTTGCCACCCACTTTTGTAAAATACAAGATAGCTGTTTCACAAAAAAACAAAAAAAAAAAAAACCCTGCCATTGTAGATTGTGAGAAGGGTGAATGGACCTTGGAGGAGCTGAGAGCTGGGGAGAGGCCAGAAATTTACTTGACAGGATGCTTAGGAGTCTCCCTTTTGAAACAGTATTGTGAGGAACTAAAACCTGGGATTTGCTAGCTCGCCCCCTGGTGGGCGAAAGCCAGAAACTGTTGACAGTTCAGTGGCGGGGGCCAGGACTAGGCCGTTGTAGTTCTGATTCTGGTCAAGTATTTTGTTTTGAGCATGAGATGAACCATGCTCGGTAGAAAATACCACCCTTGGCAGAAAAGGGAAGAGTCTGATAATTTGGAAAGAATTTGCTGAGGTATCACAGAGACACACCAAGAAGCAGGGTCCTCTTTTTCTCCAGAACAAATACAGCTTCAGTATTAGAAGCAGTAGAAGTTCTTAGGGAACATTCACCTAGAACTTAACCTGGACCAGAATATTAAAAATGCTTCTTGGGAACAACACATACGCTGAAGAATTTATGTCACTTGAATTTCTGTGTCATGAGCCAGTCGACGTCTGGTTTTCCAGAGTGCCGGGACTTGTTAACAGACAGTTTCTTGCTGTCTTGGTACATTGACATTTTCCCCAAGTGATGTGGGCTGTGTCTTCTCTTCAGTTCTCTTTCTTATTCTTTAAGAATGCCTTCTCCTGATCCTTTTCTTCTAAAGGCGGAGCCACAAACTCAGAGGCCTGTGAAAATGGGGACAGTTAGTGCAGAAGTGAGGTGGCGCGCTGGCAGGTGACCACACCCCTCCACAGGGCAGCCGAATCGGCGCTGCCACAGATTGTGGCCATATGTGAACAGGAGCCCATCGCTGCCAAAGCTTCCTTTTTTTTTTTTTTTTAATCTTCTTAAAGAGAATCTCAAAATCTGGGTGTTTTAAATGTGATTTTTTTAAAAATCTTTTTTAAATGTTGGCTCATGCATTAAAATAAAATCCTGTATGATCCAAGCAAAACACCTCTGAGTTTTTGCAGCTCGAGTCCCTAATTTTTGACTTCAACTTCTATAGCCACACTCTTGGTGAGGAGCCTCAAATGAATGCACCATAGTAGCTTGATTTGCCAGAAAGAGCAAATCACAGTGAATTAAAATCCTTTAAACTCGTTGGTCGCAGGAATCTGACAGATTCCCTTAAATCACTTGAAGGTAGTTTGAGGTAGTGTTTGAGAGTCAGCGCAGACCCCAAAAAACAATGACTCCTGCTCTGGCAGCCACCTGGCTCCCGGCCTGTTGACATAGCTCCTTGAGATTTATTTTGGGGAAGTTCGCCGTCCTTCCTCCTCATTTTCACATTGCAGTTTACTTTTCTGAAAAAAGAGATTTTGAAGGGTAAGAAAAGGAGACTCTTGTAATGTGATTTTTTTGAGTCTGACTTTCCCATACTCACTTCAAAATTGAGGTTGTTAATGGGGAAATATAAAGCAAAACATCCCACTCCAGAAACTAACCCCGCCTCTGGTATCTTTATCGACAGCTAGCATTTTCTGTCTACTGCTGGAAATCTACAATTATAATTAAGGCCACATCATTGCAGGATATTGTCATAATCCTCTCACAAGCATTAAGGAATTATTCATTGGCTGAAATGTTATGGCTGTTTTTAGTACTCAGAGCTTCAAAGGTGACTTTATACCTTACAGAAGGCAAACTAGAAAAAACATATTGTAGTTGAAGTTCTCTGCCCTGGCACATCTTGGCTATTTGTAGAGGAATTTATAGGTCTCATCATATAGTAGGGAGAAGATTAAAGCTGCGGGCTTGGAGGTCAACTAGACTGGTGTTGGAACTTCAGATCCACTCTCAGGGGCTGCAGCAGCGCGTTTCTTGTCGGCTCTGTTTCCTCATTTACAAATTAGAAATGACACTGGCAACTTCCGAGGGATATTATGAGGACTAAATGAGTAACATGAGTCAAGCCCTTTAAACAATGCCAGGCACGCAGTAGGTGCTCAGGAGACACCAGCGTCCTTTGGTTTCTAACCATCCACTTGGCCCACAGAACCCCTTTCAGTAAGCAGGGCCCACTGGCCGCCCTCGCTTCCTTTGTCCTCACGCCCGGCCATTTCGGACAGAGGCAGGTAGAGAGGGCAGAGGAGAGGCGGCTGTCTAATCCCGCAGCTGCACCGTTCGGGCTCGGCCTCCCTCTCTGTAAACATGAGGATTGAATTACTTGCTCTGCGAGCTCACTTGTGTCACAGCTTTTGAAGCTGTCAGAGGTGGAGGCTCCCTAGCAGCCCGGAGCGACCGTCCTCTGATGGAAGCATCGCCGTTTATTCTCCAGCTCGGCTATTCCAGAAACTTCATCATTTCATTTCATTCAGGGTTGATTAACCTCTGAGGGACTGATTCGTACTAACCAAGCTCCCAGGGTGTTGACTGACAAACAAAATTCCCCTTTAATTACTTGATAGTAGACATCAGCCTGGCTCCAGAACTAGAGTAGTTCGCCTGTCTGGGACACTCTGTTCTGATCAGCAAGTCCACTTAAGAGATCAAATTCTAGCTACGTGTTTTTCTGGTGAGCCTAGAATTAAAGCAAAGATAGTTTAGCTGCTCACAAGAATTCCTTCTCTGGTGCTTGGTGGCCTAAGCCATTGCCTTTGTCCATTGTACAGATAAATTGAGCTAAAATAAAAATCAAGAATTAATTGATTCAGGTTCAGGTTTCAGCTTCATAGTGGAAATGTGCTGGATTTTGAGGCTCCACCCCCCAAATCCCATGCACTCCCCACACACCCCCCATGGGTGTGTAAGCACACTGCTGAAATGAGCGGAAAAACACTTCTGCTACTTCTGTTCTTTGTCTTGTGCTCTTATATTCATTTTGTTCATTCATTCATTCATCAAACACTTAGGAAAAGCCCAAGCAGTGTTTTATTTATAAACTTTAAGTGGTCCCTATGGACTTAAAAGTCTTGCTCTCTAAGAGAAACACAGGACCCCACGCTGCCTGCCAGCTTGGGCGAGAGAGCGGAACCCTGGCAGGGCACTGGGGAAAGTTTATTGAGCGCTCAAATGTGATAAGAACAAAACAAAACAATGAAATCTTTTAGAAAGTACTTACACATTTAGACTCTGAGAACTTGACTTTGATAAATTAGAAATCCAGAAAAAACAGAACTAGTTCCCACTGGGTTTCCTTATCCGACTTATCCCCAATCAGCCAATAATCCTAATAGCTTCAAATGGCTCTCCAAATACCTCCGTCCAATTATGGCCTCAGTAAGCCTGAGGAGAGTTTTAGGTTGAAAGCTCCATTAGACAAGATTTCGAAGATAGAAGGAAGTAATGACAAAGTGACTGGAGAGCTTGAAAGGGGGGCAGTGTTGGCAAACGACTCTTTTATGGGCACATTTATGGAATTCAGAGAACTTCAGACTTGTCGCCTTCCGAGTGTCTGGCATTATGATAAGTGGAGAGATGTCCCCAGAAAGTTTTAAGATGTAGTGCCTGTGCCCAAGGAGCTTGCCAAGCAGCATTTAGGTGCTGAGTGGCCAGACCTAGGCCAGGGAAGTAAGCTGGGCCTGCACGAGGTGAGCAGAGAGCCGTCCAAGATGAGGGAACTGGGTGGGAGAGCGGGACACGGTGGCATGATTGATAGGTGACTGGCTCGGCTGAAAGTGGCAGCCAGAAGGAGAGAAAGGACGCCAGTTTAGCAGTTGTACCACGGGACGTTGACACTTTTTCATAGAGGCTGAGGGGAGACAGAGAGAGCGACTGCATTTATTTCTGTCACTTAGGTCCTTCTGGGAGGGGGAGGCCTCCAGGCCAGGGAGACTCAGGCTGGGGTGGCTCTTTTATCGCTTTGTACTGTTGTAAAATTTTTCTGAGGCTTAAGCTTCTTGTGGCAGACGCCCTTGTCTTGTGTCTGTGACCCCCTGCCAGGACTTCAGTGCTGTGGCCACAGTCAGGGCTGAGTAAATATTTATTGAATAAATATTGTAAAAACTCGAGGAGTTCAATATCCATAGAACAGATGAGTGAAATCAAATCTTCATGTATCTGTTGATATGGAAGCTCAAGAGAAAGATTATCGATATTTTGTTGCTGGAGAACTAACAGGTAAAGAGCATTGGAACAACTTGATGTAAATGTATTTTGGCGAAGCATTCTGTGCGTGCATTATTATGGCTGGATAAATGCAACTCACTGACTTTATGTCATTATTAGCATTATTTTTCCTCCTTTAGTCCAACTTGTTGTTTTCCCCTGAGTTAGTGATTATCTTGTTTGCATAAGTTTTTATGTATCAGTAATTTATCACCCCCACCCCACCCCCGCATTTGTAGAAATCTCTCCTCAGTACATTCAGACTCAAGAAGTGTTTCTACAGTTTTATGTTCTCAAGAAATCCTCTCTCAGACCTCTTTCCCCCACGCCTCGCCTCGCACATCCCTCCCGTCTGATTTCAGCTGCTCTTGGGCTGCCACACAGCTTCCAGCTTAGGATTTTCTAGTCATTATCCTGGAGACTTCTTCACCTCTTTCTTCTGTTAGAAGCTCCATTTTCCTTTCACACCTTTCTTTTACACATCCTCCACTCACCCTGAGATAGTGCACGGGAGGTAAATTTTCTGAGATCTTATACGTGTGAGATGGCTTTGTTATTCCCTCACATGCTGATAGAAACCCAGACTAGATAGGCTTTTGAAGACGTTGCTGTGTGTCCTCCTCACTTCAGAAATGCTGGGAAAAGCCAGTGCTATTCTGAGTCTAGATCTTTGGTCTGTATCCTGTTTAGTCCTCTGCAGACTCTTTCAGAATCTCTTCTTTGTTCCTTAAGCTCATACTGACATGTCTTGCTGAAGGACAGTTTTCATTTGTGTTCTGAGTACCTAGTGGGCCCTGTCAATCCAGAACGAAGGTGGCAGTATGGCCAAGCCCCTCTTTTATAGGCCAAATCTGGCCTGCTACTGTTTCCAGAATTAAAGTCTTATTGGTACACAGTCACACTCATATTCATTTATACCTTGTCAGTGTTGTTACACAGCCACATAGCAGCCTTGTGACAAAGCCTGGGCGTGGTCTGCAAAGCTTAAAGTGTGTCTGGCCCTTCACAGAAAATGTTTGCTGACCCCCAGTCTAGAAAATTAAGAATTTCTATTCTCTTAGAATAGAACTGGAACTCTTAGTAGATTTTGAACCTCCTGGACTGTTACTAAAATTTTTTTCTCTCCTGTTTTCCATCTCTTTTTATTTTTTCTTTTGTCTAAGAAATTCTCTTAACCTTCTCTGCCGATCATATGTCTCATTTTGCGTAAGTTTTTCTATTTTTTGAAAGAACTTTTTAATTGCCAAACAGGGATACCAAAAATAAGCAAAACTAACACACAGTTAATGAATTATTATAGAGAGTCACCCTTCCAAACACCACCCAGGTCAAGAGGTAAAAAGCCAGTGACCCCAGGCCAGTGCCCAGTCTGGCCACACTCTGCTCTGAAGCACACACCGCTGCTTTCCACCCAGTGCGGTCTCATCCTTTCTGCAGCTTGGAACCTTCTGTCTCTGGGCGGTGAAAGCCTCTGCAGGCCCTCCATTGTTCCTCCTGTCTGACCTGTGCGCGCGTTCATCTTAGCGAGGGTAGCAGGGTGCTGATGATTGCGCTCCCACATTCCCTGCCCTGAATATGGAGTCACCCATTTCCCCAGAAAAGAAACTAAATTCTTTGAGTGGGAAGGCCAATTTTTAAGCTCCTGTTCTTGTTAGCAATACTCACTGCTGCTACACTGGTCATCGCTCCTTTTTGAAGGACACAGCATATGTATTTTTCTCCAGTTTTTTCTGTGTGTTTATACTACATCAGTATTACGAGAACATACAGCTGTTATATACTGTTCTCTCTCACTTTTAATCTTCATTTGGTCTTATTTTTAGAAGTAACTGTACACTTTATGCTCACAACCTACTAGCCAATATATTGATGTTTCCAAAGACATTTTGGTTGTCTGAAACTCGTTCTTCTGAAGATAACTTAAGATGAGATCATGAGAACAATATTCTCTGAGTTCTTGCAGGTCAATAATTGTTATCTGTGCTCTTTGGCCTTGAAAGTCAATTTTGCTAGTGTACAATCCTTGACTTGCATTTTCTTTCTTGAGCATCAAAAATACATTACTCTATTTTCTCCTAGTAAACATGGCTATTGAAAATTCTGATATAATCTAATTTTTCCCCTTAGAAAGTAACTTGCTCTTGTCTAGGGGTTTATCTGTTTTCTTTGTAGTTCAAGTGTTTTCCCAGAATGTGTCTGGTGTTAGTATTCCTGGGTCAGTATTCTCAGTTATTTCAGTGTCTAGTTTCAAGTCTATTTTAGCAATTATGGATTTTAGTATTTCTGTTTCTTCACTTGGACTTCTGCTGGGGACTCCTGTTATCTACTTGTTGCACCTTCCTTGTCCGTATTCAGTGTTTGCACTTTCTTTCGAACTATTTTTTATCTTGTCATTTCTTTTTCGTGTTTGAAATTTTTCTTCCTGTATTTTTCTCATGGCATAATCTGTCATGTTTATCCACTCTTGTGTTTCTTTTCGTGTTTCTCTATTTCTGAAATACTTTGTGAATTCATTATTCATTATTCATTATTCATTATTTCTAATTCATTATTGAGTCTGGCATCTCATTTTTAAGCTTTTCAAATTTTTATGTAATTTTTTTATGTCTTACATAACTTTTAAAAATGATTTTAGCTTCTTTTGAAATTGGATATATTTTGCTAATGTTTTCATCATCTTTGTGCTATTGTATCTTTAAGATCTCCTTTTGTTCTCTTGATGCTCCCTTTTTAGTAGAAGTTTCTTCTCATTTCTTATTTATCTATCTTATTTATCTCCCTAAGGTTAGCAATGATCGTTGTAATTTAAAGTTTCATCTACATGCCCAACTTGTCTCCTCTCACTTCCTCTCCTCCTTTTCCCTCTTGGTGTTTTGCCTTTATCGTTGTAGAGACTTTCCTCAAAAGTATGATAATCATAGGTTATTGACTCATGTGTAAGTGTTGAATAACAAAAAACCTGCTTAGAAAGTCTGCGCCATGAGTGGGCCTTGATTTCTGGACTTTTCCCAGAATGTAATCTGGTTGAATCATTTCTTTCTATGTCTTTATCATTGCTTTTTCTTCCTTGATGCTGAGCAGATATTTTAGAGAACGTTTTTCCATTCTCCTACCCTGGAGGGAAAGAGGCTCACTGGTCATGTTCAGGGACTGTATGAAGAAAATTGTTATTTTCAGAATATGAACTTTGCTTCAGAAATCTGCTTCCCGCTGTGGATGTTTCCTCAGTCTAGACTCTCATTTTTACCTGCTGCAGAGAATTTCTGGTGTCATGCCCGGGAGAGGAAGGGGCAATTGCTGAACTGTAAGGAGCAGGTGAGGAGGACTGGACGTTTCTACTTTTTGATCAGTTTTTTCCACTAATCCTCTTTAAGACCTAGCTCACCGTAGGTCTTTCAGACATTCCTATTGTTTCTAATGCTGAGCTTTTGTGGGTTCACTATATAATTAGGTTACTTGAAATGAACTTTAAAGTTGTGCTAAGACTTTGTGCTCTCCATTTCTAAGATGCTCTTATTTTCGTCTTTTCTCCTGTTCTCTTGACTTGAGGTTGTGCGTGTGTGTGTGTGTGTATGTGTGTGTGTGTGTGTGAGAGAGAGAGAGAGAGAGAGAGAGGGAGAGAGAGAAAGAGAGTGTGTGTGTCCTTATACCATTATTCATTGGTGTTTCAGGAGAGAGAGCAGAGCTATTACATATATTCAGTTGACCAAAACATCATTGACTTATATTATACAGTGAATCTCAGGAAATGGGCTCTTCAGTTCTGTTCTTGACCCTGTTAGAGCAAATGTAAATGTTTTTCTAATGACACATTTCGTTTCCTTGTTTGTTTTAAGGGATGCTTTTGGTGTGAAAAGTGAAAAACAAGTCATGTTTTATTTTCCTTTTTTTAGGCCAAGCTTCACTGTGTTTTATCTAGTCCTTTTCTGTAGCTTTGCAGATCTATAAGTAAAGTCTATTTCATTTCTTTTTTTTTTGTGAACAGGGGAGAGAATGTAAGAGGTTATATGTATAAGATGTAGATGAAGAGCCCTGAAACTACCCTAAGGAAATAACTTAAAAAAAAAAAAGTGAAAAAAAGTAGTAAAGTGAATAGAGCAACAACAACAACAAAAACAGAAGACATACAGCAAATAGTATTAAAGAGGCAGGCATAATCTAGCTATGCTATATCAGTAGTGCCATTAAATGTGAGTGGCTTAACCAATCCACTGAAATGGCAAAGGTCTTCAAATTGTGTTTTTAAAGATTAAACAAAACCAAGCTTCAGCCGCATGCTAGTTAAAGAAAACAGAAACTAGAAAAGTGTTAGAGAAAAGTGAGTTAACCACAAGGTGGTTCTTTGAGAAAAAAAAAAAAATCCACAAAACTGACAGACCTTTAGCTCAGTCAGCCGAGAAGAGAAGGCTCCAATTACTAGGGTCAGAAATCAACGCAGGGGCAGCACTGCCAACCCTACCGAAAGAGAACCCAATACGAGGGAACCCTGGCCAGCTGTGTGCCGATAGGTCAGGCCACTCAGTGCCCTGACACAGGACCGGAAGGGGGTGCCCTAACGAGCCGACGTGTGCACTTCCAGGCTGCTGCCCTCCCCCCTCAAGGACGCAGTGGAGGTGTCGACCTGGAGAAGATGCTACACCATGCAAGAGGTGAACTCTGCCCTTAGTAAAATCCAGCTGGTGGGATACTCCCAGAAAATAGTGAGTGTTCTTAGGGTTTTAAGTAATTTATGAGCGCTTTTGATTCTTACTGCCGTTCTCTGAAAGAACCCTGTAGTCAGTCACTCAAGCTGCCCCGGTGCCAGGTGAAGAGACGGCGTCTGTCCTCACCCACCCCCCGCATGTTTGCAGCGTTCCCCTCCCCACGCCACAGTGCCCATCGCGAGCAAGCACGCGCTGGCCAGCCTGCAGCCAGCGAGGAGAGGGCCTCTGACCCTGTCCCCATTAGAACAGTGGGCACTCCGGGTTTGGACAAGCGGGGTAGAAATCAGGGAGCCTGAAGGAGATCAGGAGCGCTCCGACAAGTAAAGCTCTTGCGCTCTGACCTGGCAGTGAACGGGGTTCCTTTTCTGTTGCCCTGTGCCTGAATCTGACGCCTGAACTAGAAAAGAAAGAAAACCTAAGGACCTGGCTTTTTGGTCTGTTTGGTAGTGTCTGCCCTGTATTTTGACAAGTAAGGCCTGTGGCCTGGCGCCGCCTGGACCAGCTGACCCTCAGGGGCCAATGTCAGCACCCGGCCTGCTTCCTGCAGCGGCCTCGGGGTCCCAGCATTGCCTTCCGCTGTAAACTTTCTGGCTTGCTTTAAAATAATTTGTGTCCAAGCAGGGGATTTTTCTGTTTTTTGCTGCAGACTTCTCCGCTGTGCCTGCGTCACCGAGACTCACTTGTTCTCTCTGGTTCTTCCCAGGAGCTTTTCGGTGCTGTCCAGGTGACCCCTCTGAGCTCTGGCTACGCCCTCGGGAGCTCCAACTGGACCATCCAGTCCCATTATGAGAAAGTGTCCTATGTCTCTGGGTCCTCCTTGCTCACCACTCACCCCCAGGTAATTCTGGATTCTCTTTCAGCGATTCAGAAATCTCTCCCCAAAGGAGAATGTATCCAGAGTACAGTCACTGGTCTTTAAATCTCCCTAATTTTGGTTTCTTGAGACTTTTTCCCCACGTTTATGTCACTGCGTGAGAACACAGCGTGAGACGTGCCCTTGCGCTGGCCCTCACCCGCAGTGCCCCCTGAGGCGGCGGCCACAATGCCAATCGCGGTTTCCGCCGGAGCCTCCGCCCTTCCCTCGCCACCAGAGGAGGCTGGCGTCTGTCCCCACACTTAGGACGCAGGTTCCCCTGGAAGGTCGGGTCCCCAGGTTCCCACCACCCCCAAACACAGCCTGACGCAGAGCAGAGGTGGCCGCTTGTCCGCTCACTGGACACTGACTATGCTAGTAAGCACCTACTGTGTGTCAGGCAGGAGTCGCTGGTGACCCAGGCCAAGTGCCCGCGCAGTACAGGGGAGGGCACAGAGGCCTGTGCTCGCCCGCCCCACCCCCACCGCGCTGATGTGTGACGAGGAGACGGAGACAGAAAGTAGCGACAGGCGAGGTGGCCTTGGATTGTGACGCCCGCTGGGAGCAGCCGAGCGGCCTGCTGGCAGGCGTGGTGGGCGCGCGTTTAAATTGGAAAAATATATCAGGAGAAAAAACTAAGTGGGGGGGACCTCACTGGGACGGGGCCGAGGAACGCGCCCTGGACGCCGAGAGGCAAAGCCCCCGGGAGGCCGGGGAAGGGCGCGGCTAAAGCAGGTAGCCCACCGGCCGCGCTGCAGAGGGAGCCAACTCGGGGCGTCCACGGTCCTGTTCATTTGGGGGCCGGGAGGCCTGCACTGCTGGGCGCTGCCACTCCACCGTGGTTTTCAAGGCTTCTTTGTAATCAAGTTTCACCTCAAGATCTAGAGGGGACAAGTTGCTGTTTTTTCCGTAGCTAGCAGAATTCTGGGTCTTTCCCGCTTACTGAAATCAAAAGCCCATCAATGTCATCTTAATTTGCCTCATTGAATCAAATTTTTTTATTGGCAGCTTCTATCATTCCTGATACAGTCTTCCGTAAAGACAAAGATCACTTGGCTGCCAACTCTTCCGATTTGCCCTGCTGAGATCAAAGCCTTTCCAGTACTACTGATGTCATTTCCAGTAAATTATTCTAGCAAGGCCCATAAATTTAAAGGGAAAATAAGGTCTTGAAAGTAATGAGCAACACACCTACGTCATTTTAATTTCCAGCTGGCAATCAGTGTTATATGTAAAAAAAAAAAATACTAAATTTTCCTTTACCCAGATAATTGGATTCTCTGCGGAATTAGCAGGGATAAGGAAAGTCTGGGTTTGGAAAACTTGATGGTGCCCCAAGGGGGCCGGCAAACGGCGGCCTGGGCCCGAAGCCAGCCGCCTGGGTCTGCCTGAGTAGCGTTTTGCCCGACGCCCTCGCCTCCCGGCGCTGGGCCGCTGGGGGCTGCAAGGCCGGGCCCTGACCGCCTTGGCTGGAGCCTCGTCTTCTAGACCCCTGAGCGCCAGGAAGCCCAGGGGCTTTGGAGGCGCCTGCGGTGGGGAGGCGGAGAGGCCGTGGGAGGCGGCTCTAACTCGGCCTTCGCCGGGGGCCCTGCAGTGCCCGAGGAGGGAAGTCACCTCAGAGCTGTCGCTGCTGACACCGAGCGGTGGACGGGGAGCTGGCGGGGGCCCTGGGCCGTGCCGGCGGGCAGGGGCGCGGTGGGGAGGAGGCGTGGGGGTGGGGATGTGGGCCCCGGGCTCGGGGCGGCCACACCGGAGCCTCGGGCTTCTGAGGTGTCCGTGGCAGGAGCTGATGGCGAAAACCGCGCGCTGGGCAACCTTTACTGGCAGCGGAAGGAGAATTTCCCCGGGTGAGGCCGTCTGCGAGGGGGCCGCCGTCTCTCTGAGACCCCGGCCAGCAGCCGCGACGAGCGCGTCCCGCCCGGGGAGAGGAAGGGCGCGCGGCCTCAGCAGCCCTGCCGGGGTCTCGCGCGCGTCCCATGGCTGGAATTGAAAAATATAGTTGGGTAACCTAGGAAAGAATGAAATGGAAGTCGTGTGGGGAACGTCAAGAAAGGGAAGTCCTTACCTTGTTTATTTCTGAAGTTAGAAAAAGAAGGAAAGTTGGCACATCCCCTTAGGAGGCAATGTACCTTCCAAACAGTTCCAGAAAATAAGTAGGGCTCCACTTCCCACTTCTGAATGCTGATTATAAACGCCACTAAAATACTGACAGACTGATTTGAAGAGGGTTTTTTTTTTTTAAGATTTATTTTTTTTTATTTATACATACAAGTTGGGGTACAGACCAGAGGTGTGGGGCGGCGAGAGGGCTCACCAGAGACAGAGTGGGTAGCAGAACAGGCAGATCAGAAATACACTGCTGAGGGGAGCAGCGGGCGAGGCAGGAGAGGTCTGCCGCACCATGTGGGATTCTCCCCGGCCGGGCGTCGAACTCGCGTCGCCGCTGCCGACAGCTCCACAGCGCAGCGCTTAACCGCTGCGCCACCGGGGAGGCCCTTGACGAGGGTTTTTTAAGAAGAATAAATGGTGACCGAGCGAGGTGTCCGCGGGGCCGCCGGGCCGGTTAACCCAAGGAGAGCTGCGGGGCGGTGACTGGCCGGCTGGTCGCTCACCCCTTTACCACGATGCTGCGGTGCCGGCTTCTCCCTGCCCTCCCTGTGCATTCTGGTCTGTGGTGTGATCCGAAGGTGACCTGATTTCCCGCGACAGGGAGATTCTTAATCATTTTCCTTGGTGTCTCCCTGCACAGTATTTCCAGGCGCCGACCTTGCTCATTTTAGTGGCCCCCTCTCGTGGTCACAGACCTTTAAAATGCGTGTTTTTCTCTCCTCCACACTACGGCTGGCCCCGCGAGCCCCCCCACCGCTGCTCTCCGGGGAGCCTGTCCTCTCTGACTCTTGCCTGCCGTCTTGGCCCCATTCCAGGCGCCCGGTTCCCCCAGGAATTGAGTTCAGTGCCTTTGTCTGTCAGCTCTGTCAGGCCCCAACGGCTGGGTGGCCTCTCAGCCCTCCTCCTGCACGGGTCTCTCGCCGGGGTACAGTCTTCGACAGAACTTTCCTCACCCCGTTCTGTTGCCTCGCACCTCCTCCAGCCGGCCCCACCAGCCTGGCCA
Organism: Scalopus aquaticus; assembly: GCA_004024925.1. Lineage (NCBI taxonomy): Eukaryota > Metazoa > Chordata > Mammalia > Eulipotyphla > Talpidae > Scalopus > Scalopus aquaticus. The sequence goes on from PVIJ01001736.1 coordinate 183,925, forward strand.
GGGTCGGGTCAGTGGCAGGCTCCACGCTGGGGCGAGGGAGGGGCAGGCCGCGTGGACTCGGAAGGAGCGAGGCGGGCGCCTGCCTGTCAGGTGCTGACGCACAGCTCTCTGCTTTCAGCCCATGGACCAAGCGTCTCTCAAAAACAGCGACGTCCTGCTTCTCACGGGCCTCACCCAGACCCCCACGGCAAACCCGGACGGCATGGTGGGGGACTTCTGCAGCAACCTGGGTAGGCGCCCCTCAGCCCAGCGCGCTCGTGGCGACGCCCTTCTCTGGCGCTTTTTGCCCCTTCAAACTTGAGAGGACGCTTGGATCGTTCTCTGTCCAGTTACGCAGCTTCCAGTACGGTACAAGCCGTGTGCTGCGCTCCCTCGTTTGACGCTTAGTGAATATGGGGGGTGAATCACAGGCAATGCGTTAGTGAAAGAAACGCCTGTAAAATGAGGCCGACGGAACCGGCCTGTAGCTCCAAAGCGGGGAGCTCGGACCTGTCCTGCGCTTGCTGCCACGCGACGTCCTTGCCCAGGGCCCCTCGCCGGACATGGGGCCTCCGGCGCCCGGTGTCTGCGCCCCACTCCGATTACTCCGCGTGGGGAGCGACGGTCGAGGGGGCGGAAGCGCAGATATTCCCGCCCGGTTCGCTCGACTTTTGCAAAACGATGTTTTGAGACTTGCTTTCCCTCTGGCCCAACTGCAGCGCTGACGGTCCGGAACGGCGGGAACGTGCTGGTGCCCTGCTACCCCTCCGGCGTCATCTATGACCTCCTGGAGTGCCTGTATCAGTACATCGACTCGGCCGGCCTCTCCAGCATCCCCTTCTACTTCATCTCCCCCGTGGCCAACAGCTCCCTGGAGTTTTCCCAGATCTTCGCCGAGTGGTAGGTCTGCGTCCCTGGGCGCGTTTGACGCGCAGCTCGAGCGGTGAGGACAGAAATGACCCGCCTTTTCTCACGTCGCTGTGAAATTTCCATTTTGTGGTCCTTGTGTGACTGTGAGGGGAAGGCTGTGTTGGTGAAAGCCAGGGCTGAGGAGAGGAGTCAGCGAGGAGGGCAGGCGGCGGCCGAGCCAGTGGGAGCGAGTCACAGGCTTCTGTGACCGGCTGCCCCCTGCTGTTGCAAAGGGGAGCTACACTCCAAAAGCCAACTCCGGCCCAAGCTGTTGTCTGAAATTTGTGCCAAATCTGACACCAAAAGCTAGATTGCTTTTCATTTCAGTAGCACGGTATTTGACAAGGGTAGCCGTTGGCCAGATACTAGGGTGGGTAGGATGGGCCAGTGTGAAGTCAGGGAGCCATTTTAAGATCATTTACATCCGCCTTCGAACCCGACTTACTGCCCTCCAGTGGTGCTTCTGGCCGCCTCGGGCGGCGACAGGCTCTGGCGTTTGTCCCCGTCAGCTTGTGGTCACCTGCTGGGTACAGCCTTCTGAGTCTCTACCTAAAAGGGTGTTTGCAACGCACGGCGGGTCCTCCAAAACGTGGCTTCGTGACACGTCAGAGAGGAAGGGCCACGCCAGCAGAGCTAGGCCTGGAGTTCAGGCCACTTCCCCACACGCAGTCTCGCGTAAAGCCACGCCTTGCAAGAACCCGAGATGAAGTGAGGACTTAGGTGTGCCCCAAAGCAGGCTGCGCTCCCTGAGGACATGCCCCCTCGCTGTTGGAGAGGGCGTGCTTCGGTGCAGGCAGCTTCCCCTCCCGGCACCCCCAGTCTTTCTCCCGAGGACTCTCCGAGGCTGTTTAGATCGGATTTGACTCTCCGTGTGCGATTCGCGCCGCAGGTCACTCACTTCACTGCCCGCTGAGCGCGGCCCTCTGCAGTCTTCTCCGGCCGGAGAGGCCTCCGCCCCTCAGGGAGCTGCACGTTCTGAGTTCCTCGGGCAGATCCTCGGCAAAGCCTTCACGAGCAGGGTCCCGGGGGCGCGCCCTTCACCCGGGGGTGACTCGCCTGCCCGCAGGACTCCTGACTGGCTAAAACTCAGGAGCCCTGAAGGCCCCGGAGGTCACTTTTGTGTTTCCGGTTTTTTACATTTTTGGCTTCTGCTGTATTTCTGTAACAGGCAGCGACTGCAGAAAAAAGTAAGTTACAGAAAAGGGTAAAAAGCCTGAACACGTACACCCACTCCCCAGAAATAACAGCACTGTCCACACGCTGATGGCCTTTTTCTTCTTACTGGTGGTCCCGCGATGTTTGAATGTGGGTCCTGTTTCATGTGCTGCGGGGTTCGGCCTCTGTGCACCCCGCGTCTGGTTGGCTTAACTCCTGGCACTCCCCGGCTGCGGGACCGCCGTGGCGCGGGGTGTAGCTCTGTGTCATCTCTTGGCTGTGACTCCAAAATGACTCCAAAGTCACAAATTCACTTCTTAAGAAAAAAAATTACTGAGGAATTGTAAAGGTTACGTTCTACTGTGTGAAGTCGGTTTACATCGTTGTCCCTGCTCTGGGAGCGGGGGCGCGCTTGGCAGTAGCCAAGGTAGACCCAGCGCTGCGGCCGCCCGCGGGAAGGGTGTTTCTCCACCGCCCCCAGGGTGCGCGCGGGCTGCGGCCG
>PVIJ01001737.1:0-134139 GCA_004024925.1 Scalopus aquaticus
CCAGGTTAACCCACTCCCTCTGTATTAGTCAGGTTTAGGAGTATAGCAGTTCATGAGAACCTGTGCAAGGAGTTACTTGGAGTTATGAGAGGCTTATAAAATCATCCAAAATATTCTTATGGAACTGTAATTGCTATTTTTAATTATACATTGAGAGCACTGGATGAAATGTGGTTGATAGTTAAATAAGAATATATAGAGCACATTTCAGTTACTTATTGTAATGCTTATCTGAAATCATAGAATGCTGTCTTATCAATAGAGATCTGTTTAGATTATTGTATCATGTTCTTTAAAAGGTTATGTAAACACATACACTGGTAATATTCAGTATAGTATTTGTTTCACTGCAGTCATTGTAGGTAGGTGTCAATAGTGATTATTTTTATCATCATTCTTTGATACCTCATATCTATGGGTGTTGACATAAGTTTGACTTTAAGTGAGAGAGATACCATGTCACATAAATGAAACCTGATGAATATTTTTCTCCACTATACTCTCCTTCCTTGTTTAAATTCTTGATCACATTCCACAGCTTTAGCTTTTGACCTGATTTGATAAGTGTAAAAAAGACAAAAAAGATATACCTATACCCCTTTTCTAGCCTTATGTGAGTAATTTGAAAAAGGGGTTCAGATTAGTAATGATTCATGTGGCATTTTGTTAAAACTATGAAATCTTAGCAGCCTTTATCTCTTGTAGTATAGATTTTACTCGTAGTATAGATTTTTGGAGAGGTGAAACATAAGTTATACATTACAGTGTATCTCTGCTCTTTATGATAGATCAATTGAGGTTGAATCAACATAGTCACAGACAATGAATGTATTTTACCTATAATTTCTCCTCTCTTTTCTACTCTGAGATTACTTTGTTTATGCTGCAAATACATTGCCCACTGAATAGTATTAACTAATTGTCCATGTACTGCCTCCCTTACAGTGGGAATTGCTTAGAGCCAGGAATTGTGTCCCAATTGTGTTTGTTTCCCTGGTGGCTACACAGGACATCCATCCATGAGGCACTTAGTAAACATGCATGGAATTAGGTTATGTTGTTCAAATTATTTTCATTCTTATTGATTTGATTCCAAGGATTAAAAATGTGACTTTATCTATATTCAAGAGAATATTAGGTTACTAAAAACTGGAATGCAACATTGTTTCACATAAAAACAACAAATGAAATATCTATTTGGATATCTCTTATGTGTATTTACGTATATCTATGTCTGTGTCTATTTATGTAGACATGTAATATGTCTATTATGTAATTTGTCTATTATGTAATAGACATGCAATATGTCTATTACATTTAAGTAAGACATTTTGGGATTCTAGATTAAGTACCTCATTGGATCAACACTGGTCATCAAAAAATTGAAACAAGGTTTAGAGAAATGGTACAATATTTTTTATCACAGAAATAAAGTCCATATTATGTGCTACTTGTGTAGGAATTTACAGTAATGCCCTATTTTTGTTTCTGGTTGCTCCTCACTCTAGTCCACTTTCTACTGTTTGTTCATAATTATCTCTCTAAATGTAAATCTGAAGATGTCACCTTTTAATTCTAGCTTCCTAATTTGGCATGGAGGATCCTTAATGATTTTGTTGTTTATCTCTCCGTGATAATCACTAATCATTTACCCTGTTATCCTCCCTACCTTCTGTCACATAAAATTCTGTTTATCCCTCCAAGAGATAATCCTGTGTCAGAGCTCTATGACTTTTCCCATTTCTGTCCAAAATGCCCCTTTCTGCTATATCTTACTAGGAAACTCAAGTCATCCTTAACTTAAACCATCAGTTCAGAAGATTTTCCTCCCCTGACAGGAAAAATCACACTAAATCCTGGACTTGCTTCCATTTTTACATATAGCAGGTGGTGTTTTAATATTTGTTTTCATTTTTGTCTCTCCTACTACTATAAAATCTTTGAAGGTCAGGTCTATGTCTTCGTATCTCTGTCTCCAGAACCACGCATACCATCTGGGATACAGCAGGTGCTCAATAAATATGTAGAAAAATTCTCTCATCTTCACAACCACACATGTGTGCTAATGAGGATGCTGAAGACTGAAAAGATTGAACAACTTGCTCAAAGTCATACAGTTAATGAATGGCAGTTATTTTTCTTCCAGTTTAGGGCTCCTTCATCAACTTTGCGGTAGTGTGCCTATTTTTTCTCTCAGGCAAACCCAAACAACTCTTTATGCTTAAATCCCTCCCCCTAGAAAATTGAGTCCTCGTGGCTACTCCAGTGTAACCATGCCTGTCCTGAGACATGGGTTTTCTCTGTTCTTTTCATGTCTACGAACACCTCACCACTGTTTGAACTGATTCAGGCTTGACTCACATCTTCTGTGTCTAGTTTGATGTGTTTGACTTTCATCTCAGTTGAGATTATTCTTTGATTTTTTCCCCCCTTTCTTTTCTGGTGACAAGAGGCGGTGTCTGCCTGGCATTGTCAGTCTTCCGATAGGAACTTGCCGACATCCCCACTTTTCAGTAGTACTTCCTGTTTTTCTACTCATTGACATGATTATGTCTAGACCATCTTTACTCTTCAGATCTTGACATTTCCAGGTAAAGGCCATTTTGAAACATCACAGATTATAATTTCTCAGGTGTATCTAATGCTCTGATAACAATTGCTCATAATTCCCTTCACATATATTGCTCAGGATGAATATAAAATACTAATGCTGTAAGAAATAATAAAAGAAGATTCTTTCTGAGACTTCATTTATGTTTCTAAACAAGTTACAACATATTGTCAAAAATTACTTTGCACTTGTTCCTTGTTTTCATGCCAGACTTTCACTTTCTGTAGCATATTGCTTTTTGTATGTTCAGTTATATTCTCCACAACTTATCTGAAACTGATCTTTCTAGCTTGCCTTTCAAATGAAACTTTTTTCCATTTCTGTTAACTGCTCCCCCCACTTTTTTTTATTCTTTTAGGTCAAGAGCCTTTTTAAAATTCCATCAAGTCATTTTATATAGTTATTTCTTAGCACTTCCTCTCCATTATCCGCTAAGGAGACCAAGGCATCCAAGCATCAATGTTGGCTGATTGTTCATTCAAAATCCCTCTCAGATACAAGAGTCCTTCAGTCACACCTTGTTCTAAATCAGTCACCAATTCTCCTTTTAGTACAATAGCCACTTCCTGGCTTCAATCTCTACATACACGAAGCCACCCTGTATTCCATAGATAGGTTAAATTTTCCAAATCATGGCTTTTATTTTGTTATTATATCTGCTACTGCCTATTTATTAAGAGCAAGCTGTTTAGACTGCTAGTGATTCAAAAAGTGGCTCTTTTTTTTCATGTTTTCTCCATCTGGATTTGCATTTCTCTTTTTTAGTTGCTTCCCCCATTCATCTGAGTAACCCTTCATTTTTCAACAGCCCACTTTAATGTCACTTTCTCTGTGAAACCTTTTCTGAACTAATTAATCATCTCATTCTCTGTGGTTTATAACATCCATCATATTATAATAATAGTGAGCTGTTTACCTATTTTTCTCTTGTGCTTTCTCTTCTTATACTTTTGAACTCTTTAAGGTTAGGGACTAGGTATGAGTTACATATTTATTACCATAGAACAGCATTACTCTGGCATAGAGTAGAAATTTAATTCATATGTGCTAAACAAATGAATAAATGAATAAAATAATTTTTGAAATTCAAGTAATTTTTCAAATAATTTTTGAAAAATTCACGAATTTTTCTTTTACATTTGTTATTATCAATTCTGTACATTTATTCACACTTAACTTTTCTGGAAAACCTTTGCACTTTCTTCAAAAACTCAAATGCAATGTATTTTTGAAAATAGTGCACTACAAATATTATATTAATATTATTGGGACTTAAAATGTAAGCACACGTAGCAAATTTAAGAAGTGTCTCTATCAGAGTGGTAGGATTTATTGTTACTATTAACATCAAACTTTTTTCAACAGATTTTAAAGTTCTTCATTTGGCTTATTGTGCTGGGTTTTGCACATGAGTAGGGTATCATTTCTGAGTGAGTAATTTCATGCACCATGTTCATCTGCTGGTTCAATACTAGTTGACTCCAAGCATGAGTTCAAAATTAGCTAGAGCAGTTTAAACTTTGCTGTCTTTAATCTCTGTAACAATACTTCTCAAGTCCCAACTATCTAGGGGCTACTTAGCCCTTGTTATCTCTTACAACTTTTTTCTTTTCCTGCTCCCTTAGTGAAGGCAGGAGGTCAGCAGGACTAATAACTGCCAGCATTTTTGTCAACAAGATCCAAGCTGGCTCTTTAAAGCAGACTTCTTAAAACAAAAACAAAGAAATATTTTTCCTTTACAGTTTATTTCTAACGTGACAAATCAGCTTTTATTAAAACAGAATACTAATGTTTCAACATGCAGAGAATAGAAGTCTCCCTGTCTTCCCTACTTTATGGTAATGGATTATTAACACCTATTGATTTCCGTTTTATGTCTGTTACTCTGAATGCACATAAATATATATCCAAAGATATTCTAGTTTGATGCCAATAATGCCTTTTGTTATTTGTTGTGATGTTTCCTAAAATTATTTCAGAAAATTGTGTGTGTGTGTGTGTGTGTGTGTGTGTGTGAGAGAGAGAGAGAGAGAGAGAGAGAGAAAGAGAGAGAGAGAGAGAGAGTGTTAGTACTATTGAGAGAGAAAGGGAGTGTCAGGGAGAGAGAAAATGAGTAGTTAAGATGGTACCAGACATACTATGTGTAAATAACAAAGAAATACAAAAAGCCTAAAATTTAGTAGTACTCTTCTATTGAAATTCACTGAACGGGTTATTTAAGACTGAAATGTAGTCTAGAGCCTCTGAAAGGGACAAAAAGGTAAAGTTTAGTTAGTTTCACTTATGTGCCCCACTGTCCGAATTTGCTTTAACCACTGTTGAAGCTTAGAGTCTACTGTTTTGATCTATTTTGGACCCAAAGTAATCCATTAATTTTGTTTCATGTGCTCCAATCAACCACCTCTGTTGTAGAGTAACTTAAGGGGCATTTCATTTACTGGGTTTTCTTTACTAAAGTCTCACCACATAGGCTGATGAACTCATCAGTTAAATAACACACATTCTGTTCATGTTGTCACACACATTCTGTCATAACCACGAATCACCTATGATATTGCCCCGTCTACTGTATTGCAGGAAAAACAGAGGTTTCTCACGGATGTTCTGCATGAAGTGATGCTGCTAGACGGCTTGGCCAGTTCCCATCCAGTCTCACAGGAAGTGCTACAGGCAACAGATATTGACAGGGTGTTTGACTGGATCGCATATAAAAAGGTGGGAATAGATAAGATCCAAGTGCCAATTGGATATTTCACTAACCTGCGGTAACCAAAGTATTTCATGCTAGATGTATTATATTCTTCTTTTCCTCCTGGCAGATAGAAACAGACTGTGAGTTAGAAAACAGAATCACGAGGTTCATGTCATTTTATGAGTTAGGACTTTGCTTTATAAATCAGTAAAATGGAGATGAATGTTTGCCAAATAATGCATAGAAGTATTCATGACTAAGTGTTTGGAAACTTGATACAAAATTGCTGTACAAATGGTGTTATGTAAATGTCAGTTTTTATTATTATTAATAAGAGAGCTGACCTATATGGTGACAAATTATTTTTCACGAATGCCCTTTAAATGTTTGTTTATTTTGAGTAGCTGATTCAAATGGGCATAGCAGTGACATGACATATGTATTTTATAAACATTATTTAAGGTCAATTCTGGAAATTAAACATGTTTCTGGGATAGTAAGCATAATGATATTTTAAAGATTAGACTCTGAATGGAAAAGATTTTGGACCAATGACTAAAACATAGAAATAAGGTACATTGTAAACTTATTTTCCACAGTACTTGGATTAAGATTTTTCCTTTTATTGCCATATCTTAGTTGGTCTTATTTTAACATGAATATGCCCTATTTTAAGAATTATTAAGTGCTTATCAAGTGTTCAACACTGAAAGGTGCATACCATTCTATCCTTTATTTCTATGACATTTTTTTCTTTTTAGATTCCATATATAAGTTATACCATATAGTATCTGTCTTTCTCTGAATAGTTTATTTCACTTAGTGTAATGTCCTCCTGATTAATCCATCCTGTTACAAATGGTTAGAATTTCCTTTTTATGACTGAATAAGAACATTTCTTTATCCATTCATCCATATATTTATCAAAGGGCATTTAGATTGCTTCCATAACTTAGCAATTGTGAATAAATTCTGTGATGAACACAGGGGTGCAGATATCACGTTGAGATTTGATTTTAGTTCCTTCAAACTTATATCCAGGAGTAGGATTGCTAGGCCATTTGGTAGTTCAATTCTTAATTTACCAGAGAATTTATACTTTGTTTTCCATAATGGCTGTAGTAATTTACATTTTAACCAACAGTGAATAAGTGTTCCCATTTCCCCATATCTTCACCAGCATTTGTTATCTTTTTTTTTTTTTTTTTATAATAGCCATCCAAAAAGCTATGCAGTGATAGTTCATTGTGGATAACTGGTGATTTTAATCATTTCCCTCATGATTAGTTGATATTGAATGCCTTTTCATATTCCTGTTGGTCATTTCTATGGTCATTTTTCTTTGGAAAATGCCTCTTCCTGCCTTTTGACTGTTTTTTAATTGGAATATTTGCATTTTTGCTATTGAATCACATGAGTTCTTCGTATATTTTGTATATTAACCCCTTATCAAATGCATGGTTTGCAAATATTTTCTATTCTGTCATTTGACATTTACTCTTTTGTTTTTTTAAATTGAATTAACATTTATTTACCATACTGTATATGATTCAGAGGTGTAGTTTCATACCTCTTCAGATATATGTTAGTCACCATTCCACCATTCCCATTCCCAAGGCACCCTCCCCTGCGAATTGCCTTTTAACTTCATTGATTTATCCTCTGTTGAGCAGAAGCTCTTTAGTTTGATATGGTTCACCTTCTTTTGGTGTTTATGCAAGAAATTATTGCCAAGCAAGGATCATTTTTCAAATATCTTCTTCTTGGAGGCTTATTGTTTCAGAACTTATATTTAAGTCTTCAACACATTTTGAATTAAATATTGTGTATGGTATATGGTAGGGATTTAGTTTCTTTTGCATGTTTTTTTTTTTTTTTTTTTTTTTTTTTTTTTTTTTTTTTTTTTAACCAGCACATTAACTGAAAAGACTGTGCTATCCCAACTGCATGTTGTTGGGAGCCCTGTTGAAAATTTGTTGACCATATATGCATGAACTTTGGTCTGGGCTTTCTATTCCTCTTAACTGGTTCAAAATGCCTGTTTTTTGGACAGTTAGTACCATCCTGTTTCTAATTATATAGCTTTGTAATTATCAGAAAATATGATACCTTTAGGTTTGTTCTTTCTTAGTATTGCTTTGGTTATTTGGGGTCTTTTGTGACACCTTGTAAGTTTTAGGAGTTTTTTTCTACCACTCTGAAAATATCATTGGAATTTTGAAAGGGATTTCATTGAATCTACAGATCACTTTGGAAAGTATGGGTATTATAATGACATTAATTCTTCCAGCTTATGAATATGGTTACCATCTGTGTGTGTGTGTGTGTGTGTGTGTGTGTGTGTCTTCTTCAATATCTGTCATTGATGTCTTACAGTTTTCAATCTAGAGGTCTTTTACCTGCTTGATTAAATTTATTTCTAAATATGATCATGTATTGCTTAATAGTGGAGATACATTCTTATAAATTCCTTCTTAGGTTATCCCTTTTTGCAACTATTATAGATTGTAAGTACTAAAACCTAAATGGTAGTGCATATAATACACCTCGGCTGTATAGTATAACCTGCTGGGACCACGCTCCTATTTGTGGTCCATCACTGACTAAAATATCATAAGTGACACATGACTGCATTTTAGTGCTCTTGAGAACTTTGCAAATGGAGTTGCTTTCTTAATTTCCATTTCAGATGGGTAATTGTTCATGTATAGAAAAACTTATTTCTGTATGTTGATTTTTTTTTATCCTGCAAGTTTAGTTAATTCATATATTAGTTCTAATTTTTTGTCTGTGTGGTGACTTTAGGTTTATCTCTATATACATTATGAAATCTTTAAACAGGTGTAAGTTTACTTCTTTCTTTTTGGTTTGGGTAACATTTCTTTTTCTTGCTTAATTTCATTGACTAGACCTTCCAGTACTATGCTGAATAGAAATGATGGGAGTGGGCGTTTTTTTCTTGTTCCTGATCTTTGAGGAAAACCTTTTACTTTTCACCATTGAGCCTGATGTCATCTCTGGACTCATCTTCATTTCTATCATGTATTTTTATGCTTTTTGTATTACTACAAATCCTTGTCCTTATTGTGTATTTCTCTTGGGGACATAGCTAGAAATGGAACATCCAGATAATACAATAGTTATGTTTAATATTTTAAAATATCACTAAACAAAATATTTCTACCATTTTATCAGGTTACTTTTCCACTGACAAGCTAATCAGAGCTATAATTTTATCACATTTTCACAAACAAACTGGACATAGTAAGGCCTTTTAATTGTAGATATTATAATGGTAGCTTATTGTACCTGTAAATTTTATTCCCCTAATAACTAGTGATACTGAGAATATTTTCCATTTGCTTTTTTCTTTTCATATGTTTTCTTTGGAATAAGGTCAGTTCAAATCCCTTTCTACTTTTTACAAAATTGGGCTGCTTGCTTTCTTATTGAGTTTTAAGTGTTCTTATATACTCTGGTTACATGTTCTTTATCAATATCTGATATGCAAATACTTTTTACCCAAAACTTTGACATGCCTTTAATTTTCATAAGAGTGTGTTTCTAAACACAAAAGACAATTATAGAGAGATAAAGGGGTAGGGACCAAAAAATCAGATACTAAATTTTGTGCGTTTGAATTTAAGAACTGTCGGTGCTTTTGAAGGCTTATTGAGTGATTTTCAATATAGAAAGCCTCAAGAACAGTATTAGAAGAAAAAAAAAAAACTAGACAAAGACAGACTGTAAGACACTTGAAAGCAGACCATAGATCTAAGACACTCAGGGCGGGGGAAGACAGGAAGAGCAGAGAACATGGGGGAGGAGAGCATGGTGAGGTGTGGTAGAGAACTTTGGCACTTTGGTTGTAGGAAACTTGCGGTGACAACCCTGAGGAAAAAAATCCTATAATGTGAAATAAATAAAGATGTTTAAAATAAGCAAACAAAAATGCTGCAACAACAAAAAAAACCAAACCTAATGTTACATACATATTTTTAGAATGGGAAGGGGAAAAGTAAGAACTAGTCAGTAAGAAGAAAAATTGTTAGATCCAGTGATATAATAATTTTCCATTTTAATAGTAAATTGAACATGAGGATGCTTTTATCCTAAAAGTGTAATGGAAACAGGAAAATACTGTCATTGATAAAAGGACTGGAAAAGATGGATTGAGATACTCTCTTTGCTCTAAAAGCACAAAGGGAAATAAGAATCAATGACCCAATGACCTGGATGATTAAAGTGAGTGAATGCTCATTAAATTTACATATGATGTCAAATAGGAGAGGGTTGCTACAAGCTTGGGAGAGAGGAACAGCTTTCAAATGACTTAAGCAAATTTTAAAAGGATTCTTTAAGAAAAAACACATCATAGCAATTCTTATATCAAGGTTGATATATTTTAGAGATCAAAGGAAATTACATAGTGCAAAAGGATAGAATAAGCAGAGAAAAATCCACAAGGGATCATGGTGAACAGGAATATAAAAATGGAGAAGAGTACCACAAAGATTATATAGACACCATTTTCATCTTTTGTCCCTTGTAACAACAGACTCTCTATCCAGAACATCATGTCAATCAGTGTGTGATAAGTGCACACAGAGAGAACCTAGTACATGTTGTTTCTGTAGGAAAAAAAAAAACAAACCAAAATAGTGCTTTCCTTTAAAAATATAATACAGTAGTGGATATAAACCATGAAATGAAACCAATTATTAAACTAAGAGTAACAGTAAAGCACACTAATTATTTTAATGAGAATTTACTGTGTACAAGGTAGTTGTGAAATGCTTTGCATGTATTATCCCAATTACTCCCAACAGAGAACTTGGAACACAGTCATTAGGCCATTTTGTTTATTAGTTTTAAATTTACTTATTTAATTAATAGAGACAACATTAGGATCTCCCCAATCAGGTATCACCCCATAGTGCATCAACTGCCATATCACCAAGAGTCCACTACCACAGGGCATTGTGCTCCTTTGCTCTTTATTCTTACATCTCTTCCACCTTTCCCCACTCTGAATGCTTCAATTCTCTAGTTAGCTTTCAAGAATCTTTAAGCTTCTCTTTATCTGACACATAGTTTCTCCATATTCCACATATTAATGACACCATCTTTTATTTATCTTATTAAGAAACTGAAACTTAAGAAGTTCAGTGATTTCCTAGGGTCAGATATCTGCCAAGTGAACAAGCCAGGATTTGAAGTAGGATATAATTCCAAATTATGGATTCTTATCTTTAAAACTTTTCACAGATAAATATATTTCAAGGGACGTTATGATATGGCAGTGGATGGCAGCTCGAAATTCTCAGGTCATATTTGGTCCTTGGTTGCTCTCAACCTATTTTTCAGCAAATCTTATCTCTTCTGTCAAACTGCCTCCAGAATCTGACCTCTTTTCACCATCATTACTTGCTTTTTTTTTGTTGCCATACTGATCTGAATCACCACCATTTTGCCACAATAATTTCCTTAAAGTTCTCTCCGCTTCTAATATTGCTTCCCTACAGTCTTACCTTTTTTTCATCAAAAACCCAGGGTGTTCTTTTTAAAGCCCCAAACTGAAACCTTATAATGTCTCCCTATAAAATGTGAATAAAAGATCATGTCTTTAATGACCCATGAGGGCCTGTCTGATCTCTCATCTGGCTCTTTGTGCCTCTCATAGGTCCTTCGCCCCAATTCCATCTCTTTTCCTCTGACTTCACCTCTTATTGCTGCCCCTTTACTTACGGAACTCCTGCTTCGTCGGCTCTCTTGGTTTTCCTGAGAGCCAACTAAGCTCCACACAGCAATAGGACCTTTGAATAGATTGTGGCCTCTGTAAGGAAAAACCTTACTCCAGATATCATCATAGTTTTAACTTGTTTTCCATGAAGCTTTACTTAAATGTCACCTTCTCAAAGAGACCATCCATTTAAAATGTCAACTGACACCCTCTTTCTTTATTCACGTCCCCTGTTATTGACTGCTTGTCCTGTAGTAAGTAGTCATGGGATGGACCACTCTCTAACCTAGTGTACAAATTACTCAATACTATGCTAACACTATTATCTGGCTGCCTGCTTCTCTCTGTTGAATGTGAAGTTCATAAAAAGAGGGATCTATGTCTGTGTTTTCAGTTTTCCGGGGCTCATTATATTGTCTGCATATAGTAGATACTCAATAAGTATTTGTTGAGTTGAATTAAATGTCAGAAAAGCAATATAAGCAAAACATTATGGTGTTCAGAAGGCAAGATCCCATCTGTTTATAGGAATTAGGAAAAAGAGTTGGCACTTGGAATAGAATGAAAACGTTTCAGATGTAGTTCCTTATGAATTCCAGAGGAGGGAAAGATTGTGTTGCTCAATCATTGTGTTTTCTAATGGGTCCTTTCACATGTGGCCTAACCCCTTAGCCCTAGACCTCGTGGGAACACTTTTCTGTCAGCTCAGCTCTTCTCGTGGTGTCACTGTGTATCTTGCCTCAGGCACAAATTACCCCCATCTTCTGCAGGTCTTTCCAGCTCTTAGTCTTTGAAACAATTACATTTTAACCTTTGCTTTCTTGGTCTCAGTCAACTACACATATCAAATGAATGTAATTGATTTCAAAGATTATTATATAATAGTATTTTGTAGTTGGAACCTATTTTTTTCTTCTTTAGCACTTTTGTACCTAGTGTATTATACAGTATCTAGTATATAATATAATGATGAACTGTAACACTTGTGGTTATTTCTGTAAAACAGTTAGACAACAGTTGGTAGTATAATGGTATAATATTAACAGTACCCCTATAAGGTATATATGATTTTCTTTAATTTACATAAAAATAAACAGGGACCCAGGGAGTTTAATGATGTTCTTAGGCACCTAGGTGTCTGAGTTGGTATTCATATCTCATTGTTTCTAACTCATTCTCTTTCCACTCTGCTATGGTACTCTCTTTAGATAATTGTCCAGCATACCACTGTTTCAATAGGAAATATGACTTAGGTTCTAGTCTTTTGACATATACTAAAATAAGGTACTTTCCCTGAATGAAAAAGTATAGTATTTTAAAATATAATGCACTGGCATGCAAATCAGGAACACAAATTATAGAATCTGTGAAGTTATAATAATTGGTTATGGCCCGCTCATAAAGGAAATATGGACAGTCTAAGAGACTGAGAAAAACAATCAAAAGAAGACAGATAGAGGGATGGAAGGACAGGGAGAGAGATCAATTAAGAAGCATATGGAGATAAATTCTACCAGAAGAAAGCTGAAGAACTTACATTATCCACCATGGATAGTAGAGGGTTAAGAGGTGACTTAATAATTGGCTGTAATATACAAATGATCATTATAGGAAGACTGTTCACTTCTTCTCTGTCAACATCAAGGTCAGAGTAAGATAAATGGCCTTAAATTATGGGAAGAAATTTCAGCTCATTTGTGAAAGAACTTCTTGACATAAAAGGCAATTAAACATTTGAATATGAGCTACCAAAGATTACAAAGTCTTCATTTTTCAGTATTCTTTAAAAATAAAATTAAAAACTTGCTCCCAAAGTAGAAAACTAAATTGGAAAACTACTAAAAAATTCCTCCTGGATCTTGACTTCATGGTGTATGATAATCAAATGATGTAAAGTTCATAATTTATTAGTTTTGTATATACGTATTTCTGTTTGTATCATTCACAATAATTTTCATGTATCTCTGAACCACTATCATGATACCAGTAAAAAATCATCAAAAAGATATTCCGGCATAGAAAATACTTTAGTGATGCTCTATTTTTTTTTTTTTTTATTAAGTCTTGTCTTTGCCTCTGGTCTTGAATTGCCATTATTCTAGACTGGAGTGATTTAAGACATCACGTAAAGGAGATGACTTTTGCCCTTGTAAAGAAAATATACGTGGTGGGAGGAGATGATTTTATTGACATTTCTGTGACAAATTTACTTACTAGTAAATTATCAATTTGTACATTTTGCTGATAGAGGCAAGTTTTCTTTTGCACATGTGTTTGACTGATTCATCACCATTTAAACGGTTTCTTTTATTTCCTTACTTAAATTTTAATACTTATTTTTCTTTTTTCCCCTAGTCAGTTTGAGCCAAAGCCTAGAAGTCCTAGTTTTCAGAACTTGGATGTGATGAGGTTTTATTTCTGAGCTCTTGAAATACTTTCACAGCAATAGTTGCTCTTACTGTTTTGCTTATGCATAAAACCCAATTCTAATCACTTGCACAATGACTTCATCATGCCAGACTTCATCAGTAGCCATCATTAAGAATAGAAAGTGCCATTTCAGTTAGTATAAATGGCAATATGGACAGAATATTACA
Organism: Scalopus aquaticus; assembly: GCA_004024925.1. NCBI lineage: Eukaryota > Metazoa > Chordata > Mammalia > Eulipotyphla > Talpidae > Scalopus > Scalopus aquaticus. The sequence continues at coordinate 13,644 of PVIJ01001737.1, forward strand.
TCCCTATAACTTACTCACCCTACAACTATTTGTGACTTTAATTTCCTTAAGCTAGTTGGCAGCTAAAATGCATCTTAGAAAGGAATGAGGCTTCGGTTAACAGTACAATGTCAGTTCAGCCAGGAATCCTGTGAATCTCAAATTGTTTTATATAGTATACTTGGAGAGAAACAGCAATTGAATATAAAAACTAAAATGAATTTGGAATCAGTCAGTTATATTCCTCTAGTATAAAGAGGGATTGCAATGTTTTGAGTAGATTTTTTTTTTGAATAACAAGATTCTATAGTTGTTGGAAAAGGACAAGTTAAAAATAAATTATGATTTAAAGAATAAATAAGCAAGGCAAATGTAATTAAGGATTGACATTTTGACAAATGAGAAATATAGAGGAAAAAGGAGAACAGGGATAAAACTTCCTTTTATAAGAAATACTATTTGGAAAAAATGGAAAATAAAAATATTTACAATGTAAGTATTTTGTTTTACTTATAACAATGAATATGTTGGAAGCAGTTGAAATGAATTTTTCTGTTGAATAATTTTGACTGGGTTGTGTTTTAGCATGTGATGAAGTCACCTTTTGACTCACCATTTTTAATCAGCTGAGTTTGGCATGTGGAATAATATAAAAATTTTCAGAAACCTTATATATTACATGGAAAGCTCAAAAGAATTATTATCCTCAATTGGTTTGTCATTAGAGGCATCTTTTATTACTATTTCTTTTTCTTGTGAACCCAAAGGTATCTAATGGTACCTATGTAATATTTAACAACCCACCCTCCATATTAATCAAAGACATGTATAAGTCTCAATCAGAGTGTCTGTTTCAAATGCCATACTGTGTTGCTACACAGGATAGAAACAGTTCTAGTCAGCAAACAGAAAAATACTTTCTGTTTGACTCATGTATCTTTTTGAAAATAAATATGCTATAATATTTCCTTTGAAATAATGGGAATACATCTTTGGACATGCTTTCTCAGATATTTTCATGGATTCATGGAGAAGCTCAGGGCCATCTGATGACCTAGTGAGAAAATTACCTTGGGACTACAAGTTTTCTCCAGCCTTTATCATTCATGCTAGTGCATATTTCCTGGTAGCCCAAGATCATGTTTTTTGTATTTATGCTTTTTTAAAAATAGAATATCTTTCAGTGTTTTGGAGGGTTATCTTTATGTCAGTGTTAGATGGCTTGACTGTGATATCATACAATGTGTTCTTACCTGTTAAAAGCAGAGAGAATAATGAAAGGTACTGAAACTGGCTTTTGTCTTGAGGACATTTACCCAATCAGGAGAATTGGAGCACAATTTTTAAGGTTTCACAGAGATAGGAAATGAAGACAAAGTCAAAGGTGAGAAGTTTAATGGGAGACCTTCCATAAAGTTGGACCTTAAAGAACTGCACTGTTGGCACACAGATGAACTAGAAACACACCTGCCCCCTATCTCAGGGGATCACAAGAAATTGTTCTAAAGAATTTCCCTGTAAATTTGCGACCAAGAATAACCCTTGCTTGGTTCTGCAGCTCACATGAAAGTGACCTGGATACCCTGTAAAACTTCAAGCCAGGATTTTAATTTAATGTGCTTGATCCTCTACCAGAGGTGTCCCCAGATGCCGTACTGAAACTAAAACAAATTCCTTCTGGAAATATATCACATTTCAAAGGATTTCTGGAAGTAAATATCAAGGTAAAAGAGCATCTCATGGTCAAAAACCACCAGTTACCTAAGGAAACAAGGTTATGTGAACATGATACAGCCTAACCAATTGAAAGCAGAATCAGTCGTAGTTATAATTAAAATATTGGCTATGTTAAAAATAGAGTAAAAAATAGTACATTGATAAATTGGAGGGGAAAAAAGAGACTCGAAAATACAAGCAAAATGCACAAAATGCTGATTTAAAAAGCAATTAATGAGGAATGATAGGAGTGAAAATATAGTCACTGCATTTTAAAATGCAGTATATATAGTAGATGGTTTATCACAGACTAATAAGAGCTGAAGAGAGAATTATAAATGGGAAGGTAGAGCTGAAGAAACTCTTCAGAGTGCAGCACAGAGACAGATAGGAAATAAGCCAGAGAGGTTATCAGACATAGGAGAGGAAGGGAAATATCTAGCAAAGGCTAATGATAGTACACTGATCCAAGGCTGAGCTTTTTCTATTTTCATCTTTTGTTTCTTCATCACATTACTGCATCTTAGATTTAGGAACTAAAGTTTTTGCCTTAAACAGTAGCATCATTCTTAGAAATAAAGCTCTGAGTTTGAGCTCATGTTATTTTTATCTTAGTAAATTGTACCCATCAGCATAGCACTACTGTATCAGCTCTAGTCTCTTTTATGGTGACCTTAAAACCTTGAACAAGATAAAACCATGATTTTAATTTAAAAACTAAATACAGAATACTTTTTCCTATTAGTAACTATTATTTATTGAGTGTTCACTCAAGTGAGCTTTACCATGAGTGGAGTTTTACCATACATCAAACCTCTTGGTATCAAGCTGAAGCCTAAAGTAGTAACATTTTTTGGCCCAAACTCATAGAAAAAACAAGATCGCTAAACACCTTATTAACTCCAAGTTTGTTCTCCCATTGCCTGATCACATGGCCCTGTAGGTATTGACTTTCACAATAATGGAGGTTATATATTTCCTCAAATAATTCTGCCTTTCACGCAACCATTTATTTAATCTCCTTATTTGAAATGAACTTCAGATACAATTTCTTGCCTTTCTAAGAAAACTAGTGTGATTATTCTATTGTTTCTGAAGAGTCTATCTTGATCAGTTTTATTTTCTTTGTCCTCATCAAACCTCATTTTATCCTATTTTGTGCCTCTTGGTGCCTCATGTTCGGCATTTGAGCTAACAGCCTAGTGATCCCCAGAGAAGTTCTATGCCAAGACTTTCTTGGAGCTGAGAGACCCTAAGTAGCTATGTATTTGGCCTGGATTGAAACTGGGGTGGGGGGGTCTAGATGACTCTGGGGGATCTGGTGAGGCATCTACAAAATGGACCACATCCAGAAACAAACAAATAGGGACACTTTAGTTATGTGCTGCTTCTCTGCTGTAATTTTACAAAAAGATGAAATTAGTTTGGTGCCATAAAAATAATCTGCCTAAAGTAGAGGAATTTTGGTATATCACTCCTGGGTAAACACTATAAACCAAAGCAAAGTAATGATTAAGCAGTTGAATATCTGTTTTGCTTATATGGTTCCCAAACTATTTTCTAACTCCACAATGTTGAGATGAAATGTGCACATATTGAAATATCATTTTCCTTCTGGAAGGGTATCAGTCCCAGCAGGAACTTCATGAATAAATTGGAGCAGTTGAAACTTTTTCAGTAGTTAAGTTGGTTAGAGTAAAGCAAGAGTTTGAAGTGCTACTCTGTCTTCCAGTTTGAAATGTTTTCCAGTTTGAAATGAGTAGGATGGTAATGTTAGGGGGAAATAGCATATTTAAAGATATTTATGTTTGAAATAATAACCTCAACTAACATTTCTAGAAATGCTACGTACAATCACTTTTATATGTTCTTTATATATACTGTCACTTGATCCTTACAACAACCACATGATATACTCTTTCCATTCTCAATTTACAGATGCAGAAACTTAGGACATGACATGTTAGCATACGTTGGTGTCAGGATTTATACTTTGGCAGTGCTCTTAGCTTTCTGTGTCCTTAGCTATGTATGACTGGTAATCTTTTGATCTTTTGATTTTCTTTTTTAAGAGAGCACATTGTCCATAAAACATGAAAAGACATGCATTTCTTTTCTAATAGAGTGCTTATATTTTGTAATTATAATATTTGTACGTATCTGTTTAATTAATCCTTTTAAAATGAAGCTTTAAAAATATCCTGCTTAGCTCAGTGCTTTACAGATAGTGAGCATACAATCAATGTAGTTTGAATGAACTTTAAGCTGGATTCATTCTAGTCTCCAAACCCTCAGAGGCTTGATGATAGTGATGGAAATTTAAATACTAGTTGTTTCAGATAATGAGACCTTTGTATTTTTAAACGTTTAGCATGAAAAAGAAGTAAATTTGGTTCTATCCTGTTAAGCAAAGTCAAGCTCTACTACATGATAGTATTACATTTTTAAGTTCTTTAGTTTGAACTATTCACACTGTTCCTGAAAAATAATGCAGAGGAGAACTTTCTTTGCTTATCCTTAGACTACCTTGTTCGAGGTATACCCTGATGCTTCTGTCAGAAAGCCCCCAGGCTGCAGATCTTTGATCTGCCCCTTTATGGCATTTTTGTTCCTAAATCCACTCTTGTATACTGTAAGAGCTAAATCCTTCAGTTTTCCACTTCTGCTTCAGAAAGCTTAGTTATTGGGACCAAGTATTTTTCATAAGCTTATTTTAATGTCCCTTTTCAATGACCTTTTTTTTTTTTCCATCATAAGCCTTGTTGTTGATAGAATCCAGAAGACATTTGCTATGAAGAAAGGAGAATATTTTTTCAGTTTTTTCCTCCTGTTTTCTTCCTCTGCTCCCACCCCACCCTGAAAATTAGGAAACAAGAATAGCTTGCTTTATTCCCTTTACATTTGCTTTATGTGAAGCCATTAGAAAAAACAAGTTGACTTTCAATTGTTCTGAATTGAAAGGGTGCTAGATCACCAGCTATGGTGTGGTTTCTTTCTTCTAGGCTTCTAGTAGTGGCAACAGTCAATATTTAATACTTCTTATTTTGGCTGATGGTAAAAGAATGGAGGAAAGCTAGAGGAAGAAATATGTTACCATATACCAAAAGCTCCAGTTTGGAAAGGTAATAACAGCACCAGTGATGTAGATGTTTGCTTAGAGAGTGTTAAAATGTTTCCTTACAGGGGCCTGGGAGAAAGGTCACTGTGTATTTTTACAAATATGGCTTGGGTGAGTTTATCCTTTAAAGGTGGTGTTTCCCAAAGTGTGATCTGTGGAATATCACATTACATTTTTAACTTTATTTTCTTTTCCTTTACTTAGATATTGAAAGTACAGATTTTATTGTGTTGGCATAAAACTGTACTTTAAATGAAAAGTTTAAACAATGAATTTCTTATGTGGGCTTGCTGACTAAAATCTTCAAGACTGCATTTGCATGTCTCTATAACATATAAAATGGGCTGGTTCTATGTACTCATGATCTCCCAGTGTCAGAAGAGTTTGCTTTGTGATATATGGTTTGATGCTTTAGTCCCCCAGACGACGTGTTTTTGAGTTTTGAAACTCTGCAGGGACAGGATACATCTGTGCTTTGCCTCTCTGAAAACAAAACAATCAAATGCTGGAGGCAAAAGCTGTCTCCTTGTTTTACAAGGAGAGTGGAGATGAACATGTACCTTATTGACTGGCTTCTAGACGGTATCAAATCCTCGGTACTGACCTACTCCCCATTAACACTCTGCTCCTCACAGGCATCCAGACTGAAGTTATGACTTCTGACTTTTAGAGGGAAAACAAGGAAAAAGTAATCCACTTCTCAATAAAATACGTGAAGAGGCTAATTTATTTTCTTGAGAACAGCTGAAGGGTTTGATCAAACTTTAATCTGGGCATTTCGTTCTCTCTGTAAACTCGCCCTGAAGTCAGAATAACAGAAAAGGAGATAGAGAAGACCGTACTCAACAATGGTTTCCCTTATCTTGCAAATATTGACACAGTAAAATAATTTCCTGAGCTTCCAGAAAATTGGTCATATCATGTATGAATGAATCTGCCAATGAAATTACAAAGTGTCATTGAGTTATTAAGCCCATGCCCGAGAACGGGTGTTTTTCCCTCTTAACTTTTGTACATATATTTGAGTGATAAAATGATGTGTAGATATCAATTGAGCCATTTCCATCATGGATTAATTGCAGTGTTCGAATCATTAGTTATGTATTCACAGGTAACACATATTTTATTTATTATGGCTCCAGTAGGATGGAAAATTCAGTTTTATAGCCAAGTAGAGTTTGAGAAGCGTGGCTTTATTCAATATTGTTCTTGAACTCGTGATGGCCCATCTGTGCAAATAATCTCATCAACCTCTCGTGTGATCCCATCCTTGAAGATTTCCTCATGTGGATGCTTAATGAAAAAATATACTATGCTTTTGTCCTTGTCAGTGGTGTCAGAACATATGAGATGTTCAGCCTAACTGCTAAATAAAGCTTCTGCTGTAGGAAGAGGCACAGCAAAGTGTTTGTCTGGCTGAGTAAGCAGCGTGTGCATTCTGTGTTTCACAGAAAAAAGACAATCCTGAGCCCACATGAAGGACATACTTATTTATGGTTTTCTAGTGAATTTTGTTCAGGTGGAAAGTGTGCCTAAAATTCAGGAGTGCTGACCTGAGTTTCGGGTCTTCTTGAATTGAATTTCTTCAGTTTTCCATGGAATGCTTCTTTTTAACCAGAGATGTGTGTATCTCACCCACAAAATTTATACTAAGATATATGTGAATTTAGCTTCTGAGTTAGACCAGTAACTATGAATATTTACATAAAATATCCTGCAAATATAGTTCTGCCTCAATTTACTTATTTTTAAAAAAATTATTGTGGAAACATTGGTTTACAAAACTCTATGTGACTCAGAGGTATGAAATCACACCTCGTCAGATGTACCTCCCCACACTATACCCACGTCCTACGCCCCTGTAGTCGTCCACCATAGTGTATTAGGGTCAGTCATTTAGAAAAAAGTCACTTGGCCAGAAACATGTTTTAGAAATGAAAGTTTTGAGAATCTGGAATCCCTTTTTAAAATAATAAAATAATTTTGCCATTTAGACAGTTGCCCTTAAGACAGTTTTGTATTCTTTTAAATTTGAAGCCTGTTCTGTTCTTTCTGTTCTATTCTATTCTATTCTATTCTATTCTATTCTATTCTATTCTATTCTATTCTATTCTACTCTATTCTGGTTATTTCCTGAAGTAACTCATTTCCAAAATATATCCTCTCTCTTAAATTTAAATAATGGTCCAGAAAAATAAAGTTATTTAAATATTAATTAGCCTGATGAATTGAAAATAAGAAATTTCTGTCTGGTACATATTGGAATAATATTATTATTGAACTTTAAGTTTTATTTGTTTGCGTTTTGGATATGTAATCATATAGAGTCTTAAGATACTATGCTAGGCTTTTTCTGTTCCGTGTGTGTGTGTATGTAAAGTAGTTAGCAATATTTAGGACATTTGTTCTCTTCAAAAAAGGAGTACCTGTGTGCTATGATGGAGAAGGAATTTGGAACAGCAGTTTTATTAGTAGGAGATTGTGTTAGATGGACAAATATATGTATACATCAAAGAGTGTGCCAGTTCGTAGGTGGGCTAAATAGGAGTTCATACACATAGCTAAATAGCTGTTCAATTCTACTTTTGGCAGGTGAATATGTCAACCCTTAATATGAAAAGAAAATAGAGTTTATTCAAAGTACCTTTCAAAGGACAAATCTTCATGTTCCATTGATGATTAATGCCAAATAGATGCTCATGGTTATAAAATACTTTTCTCCCTTTCAGGTATCTCAGATTTAGTCAATTTTTTTTCTTGTGGTTGCTATTTAACTCTCAGTAGAGTTAAAAATCAATCGACCACATCTACTTTATATGAAAACGTTTCCATATTTGAAAATTATTATGAAGTGTTTGGCTGGCTGCCTTTTTTCTAGAAAGAAAATCTTTATATCTAATTTTTTTTAAACCTATTTTCTTATCTCTGGATTTTCTCTGAGGTATCACTGACATTGTTGCCTATAACTTTTTTCATAGCTATTTCTAAATCATGTTCAATATGTTTATTTTTCCCTGCATTCTATCTTACATCCGGATGCCATGCCCATCTTAGCGGTGCTTCTAGACACGCAGGAGCACAGGGTCAGGCATTCTGTTGTGCTTTTTCTGGATTGATTTCCTTAGACTTTTTTTTTTTCCCCAGATACTTTTTTTTTTTTTCAGGTAACTTCTTGCTAAGATCCTGTTTCATAGCAACTGACAGAGTGATTGTTCACTCTGTCAGGTGCTCATAGAAGATTTAGAAATATTATCTCAAGACTCCAGCTTCCTTTGGCTTAGTTATTAAGGTTCTAATTGATATTTTATGTGAATGGGATGACTGTACTTTCTAAATGTTTTGGTGTGCACAGGTAATAATTCAGAATTAATCTTTAATAATGAATATGCAGAGGCATTTTCTCATTACTATAAAATCAGTTCTTCATATCCTGCAAACAGATTTTCTCTGCAACATGAAGATTTCACAAACTGCCTACTTCTTCCATAGCTCACTTTATCCAAGTGTCATTTTCAGTAGGGATATGCTTGGCAGTGCTCCAGCCATCAGCGAGGTGCTGCACGTGGACTTGTGGCCTTAGGACACTTGTATTATTATGACTTTAAAATAAATACCCCAAAGATCTTTCGTGGTTAAGGGTTATAATTCAACGGTTAAATGGATGACATTAGGAAGAAGACTCAACGTTGAGAATATTAGGGAAAAAATCTACCAAAGGGAATTTGCGACTCACAAAAGAGAAGTTAATGTAGATGGTAATAAATCCCAATAAATCTTCAGTATCCAGTTTTATACAATTATTTTCTTCCACAATCTCCACCCGGTTTGTCTCAATAAAACAGGAGAAATATTTACTAAGGTTTTAGTCTTTGTCCCCAGTAATGTTGCTATTATATTTACTTCCTGTTACCTTTTCTTCTGTTGTTTCCTGCTAATATTCCACATATCAGTGCATTTATTTGTTATGTAGTTTAACAGACAAGTACTGAATGTCTAATCAAGGAGCAAAATGCTGGGAGTTTGGGGAACATGGTGTCTCCCCTCCTAACTCCTAGTGATATAGCAAATATTTGTTATATATACATTTTCAAAAACAGATTGTGCCCTATGTCAAAAGAGATAAAAAAATGGAAATAAAAAGCACAGCACTTCACTATACAATACAACACTATACTATAAATAGAAATAAAAAAACACTTATGTATATACCTCAATATTATATACATCAACATTCATAATCAAAATAAAACTTCAGAAAGAAAAATTGGAAAGAATTAATTTAACCACCTAAGTAAATTTATAAAATACTTTCAAATATTTGAATTTGGAGAATTTGATTATTAGGTAAAAAATGTTTAGATTATTCAGAAAATAGGCAACTTAGCAAAAGCTTATTAGAGGCTAGTGCTGTACTTTAATTTTCAAATAAAATGTCCAATCGCCACTAGCATTTCATTATACCAAATTAAATTGCTGTTTGCATAATTAATCATATTTATTTAAGTTTTTTGCATTCAACTAAATCCAGCAATCCTCTTTAGGAAGTATCATGTCCTCATTATATTAGACAGAAATTAGGGAAGTGTTTGGTATTTAAACTATATAAAAAACCTAATTCGTAATGATTCTGTTTAGTATTTAATTTGTGACATTTGCCAGCACAATATTATGCTAGTGTCTTTTTAAAGTCTTATTTATGTAGTATGTTTGACATGCCTTGTTCACTAACATTAATTTATGTTGTATTTTTCTTAATCAGCTAAATTTAGTATGGGTTTCCAGCTGTGATAGTTAAACTCTGACAAGGAACAATTGTTCTACAATAAGTGAGAGGATATCATTTATTGCCCAATAGTAAAAAAGAGATCTTTGTGTAATTATATTACAGACCCTTATTCTCACATGACTTTGGGATTAAAGAATATTTAGATCTTTATAAACAAATGATGTTTCCTGAATTAAACAAAATTAATTTAGTTTTACTCATGCAACATTATTAGCTTGAGATGTCCTTGCATTTCTTTCTGAACTTTAAAAAAAAATAAATATATTTTTTACCACATTTTTAAGTGATGCTTGGCTAGTATCTTTACAATTTAGTGGAAATTACAGTATTTTCATTAGTGATGTGAGTTGTAAAAGAAGATTATTATTCAGAAGATCTTAATTGTTTAAAGGGTTATTCCAAATGTTTGGTTAATTTGATTCAACTCATTTCATTTTTCCTCTATCAGGTAAGTTCATTTTAAATGAAAACAAAAAAAAAAATGAGTTGAAGCACTAAAATACAATAGCTTAGAAAGTATTTTAGCTAGATCATAGAACAAGGTTTTTTTTCATAACTATGATTAAGATAAGAGATGTATTAAATTTACATAAAACTCAGGAGATAGAATCAATGCAATTAATTATAAATGTTTTAGGTTAGCAATTTCCCCCAAGATCTCTATTCTATTTTAAAATAAAATTCTCTATGAAGGTATTTTTCAAGAATGCTGAGAGTACTATGCTGTATACAAGTACTCAAGACCCAGTGTGGCAAATACCATTTCGTTAGTATTATCACATCCCTCCCTCTTTATCTCATCCACACTTTGTGCTCAGAACTTTATGCCATTTATCTTCATTGTTATACGGTGTGAATAAGGCATAACTTATAAAAACGTCCCCCCATTCATAGACCTAAGCTTGTATGTAGTTTTTGTTTACTAGCAACTGCAGAAATTGGAATTTAAATGATACAGAATGTTGCAAATGACATTTTTCTACATTTCCTTAGATTCTGTTTCTTACTGCTAATATACCTGCTAGAGAAATCATTAATGGTCAGTCTATCTTCTTTCAGACAGCTAGTGCTTGTTTTATTCTTTTTTCTTAGTATTCTTCTATTTTCTTTCTCATTCTTATTTGATGACTCTGCTTTCATTTCACTGAGATATTAGAAATAATAAGTAAAACAATGTTCTTCCACTTCCAGCCTCCTCATCTCATCTGTTGATACCTGTCTGCTCTGCTTCTCTAGCTCTTTGATGCAGTGGAGGAAGGTCTGTACTTCAGTTTAGACTCATGCCTCCACTGTGCACTGGGGCTCATTCTCTCTTGAACTTATCTCCTCAAGAAAACTACTCATTAGAGCTGTCTCCTCTCTCCTGTATCATCAAATTTTCCTTCTCTATTACTCTCATCTGCATAAAATGTTATAATTCCATTGAGTGATAGCCTTTGTTATAAATTGGCGAATAAACAGATTTTTTGAGTTCTGTGAGTGGCCTTCACGAGCTAATTGAACCTGAGGTGGGCTCCTGGTTACGTTTGATCTATAGCCAGTTGGCCGGAAGCAGTTTAATAGCCTGAAGTGGATTTACATGCTTTATCTGATTAGACGATTTCAGAGTTGAATTGAGTTGAATTTTTGACACCCTCCTGGTGTCTGAGAATTTTTTTTTTGTGTGTGTGTGGGAAAGTCTACAAAAGTAGTTATTGGGATAGTGTCATAATAAATGTTTTTCCTTTGTCTATTGAGATCATTAAATAGTTTTTCTCTTTTAGTCTTTTTTTGTGATGAATTACATTTGTACAGTTTTTATTATTACACCATTATTGAATTTCTGGAATAAACTCTACATTATTTTTATTTACATAATGGAAGCTCCAGATGTTTCCACCAACAGTGCACAAGGGTTCCACATTGTCCACGTCTTTGCCGTACTTGTTATTTCTTGTCTTTTTGCTAATAGCCTTTCAAACTGGTGTGAGGTGATACCTCATTGTGGTTTTGATTTGCATTTCTCTATTGATAAATGATGATGACCATCTTTTCATGTGTCTGTTGGCCATTGTATGATTTCTTTAATGTCTATTTAGATCTTCTGCTGATTTTTCAGTCAGGTTGTCTATCTTCCTTTACGTTATCTATCTATTTTATATATGCACACATTGTTGTGTTATTTATTATAAATTGACTAATATGTATTTATATCATCATATAGTAAGTGGAAATTTATTGTGGAAATTACACATTTTTTTGGCAAGTCCTGAAAGATTTCTTTTTTTAAAATTTATTTTTATTATTATTATTTATATCTTTTACATTATTGTGTGTTCCCCATAGGTTACTCACCACCGATTTACCTGTGAACCATCACCATAGTCCCTTGTGCTCATTTCTCCCCCATTTTGAGCTCTTATCCTCCCCCACCCTTGCTGAATGTCTCTGTCTTATTTGGTTTCCCTATATTCCTGTTATAAGTGAAACCATTTGATATTTTTCTCTTTTTTTCTGGCTTATTCACTGAGTATGATCCCTTCTTCCATCCATGTTGCTGTGAATTACATGTGTTTATCTTTTTTAAATGCTGAATAATATTCCATTGTGTATATGTACCATATCTTGATTCATTCATCTATTTTTGGGCATCTGGGTTGTTTCCATATCTTAGCTATTGTAAACAGTGCTGCAGTAAACATACAGGTGCATATATCTTTTTGGATTTTTGTTTTTGTGTCCTTTGGGTAGATTCCCAGAAATGGTATTACTGGGTCATGTGGAAGCTCCAGTTTTAGCTATTTGAAGAACCACCATAGAGCTTTCCTTAGTGGTTGGACCAGTTTGCATTCCCATCAGCAGTGCAGGAGAGTTCCTTTTTCTCCACATTTTTGCCAACATTTGTTGTTTCCTGTTCTTTTTAATATGTGCTATTTTTGCTGATGTAATGTGGTATCTCATTGTGGTTTTTATTTGAATTTCCCTGATTATGAGGGATGTTGAACATTTTTTCATATGCCTGTTTGCCATTTGCATTTTTTTCTTTAGAGAAATGTCTTTTAAGTTCTGCCCATTTTTTCACTGGGTTTTTTGCTTTGTTTTTGTTGAGTCATGTGAGTTCTTTGTAGATTTTTGAGAACAGTCCCTTGTCTGTTGTTTGGAGTGCAAAAATTTTTCCCAGTCAATAGGCTGTCTCTTTGTTTTGGTTAATGTCTCTTTGTGGTACAGAAGTTTTTTAGTTTGATGTAATCCAGCTATTTATCATTTCCTTCACTATCTTTGCTTTGGGGGATGTGTCTTTAAAAATGTTACTAAGATGTATGTCATGTATTGTTTTGCCTGTGTTTTCTTCTATGTATTTTATGGTTTCAGGTCTTGTGTCCACATCTCTTATCCATTTTGAATTGGTTTTCGTGTATGGTGTGAGGTAATAGTCTAGTTTCATTTTTCTTCATGTTTTCTCAGCACCATTTTTTGAACAAACTGTCCTTGTCCCACTGCGTATTCTTTGCACCTTTATCAAAGATTAAATATCCATATATATGTGGATTGATTTCTGGGTCCTCTATTTAATACCATTGATCTGTGTGTCTATTTTTGTTCCAGTATCATGCAGTTTTAATTATTATGGCTTTGTAGTATAGTTTGAAGTCTGGGAGGGTGATACCTGCATTCCCCTTTTTGGTCAGGAGAGCTTTGGCTTTTCGAGGCTTTTTGTGATTCCATATGAACTTCATCAGTATTCGTTCTATCTCTTTGAAGAATGTCATTGAGATTTTTATTGGAATAGCATTGAATCTGTAAATTCCTTTCAGTAGTATGGCCATTTTGTTACTGTTAATTCTTCCAATCCATGAGCAGGAGATGTCTTTCCATTTCTTTGTGTCTTCTATTTCTTTTAATAATGTTTAATAGTTTTCTTTGTATAGGTCCTTCACCTCTTTTATTAGGTTTATTCCCAGGTATTTGATTTTTTTTGTTGTTGTTGTTTTGATTATTAAAGGGATGTTTTTTTTGATTTCCTCTTTTTCGGATTGATTGTTTACATATAGGAAGGTGAGAGATTTTTGTGTGTTGATTTTATATCCTATGACTTTACTAAATTGATTGATTATTTTGATTAGTTTTTCTGTGAAGTTTTTAGGGTTCTCTGTGTATATTATCTTATCGTCTGCAAATAGTGATAGCTTTACTTTTTTCCCTATTTGGATTCCTTGTATGCCTTTTTCTTGTTTTATTGCTCTGGCTAGGACTTCCAGTATTATATTGAAAAGTAGTGGTGACAGTGGGCATCCTTGTCTTGTGCCAGATTTCAGGGGGAAAGGCTTTCAGCTTTTCACCGTTGAGAATGATACTGGCTGTGGGTTTGTCATATATGGTTTTTATCATGTTGAGGTATGTTCCTTCTATCCCTAGAATTTCGAGGACTTTCATCATGAATGGATGTTGGACTTTGTTGAATGCTTTCGTAGCATCTATTAATATGATCATATGTTTTTTTTTTCTTTTTGTTGATGTGTTGGATTACCTTAATTGATTTTCTGATGTTGAACCATCCTTGTGTCCCTGGAATAAATCCCACTTGGTCATGGTGAATTATCTTTTTGATGCATTGTTGGATTCTATTAACTAAAATTTTGAGGATTTTTTTGCATCCATGTTCATTGGAGAGATTGGCCTGTAGTTTTCTTTTTTGTGTGTGTTGTCCTTGTTTGTTTTTTTTGTGTGTGTTGTCCTTGTCGTTATTAGTGTAACACTGGCTTCATAAAATGATTTGATAGTATTCCTGCCTTTTCAATTTTTTGAAAAAGTTTGTGTAAGATGATAGGCACTAGTTCATTTCTAAATGTTTGGTAGAATTCATTTGTGAAACCATCTGGTCCTGGGCTTTTGTTTTTGGGGAAGGTTTTGATTACTGTTTCATTTTCACTGCTTGTAATTGGTCTGTTTAGGTGTTCTAAGAAATTACACATATATTTTCATATACTGTTATAGGCAGATTAGACTATATTTGACTTTGTTCATATCAGTTGCACAAGCATCATAGAAAGTGCTAGAAATTTAATATAGGAATTATAAGACAAGAGCAACATGTTATAAAGTTTGCTTGCCTGTAAACTGGCCTCCATTTTCTTTTTGATGCTTTTTTTTTTTTTTTTTGCCACCAATTAGTGTTTTTAATTCCTTGGTTATTTTTAAATACTTTTAGTTCTATAGAAAACCCCTTTTCTCTGAGTTTTCATATTTATTACCTAAGTTGTTATAATATCCCCTAACCATTTTTAATTTTTAAACTTCTCAATAGTTCAATTATTCTTTTCCCCTTAATGTTACCCATTTTGGCTCATATAACATGTCTAAGTTCCTGGTTTTTTTTTTCCCCTTGATCAACTTTTTTCCCAGGAATTTCCATTTTATTAGATTCTATATGCTTTCTTTTTCATCTTGTCAATAATTTCTTTATTTTCTATTTTATGAATTTCTGAACAGCCTTTTGAATGTCGTTATGTTTCAAATTCCCTGAAGTGAAGGCTTTCCTGACAGTGCTGTTTTTGAAGCTGTTTTAAAAGCCCCCTGTTTTCATGCCCCTGGATCTGTGGTCCTCTTTTCTATTGACTTAAATATAGATTATAGATATTAGACTACTAAAAAGTAAAGGGCCCCGGTGTTTGATAGATGTTGAATTTCGTAATTGGGAAAATTAGTGCCTTTGTATTAGCTATGAACTCATGTTTGGATTGCTGATTGGAAACTAGTAAATTATTGGTGGATACTTAGCTAGGCCATCTTTCACTGGCAATGGAACAGTTATGGCATTGACAACTGACAGGCATGCCAATAATAACTTTAAGTGAAATGGCCTATGTCTAGTTGTGCAAAGAGAAAGCAGTTGCATAAAATCATTAGTGAGTGATGGTCAAAGCTTGATCAACTGTGCAATCTTAAATGATTTATTAAAGGATTTATGATAGCAGGGTAGATAAAAGCACTGAAAAGTACATAATTTGGGGACAAGACTGGGATTTCTGTGTGTTTTGAGTCTTGTATAGGACTCATAAGACTGAAAAAGAATATCATTGCTATTGAAGTAAATAGTATGTTTATAACATGAGATATAAGGTAGATCATGGGGCTATGAGAAGATCAGCTTACCTAAAGACTGATTATTTGGTCAGATGGGAAAATATTTGTAGGTAATGATGAGACTCATCAAGTATAGTCATGATTTACAGGAAAGATTTTTTTTTGGGGGGTAGGGCAGTTAACTAATATAAAATAATGATAATGATGAAGATTATGATAATAACTGCATGTGTTTATTATATATAAAATATTGCTCCCAGTGATTTTCATGAATAATTTAAATGAACCCTCAGAAAAATCTTGGATTATAACTAGCAGTATAGTAGTAGTGGCAGAAGTCATTGTTATTTTCTAATTGTAAATGTTTTGGTGGCTCATATAACATGTCTAAGTTCTTATATTTAGTCGATGATAGAGTTAGGACTTTCAGTGGACGTTATACTTCTTCAAGAAGTAATTACTAATGTTAGTCTGATGTGGTTCATAGGTTGTATTTGTGAAGGTGAGAATGCATCTGGGGTTGTCACTGAGAGGCTGTGAAATAATTCATCTCTGTAGTGATAGTGGCTTGGCCTCAGGAAATAATAAATCAAAGAGGACTCCAAGGTTCCAAGCATGGATAACTGGAGCGATGCTTTCTCGATTAACTTTCTTTACTTTTTTGCCCTTTTTCCCCCTTCCACTACTGTCTCTCTCTCATAACCTTTCTTTTCTTTTTGATAATGCATTTGTAATGAAGGATATTCAGGACTATGCATTTTATTTCCTTTTTTCCCCTTATACTTCAGGTCCTAGATGTGGCAATCACACTATTGTAAAAATGACAAAAAAAAAAAAGGAAAAAATGCTTTTTAAAAAACCATAGAGGGTATAAGATATGTTTTTTCTCCAGACCAAAAGACTTACTTCAGTAACAAATTATACTAGAACATCGCATGTTCTCTATATATGTCCATATTTAATGCAGAGACATCTTACAAATTTACATTTTAAAAGTACTTTGATTTATAATAAACTAATCCTTTTGGTGACTGAAAAAGTAATTGGAAAGTTTTACCTTATAAGTTTCTATACTAATCAAAGAACTCAGCAACTGAATGATTGGAAACAAGTCAGAAGACAAGTACTAGTAGATTCTGTATTTGTGTGACTTTGGCCAAGTCCTTTTGCTTCATTTTATTTCATGTTCCTACCCAGGTAAAAGGGTAAATCATAAAACAAACACATCTATAGTGTGGAATATACCAGCTAAGAGACTTCTGGAGAAGAGTAAGAAGGAACAGAACCTGTTTTGGTGTACGTGATACTTGTTTTATCCCAGTGACCTATCGTCCGACAGCTTGTACTTACAAGGATGTCAGTCTCCACCATTGCTCTTTTGTGGGGGAATTTCTAAGAAACACACCTTATGAAAAGTGAGCTATTTATTTGGGAAAGGAGTAGGAAAAAGTAGGTAAAGCCTCCAAGAAACCACAGTTCATTTCATAGCCCATACAGGAGAGAGGGAAGGGGGAAGCCTTGGGTTGCAAGGGGGAACCCAGTTGCAAGAAACTCATTCAGGCCAATAGGAAATCTTCACACAGATCTGAAGCAATCTGTCTCTATTGGATCTCCCTTAATCTTAAATAGAAAAACACAAAACTCATGTGAACATGCCTCTTGCTTTCTCTTTTCTTCCTTCTCTTTCCATTGTTTTACAATTTGACTTTCATATCAAGTCTATTTATATAGCACCAAAGTGTAGTCTCCTGTCTCATAGGAATTGTTCTACCTTTTTTTTTTTCCACTGTTATGTTCAGGCATTGGCTGGGAGTAAACTGAGGAAAGTGTGACCTTCATGGTGGTAAATGCAAAGAGGCAGCATTAAGAAATCTGACAGTGCACTTTTAAAAAGATTATTTATGCATACAAGCTGGGGTGTAGGCCAAAGGTGTGTGGGGAGGCAAGTGAGAGGATTCACCGAGACAGAGTGGGGAGCAGAACAGGCGGATCCACTGAAATACACTGCTGAGGGGAACAGCTGGCAAGACGGGAGAGGCCTGCTGCATCATGTGGGAAGCTCCCTGGGCAGGGATTGAACTTGTGCTGCAGTGGCTGCGGATAGCTTCATAGTGCTGCGACTTTACCCATTGTGTCACCAGGGAGGCCCCTTGAACAGTGCATTTTTTATAGCTGCTATGTCCATACACAACATCTGATAAAATTATCACTATTTTCAACCTTGTTAATCCTTTGTTACTGAATCTGCCCTAAACTAGCTTTATGTCTCTTAGCCCAACAGCATGTCTTACTATGCTAGTCAATTTATATCTTTTAATTTATCCCAAAACCTGGGCATATTGGTGAGCCATTTCACAGATGTCTCATTGAAATGGGTTTCCCTTCATCCCTTGCTGGAAACACCTTATTGACTACAAGTTCTGAGTGACTTCACGAATTTCCTTTCTTCTTCCAAGTTTTTGCAGTTTCCGGAGATTGTCATATAGTTTTGATTTGGGATCACAAGAAAGTAATCTAAAATGAGTAAGATTACTGATTTTAGAGTTGGATATAAGGGGATTTCTAATCCTGGCTCGATTACTTTTAACCTGTGTCCATTCGGGCCAGTTTACACAATTTTTTAAGCCTCAATTTCCTTTATCTGCCAGGTAAAATAATATTTTCCTTGTAATATTGTGAATAGGGCAGAGAAGTAGTTGCTTAATTATTGAAAGTTTCATTATTAATAATTTCTACTAGGATTCATGTCTTTTGCATATCTCCACATTTTTGATTCCCTATTACCTTCTCACTGGAGTTGCTTCAAACTTAGTTCCACTTTTTCTCACTCAAATAATGGGAACATCTATATTAGTGAGAAATGAGGGGCCATTAATCACTCAGTAATTATTGCAAACCTAGTGTGGGCCAGGTACTGTTTTTTGCAACGGGTTTATAAGTCAGGAAGACCAAGTCTTCATCTTGATGGTGAAGACTGATCTGTGCAATCTGTTTCCTCGACCCCTGTGCTTAATACTTCAGATTTTCTGAATGATTTTTACTTTCCTGTTCTGCCTTAATCATGTCTCAGGGAAAGATTTCACTATTCTATTCCAAGACTACCCTTAATTCTAATTTACTTATCCTGGAATCTTGCTTCAGTAACCATTTCTTAATCTATTGTGTCTCCAATCTCTGTCTCTACTGGATGTCCCATAATCTTAAAAAGAAAACACAAAACTCATGTGAACATGCCTCTTGCTTTCTCTTTTCTTCCTTTTCTTTCCATTGTTTTACAATTTGACTTTCACATCAAGTCTATTTATATAGCACTCTCTTAAACATGATCAACTGCAATCTTATCTACTTTTCCCCTTGAAATCCTGAAGCACTTTTTCTTAAAACATGTCTTCTGTGACATTATTTCTACCACTTCTTTTTTTTTTAAATCACAATATATCATCCTTTGTTCTTAATTTCATCTTTTCATTGATTTTCTCAACAGTTACTTATTCAGTATCTATTATAGGCACTCAAGTATAGGTCATACAGAACCTTTAGAGAGACTCTAAGATTCTATTTTCTGTTTCCTTAAGTGAAACTTCAGCACTTTTCTCTCAGCAGTCTCACCCATGCAAATTCAAATCTTTATCTTCAATCATAATCTTCTACTGAATTTCATTTCTCTAGTTGCATTTGCATTCTGTTCCTCAGCTTTTCTACCTCTCCCACAAACTTCACATATTTTGATTGAATATTAACCTATTCACCTAACCAACACTTCTTTTAGATTCTGTATATCTGCTAAAATGTTCTAGTTACCAAGAGTTTGAACTTTTAAATTTCCTTGTTTTAGTCTTTAAGTACATTTCTGGTTTTTATCATCATATAACTATTTTCTTCTGGTTACTTGACTTCCATTGTAGAGTTTCCTAAGTCCTGACTTTTAAACCACCTCTCCCAAATACTTCCTAATCCTTTAAGAAAGCCCAATTTTGAAAACCGTATTTTTTAAAAATTGAAGTAATGTTGGTATACAATGCCTTATGTGATTCAGACATAGAGGATCACAATTCTTTAGATGTAGGTTGCCACAACACACCACCAATGCTCCCATAGCCCTTCACCATAGTCCACTGAGCCGTTCATTGCCACTATTCACACATGGAATGTAGAGAAACAAAACCAAACCAGAACAACCCCTAGGAATCTATCTGTACAACTGAGACTATTACACTGGTAATATTTTTTATGAAAGAAAAATGAATCGGTTGTTTCTATCCTAGAATCTCTCTGAATGTTAATATAGCAAATATACTGATGTGTTTTCCTGACCAAGTCAAATTAAAAAAAAAAATTGTATTTACTTTCATTAAGCTCTAAAGAGCTAAAGCATCCAGTTTGTTTCATTGAAGCTAGAATTTGGTACCACAAATGAATATAATTTACAATATTCTAAGTGATGTTCCCTTGCTTAAAAAGTGTTTAAAAGACATGATGGAAGGAGAATCAATATTATCGTGAGTTAGACCTGTGTTGAGAGGTGTGATCTTTGTTATAACCCATTCATAGTAGGTATTTAGTGTATGTTACCTAAGCAGTGGCAGTTGGAGAACCCATTTCTCTCTGAATTTCTATGAAATAAGAATTTTAAAATTAGACTTTGGAAAGAAAGATTAGTTATAATAGAAAGAGTGCATGCTACTCTAGAGAATTAAAAAAGATTCAAGTGGGCAATACATAGTTTTTAAAAGTTAATAAAGTTACATGATGACAATAATAATAATAATAATAATAATAATAATAATAAAAATTTCAGTGATAGTATGTAACTGTTAAATACTGATTGACTTTCTAGGTTTTATTTCCTGTTGGCACTCTGCTATAGCTCAGCCCAGACAAGAAAACGGGTACATTCTTTATTATTAGACAGGATTTTTTTTTGTCATTTGACCATGCTAAATTGATAGTTTTTATAGCTTGACAAGAGACCAAGTCATCATTACCTGAAGGGATACTCTTAAATCATCTGAAGATGGTTCTTCTGTTCTGAAAGAAAGGTGAAGTAGACTGAGATTCTAAGACTCACTCTCCAGCTAGCAAGGGTTAGTTTTACTGCAGAACTGACAGTTTCCACCCTCAGAGTAGGTAGATTAGATTGGGAAATGTATAGGAGGAGAGCTTGTCAAGGTAATTCAAGGAGTAAGCTGGTATGTTCTAAAGGAAATTCTAACCTGTTTCCCAGATTGAATCATAAATGCTTATATTTTATGGGCTTATATAAGTGTGTAGAAGGTAAGGAGGAAGAAACAAAGAAAGAGCAAAGAGTAAAAAGAGTGGGAGGAAATATATCAGAAGAAGCATAAAACCCTATGGCTTGTCCAGCTCATCATTTGGAAATGTGAGTAAAATACCTATTTGGTTAGCAGTTTTGGTGATGACTGAAAATTTTGAAACATTTCTTTAATGATGATTTAGAAGTGCTATTATATTCATGAAGACCCCAGAATTATAGGAAGTAATTATAGTAACAAACAATGGAAATTAACTGTTGTACCTTTGGTCTGACTGTCACAGTCCAGTTTTAGGCAGAACATTCTATTTGTGGTTTCTGTGATTCTCTTATAAAAAATAGACACCTGGTAAGAAATGAATTATTGGAGGGTGTGAATTTATGAGTATGAAATGTGATATGTAGACATAAAGGAATACTCCTCTCTCTGAAATCAAGCCTATCATTTCTATTAAACTTGTGCAGCTACATTCCACTATATGATAGAACAATTCAGTACAGATTGGAGCATCTTTTTGAAGGCTTATTTATATTTTACATAGAGATTTGTGATCATTGAACCTCTCCCATTACTACTTAGCATGTGTCACATTGGTGATGCACTGATATTGTTGTAGAGTATAATAATTGTTCCCAAGTAAGGTAGAGTCTTAAATTAGTATTTTTCTTCTATTACACTAAATGTGTATATATTGATCATATGGTTATGTTTAGCATCTGAAAGAAATAGGAAAGTAAAATGTATACTAATAGCTAGCACTAATATCATGGTGCTTTTCAGATCTAGTTTGAAATGCTTTCCATATATTAATTCAATTAAGTTTCAGAATAACCATATTAAATCAGAACCATTATCGCCTACACATTGGAAATAAGGAAGTGTGGAACTAAGAATTTAAATAATTTTCTTGAGTAACATGGCAAGTAATTGGTAGAGCCAGAATTTGAACCCAAGTAGTATGATTACTTGATATAGCTATGTTCCATAGCTTAACTAGCCTTGGTTGTGTTAGCAGTGAAATAAATAATCATATTATATATTCAAAGCTGTATTTTAATATTAGTATTCATTAACATGGGTATCTCTTCCTTACTAAATTATGAGCTCTTAAGAAGAGCTATGTTTTATTAATTTCGTCATATACATTGTCCAGTAAAATTTTTATTAATCCTGAATTACCACTCATTATTGTCCTAGGATACTCTGTCCAGAAGATTTTTTATTTATGTTATTGATTTTCTGTTCACAGAACTTTTAGATACACAATTGCTACCTGTAAGTGGAGTATAATATTAATGATTCTCTGGTTTCTTAACTATTTTTAAGAATAATGTAGCATGAATAAAGCAGACTATTTTTGATTGTTACAGGATAATTTTAGAATTGTGTTACTTGGTTGAAATTCTTTTCTGTTTTTTTTTTTTCTTTTTAAATACTCCTTCCTACAGGGTGCTGCTTTAATTAGAATGCTGGCTAATTTTATGGGCCATTCAGTATTTCAGAGAGGTTTGCAAGTAAGTAAATGCTTTCTGTATTTCGTTACTTTTTTTCCTCGTTATTATACTTATTGTAAAGATTTTTCACAGCATGGGAAATTGCTGATACAGAATTGCTGAATTTGATGGAAAGCTGTCTGATGTGTATGTAAGGTAAGCAGTGTCCTGCATGACAAATGAAAGTTACGCTTAGGCTATTCACTGTATCAACCAATACAAGTGAAACTGTTGTACAGTTTAGATCTCTTTAACATGTACTTATAAAGTGAAATAATTTTCAAACATGTCATATCCTAAATATATTTTCTGAAAGCCTACTTCCCTCTTCTTCAATTAAAGTTTATAAAAAGTGAACACAAAGTCTGTTAGTTTTGTTAGAATTATGAATTTGAAAAATATTAATCCTATTTTCGAGATATATGCCTTTTATGCTGTTGTTTTGCTTTTGATAGACGGAGATTTGATATTTATATTTATAACTTGTTTTCTTCCAAACATATTTCAGTGTTTTTTTTTTTACTTTGAAAAATGCAATTTTTAAAAAAAAATAGGAAAAAGAAAGTTTTATCCTACTGTATTTAGAGTATGGAGTGTGAAATCTGGGAGTAGACTCAGAGAAAAGTAGGATTCTTAAACTTTTCAAAGTAAACTCAAAGAAAAATTGAACTTTTATTCCATTGAATCTGTTGGTGTAAATCATGTTCCTAGCAGCTGTGATTGATGAATTATTTATGATGCATTCTGCTACTTAGAAGTGTCCTTTAAAGTAAATTGATGTTCACCTGAAATACAATTATGCTAAGACAGAGAGAGCAATCAATCTTATCTGTTCTTAGTAAGCTTTTCATTTTGAAATTTAAATAAACTACATATGGGATCAGGTCATATTTTATTAGTGTAATTCTATCTTTTCCCAAAGTAAACTAAAAGATAAAACACAAAGCAAGAGTTAAATGTTATGACAAAGTTATATATACTTAACATAACAAAGAAAATATAAAAATTACGTAAAGAATGATTTCCTTTAGAAAATATTTTTACAGATTTGTCTCAACAGGGGTGGACATTTACTTTAATCAGCTCTTCCATTGGGAAGGCTTCAGAATAACTGAACCAATTTGCCAGGTGGTAAAGTCTATTCTGATCACGTAGTTGGGAAAATCTTTTTTCTCAAAGAGTGCCCTCCATGCATAGCAACTCTCCAGAGGAATGTCCTTCCTTATCTCCCTCCTTTGTTTTTCCCCTTTGAAGTTGTAGGGCAACAGTTCCAGAAAATATCTAAGCTTTCATAGGCCAACGCAAATTAAGTTTGATTTCCTGCTAGCAAGTTGATGTGAAATCATTTTCTGTATACAGTTTTTATTGTTTTTCCTCATCAGTGTGTATTTGCTTGGCAGGTTGAATAACTATAGTTATACTATTTGGAAAGGATTATTTCTTACAGTATTTATCTTGTTGTACTTTCCATTGGTACGTAAAATACATCAATTTTTGATATACCCTTTTCCAATGACCCAAGCTCTTCAGTTTTACCTGAAACAGAATATACCTTCTGACTCCCATTATATCAATCCTTCATTTGAAGCTTGTACTCATGTGTGCCTTTATGCTCTGATACTTGATTTGGTTAATTTTCAACTGAGGGACTCTATGTTTGTCAACATTGCATTTCATTTGCCTTGTGACATCTCATTGATCAGAAAGATCTGTATCCTTCAGTACTTTGCTTGCAGCTTTATTTATACTCATCATTCAAACTGATTTAGTGTATCATCAGCAGTTTGGATTAGTTTACAGTAGATCCCTACGTCTAGGTGATAAATTATCATCTCTTGTGCATGAAGATATATGGGATATGTTTTGGAAATGACCTCCTGAACAGACACTTCATGTCATGGTGCTGAGTGGTCACAGAGTTGATAGAATATATTTCCCACCTGCAAAGCTCTGGAGAGTCTTGGTTTACACATTGAAGGAGCTAACCAGACTGTCAGTGCCTACCTCGGCATGGAAATCTATTATTTTTACATATACCATGCTTTTTCTGTGTTGACAAATCCTAGTTTATATTTGGATTTGTTAGATCCATTAGACATACAGTTGTAGACAGTCCCAAACTGCAGATGATTCTTATGTCTTCCTTATATTTTTAATAATTATTCTCTTCTCCTTTCCTGTTTTCCTTTATTCTCTTTTCCTCCTCCTTCCTTTCTTTTCTTTCCCCCCTTATTTTTTTTATGTTTCAGTACTTGGACCTCAGCCCTCACATTCCACACTGGTAACACCACTCTAGTAGTGGTTTCATCTAAAATACATATTCTCACATTTTTTTTTGTTCTTATGAACTATCTTAATTAGGCCTTTGGAGAACAAGGCAAACACACTTTATAAATACAACCGTAAATATATATAATTAAAATATGAAAAATAAGTATATAATAAATAATAAATATAAATAGATAAATTATGAATATAATTATATGCTAAGCATAATAAAATAATTTAGAAAGCTAAGTTTCTGGGTCAGTTTACATGTTCATATTTAACTTAGAAAGTATCTGAGTATTAGTTCAAGCACAATTTTCTACCATTTTTAGTATTTTTGCTTTTGGAAAATACATTTTAAGTTTCAACTCATGCATATATTTCACAGTTGGAAGGGACACTAGAGACATTTTGAGAAAAGTTTTGCTCCTAGCAGCCATATGAACCATTGGATCAACTATTAGAAAGTCTAGTAAACAGTTTCATACTGATTAATCACAAATTTCCTTGGTTTGGATTCTCGATATTTTTTGTCTATTTCTTGAATTTTGTTTAATGTTTAAATGGTTCAGTATTGCATCATTTTAAAATAAATTGCCAAAACCCCTTTTTTGTAAAAAAAAAAGTATATACATTAATAAAAAGTTAGTTTTGTCTATCACAAATAAGGTAGCTTCCAGTTTGATGTGTCAACTGAAAATAAAACTTAGAGCAAACAAAAACTGAACCATTGTTGGATTATGTATGCCACTCATAAATAATGTATTTTGAAGACATAGAAATATTTACATTTCTGCAAATTCCACATATCTACTGTTCTATATAATCTATTTCCAAAAATAATAGCAGGTATGGTTTGGAAAGCATAAAGCAATAGAACAAGTAGGGTGCAATTATTCTCCTTTCTCTTTCTAGTGGATTTCCTATAAGTCACTAACTCTTTTTTTGACCTCTGATTTTATAGTTAAATGGCCTCTGACAAGTGGTGGACCAGATGTTCTCTAAGATACTTTTCATCTTTCAGTTTCTCTTCATCTAAGATTTATTTAATACATTTAACTAGTTAGACAGATAGAGTTTGATATCTTTAATTTGGTACACCTGTTTTAATTTGATGGGAAAATTTGTAAAATAGGCATACAACAGTGACTTCCTGTTCATTTTTTTTGTATTTATTTATATATGTTTTACATCATTGTTCGTTTTTGTACAATGTTTGCTTTCTTTTCCCAGGTGTAGTCCCCCTAGAATTTCTATTACCAGTTCACTTGTGCACCATCACCATAGTCCCTTGTTCTCTTCCTGCCCTTGTTTTGGCCCCTCTCTGTCCTTCCCCTGCAGAATGTCTCTGATTTATAGTTGTCAGTTTTGTTGTGGGTTTTGTTTTTGTTTTTGTTGTTGTTATTTTTTTCCCTGATCCTTTATTTGGTTCCCCTATATTCCTCCTATAAGTGAAACCATCTGGTATTTTTCTTTTTCCTTGTGAGTTATCTCACTGAGCATAATCCCTTCTAGCTCAATCCATGTTGCTGCAAATAGCATTAGTTTCTCTTTTTTGATTGCTGAGTAGTATTCCATGATGTATGTGTGTGTATGTGTGTGCGTGCATGCGTGCATGCGTGCATGTGTGTGTGTATCACATCTTCTTGATCTAGTCGACTTCCTGTTCTTAACTCTTCAGCAGATTTCTAAATTATATCAAGAATGACTTTCCCTGTTCATAGTACTATAACTGTAATCAAATGAAACTTTTGTTGGTACAGTGAGTTTTTGCTGATAAAATGTTTCGTTTTGCTTGTATTATGAAACAATTCTACTTCCATTGCTTTTAGTTATTGTTCACTTTCTTATTTTACTCTGGATGCTTTACACATGTGTGATTAAGTTGTAGTTAGTTGTCTTAGATGACATTTTCTAATGATTTTTGAAATATCTTGGTGATTTTCAGTATATACTGTTTTTCCTAAGGTCCTAATTTTCACTTGTAACTTAAATCCACTGGAATTCTACTCTACTTACATGTATGTAGGCATTGAGGCATACTGGAGACTGGTCTTGAGGAGAATCGGTACCCCTGTTGACTGTCATTATAAAGAATTCAAACAAGTGGTAACTTTTTCAGAAACAAGAAAAAGAGCTACTTTTGATGCCAAAGGAAGCTAAGTCTCAAAATTTCAAGGTCCTCATTCCAATTTTCAGTGTCGCATACTTTCTCAATCATTACCCTAATTTTCACGTAAGAGACCTAATAAAACCATGAAATTTACTTGAGTTAAAATTTTACCACTCAGAATTTCAAATCACAGTCTGATTTTCAGTTATATTGATTCTAAGACTATAAGAGGTATAGATTCTTTTTAGCACAGTCACAGAAGATTTCTGATTCCCTCTGCATACATTTAGCTGAGAATTTAAAACTCAGATATTATACTTTTCATATTTCATTTCCTCTACTCTTGTCAGAAATAATCGTTCTTTTCAACAATGTTATAATTCTCTATTCTACCACAGTGTTCTATGGAAATAGTCATGTGTTTACCCAAAGTCAATTCTTTAGTTTGCGCAACTGTGGGTGATAAATTAAGACACTGACTTGACCCTGAAAACCATGGATTACAAGGGTCTTATTACCCTTGTTCGATGATACTACCTCATTCAAATATGATCAAAAGTCAGCAGATGGTTGTAGATTACCATTTTACTGGGTCTGTTCCCTGAACCGTTCCTGGTATATCACATAGACCAAAACCATTATAGGTATTTGAAGCAGAGAGGCATTTAATACAGTAAGTATTCATTTTCTAAAAATGTTTGGAGAAATAGAAGAATAAATGTCAGAAAATTCACTGCAAGACTTTAGAAAATCAAGAAATTAACTAATACCAATATTCCTGTGGTGCTGCCCTCACTCTACCTTCTGCTGAAGCCCACATGTCTGCTCACTACTGTGGGAGCAATGAGGCCTCTTTCTTTAGGGCCTTCCTTGTCTCCTACTTGTGCTTTTCATGCAGAACTTAAACTTGGACCTAAATGACAAAGGATTCTAAGAAAGTAGCTTCCAGACTTCTAACTCCTATAAAACATAAGAATGTAGAAATGCAGCAGGAGTAATGGTAAATTGCTAATAGATAATCTGACACACTCAATCGATAAATCTCTTTGTGATATTGATTAAATATTATTTGTATTATTTTTGTAGGTTGTCATATTTACATATGGAGATTTAAAAATATTGACTTATTCATGTTTTTCTTCATCTTTGTATTAAGACTATGTGATACTTTTGTATCTAGAGCAGAATGTCTTCAACTGATTCCAGCAGTTTTATAAGGACATATGATGGGAGAAATTGCGAAAATCAGTCACAATTCACTTGCTACATGAGTATAGTCCAGTTGCCTGTGGTCTATAATCTCCAGTCTCTACCTTGAATGAGTTCATTTCATTATGTCATGGTGAATCAGTACCAGTAATATGCCTGAAATTTTTAACTTTCTAAATTTATTGCTCTTCTAAAACAAGGAACTGAAGAAGAAAAGACAGGGTAGTTTACTATTGTGAATTTATTTTTTTTTTAACTTAAGTATTTCAAACTTTTGGTTGGCATAATCACAACTGTTGGCTCCTCATTCTACCACTCTCACCTCCAGGTGGCCCAAGCCTCCTGAGAATATGGTAAATGCAGGAAGAAAAAAATCTAAGCAGCAGTTTGCCTGAATTGTTTTTAATTTAAGACCAGCTTTACATAGCACATCTGGAGAGTAAGCTTATATGTTTTCCCAGTACAAGGTTTTCTCCTAGCAATGATTGCAGTGAGTAATGACTCAGAAAAAAATTGCATGCTACGTTAGCAACAGGGACTTAGTGTAAGTGGGACATGCAATAGGTAGTCAATAGTAACTAGTAACTCCCTATTGCATACAGGTTCAAATTACACTTATTTATACATAATATAATTCTTACCTTTACTACCTCATTTTTGTCTGTGGCATAAAATCTCCAAATTTTCCTGTGGGTCATCCTGTGAGGAGAAGCTAGCAAGATCATTCCTGGCTCCATATCAATTTAATATTACAGTGCTTGAATGTGGTTTTCTCATTATAATGTCACAAGCATAAGCAGAATATGAGATATAGTACAGCAGTATAACCTCATTGCTATCCTCTCTTTGACTTGCATATTCTTCAATGTCCAATATAGTTGACTTTCCTTTTCTATGTGATACCTCAAAGAGATATATACTGCAATTTTGCCCTCATTTTTTCCTGTCTCTCTAGAAGTTCTTGTTGATTTCACATATTCCCCTGAAACCATACTTGCTCCTATGAATAAATGCTTCCTCTAAATTCCTCCTTTAATAAAAAAAATGTGCATTCTATGGCATCTTTTAGCAATTCTTGCCTCTTTCATTTACTAGGGTTCTTCTTGGTGAGGCGGTCTACATTAATATTCACAGAGATGAAGCAAAGCTCCTGCATATGATCAAAAAATTAGCATCTACATCTTTTATGTTGTTTTTATAATTTAAGTTTCTGTAACTCAATTCCTGACTCTACATAAGAATTATAGGCTTATTTTAAAAATAAGTCGTTCAGTAATGATTCATGTAGGCATATTTTTTACATGACTTTTACTTTATTTCATTTTTACTTGTTTTAATCTCCAGAAAATTTATTTTCTGTAAATAAATAAATAAACCCATAATTTGAAATCCTCAAGTAACATTGATTGATTGGCTCAGTAGCTATTAAAAAATAATCAGTACATAGTATTATTGCTTTTTATTTTCAAACAAAACAATATTGTTTTAATAATTTGAATCTAGCAGTACCGTTCTTCATGTTGTTATGAGTCAACGTCAGAGAACTGAAATTATGAAGATCATTGTTAAGCTTGATATAAACTCCAACCCTGAAATATGTCAGAAAGTGAGTCACCTTCCTGCTCAACCAATGAGGGTAATTCAACATCATCTAAAATATGGTTGAATAAAGAAAGATTTCTCTTGATTAGTATTTAACTGCCTTTTTCCATAAGGTAACCTACAAAAAGATGTTTGGCTCCAATTATCAGGGTGGAAATTGCTTATGCAAATCAATGTAAGGCAATGAGGTGTGGATAAAAAGCAAAAGGGAAATATCATTATTATTGGATTGTGCTCATAAAATTCTGATAGCTGGAAGGTAATGACAGGCACAAAGCCAGAGGGATTATTAGTAGCAACAACATACTCAATAACTTGTGTTCCAGTGAGGAGTTATATGTTAACATGTACACACAGTATTTTTATGTGATAAGTGCCGGCTTATATTTGTGATTGTATTTGCTCCTTTCCACGTAGGTTTTCAGTTAAATGAAAAGTCAGAAAATAACAGAAAACATAGATGGTGTGTCAAAGTTAATTTCCTTTCTGAATGGATAGTATTGTGTTTTCATCAGATGGTAGCTGCAGCATGCTTAATCTAAAATGAATGACCATAGACAGTGTTTGCTCTAGTTTTTCCATGTTTCCCTTAAGTAGCTGTGCTGTTTTAGATAAGCTATAGGTAGAAAGGCTAACAATTCATAATAATTTCTTGTGATCACACAACACCATGTAATAATTTTGCCATGGAATTTTAAAGTCATTTATTAAAGATGTAACTACAAAGCTAAAATTAATGAGAAGGTTATGGAGAAAAAATATTACTTATAGGGAAAGAGTCCTTGGATTAGAGAATCAAGAATACTATTTCTAAAAAAAAAAAAAAACTTAAAAAAGTTGAGCACACAAGACTGGCGATGCTATGATAGGGGGAGAACTACAGGGACTACACCTGAGGGGAGTAGTCAAATAGTGTCCAAAAGTGAATGATGTAAGAAAATAAATATAATAAAAAACTGAAATCATAGCTATTTATATTTCTGAATCATAATGAAATAACTTCTTTTCACTGTAGTTAATCTGTTTATATTCACTGGTTGCATCTTTATCATTTACTGATATTAACCCTCTTCTGGCTATATAGATTTAAAAGAAAACCACCTTATTTAAATAGACGTTTATCTATTCTAACATCCTGTAAGCATTTATACAGCTCAATGGGAAACCTTGTAAATTTGTATTTGTTGGTTTACTTTTACCTGTCACTTAAGGGATCAAGATATATTATACATTTTAGCTAATAGGGTTAGTACCATAAAATGACATTTTTGATGACTATTTAAAATGGATCTGTAAAATTATTAGACACATTTGGTTGATGGATAGATATATTTATTAGTATATATGTAAATGTATACTGACCTTTAAATATGTACACTTATCAGTACACTAACCTACAACTGTCTTTATGTTTTAGTTAGATTGTTAATTCAGAAGTTAGACATCACATTTGGGTTAGATTGCTAATTCAAAAGTGCTATAAAGTTGCCTTAGAGGCATATTTCTCTAATCTAATTAGCTCTTGCTTCAGCAGTTTTCTTTCTTTTCCTTTTTAATTTTATTTTTTCTCCTTAAGTTTATTAATGACCTAGAACCACCTATTTGGCAATGTTGCAAGTTTTTATGCAAAAAAAACCTTCCTAAATTGGGAAGATTTTTTTTTTCTTGTTACTCACATTTTCACAATTGCTTCATCATTCTAATACACAGTGTACAGATAGTGATATGGCATAGACAGATCATATTTTTTTCCTTGTTTTTGAACATGTAAATTGTTTTCCAATTTTTAAATAAATAATACTATAATAATCTTTAACTTATCAATTTTCCCGTTATATTTTGTTTCTTTATATATTTCTGGAATTATATTACCAGTTTTTTTTTCTGCCAAAGTGTGAAGTCATTATATAATGAAAAAAAATAAAGTTCAAAAGTTATTTTTAGAATATGCTAAGCAAACAGCAGTGGGTCTTACAATTTTCAAAACAAATTTCATACTAATTTAGCAAGTAAAGAAATTACTCCATTCCTCTTTTAGTATATATCACAAATGAGGTTGAAATTTTTTTCATACATATTTTTTTCACTTACTCTTTTATTATATATTTGTCTGTTTTACTTAGTTAAAGATTAAAATTTTCCTGTCTTTTACATAACTTTGTATAAATGGTGATAGTAAAATTAAAATGAGCCATAACATTAATTATACGTTCTTTTCTCCCTGTCTTATTTCATGTCAAAATTATTGTTTTGAAAGCTATGTTATAAATGAGCAGCTTAGGGGGAATGCTGTAAAGACATAACATAAATTAAATATGTGGAGCTTATCTTATAAATGGTTTAAATGCATTCACAGAATTCCATTCTGATATACCCCTTTGTTTTTGTCTACCATAGAAAGAGCTCTGTGTTATCAGGACATAAAAATAGAGTTATCCATTTATTCCCAGCATCTCAATTCCTTGACAGTCTTTATAGTCACCTTTTCTGTTCAAGGTTTCTCCCTATGATTATTCTATAAGTTATTTTTCTACTTAAGTGCAATAACACATTTTAGTGTTAAAATTGTTTTTTAATGTTTTGTGCTAATAAACTAGCACAGTGCTTTCTCTTCCCGCATCAGCTCTCCTTAGTTCTATGTCTGCAGTGCACATTGTTCTCCCATCAGATATGTGCATTCATTTACTCCACACATTACACAACCATGCTGAGTCAGAGGCCATGATTAAGTATCATGTACTCGGGGCATGCTGGATACAGCAGATTTGGCCCTGTTCTCAGGAATCATATAATAGACTAAGATTGACAATAGCAAAAAAGCAAAAACATATCTTTTTACTAAATGGGATAAATATTAGAGACAAGGATACTCTGAGAGAACATATGGGTGGGTGGGTGGATGGGGTAATTTAAGACTGTGTGTTTGGGAAGTTCTTTGGTAAGAAGACCGTATACTGAGGTCTGAAAGATGAAAAAGAGATGGGTGAAGGGTGAGGTCATTCAAGCAAGATGAAGAGCTGTGTTAAAGACTGAGGCAAAGAACTAAGCATGTTCAAGGAAAAGAAATGTGTGGTTGAGCAGTTTGTAAGGACAATAAATGTGTTAGGCAATGACAGCAGGAGTTAGTCACGCAGAACCAAAGTAGATTGTTCTAGGAAGGTTGGATTTTATTCTAAGTGCAGTGGGATGCTATTATACAGTTTAAATTGAGATGTGACATTGTTGTGTTTATATTTAAGACCGTTATCTGGCTAATTGTAGTAACACAGTGGGGTTGGGGCAATCAGCAAACCAAGAGAGGAATTAAGAAATAAAATTAGGAGACTATTTTAATAATCATGTGAGTGATGATGGAGTCTTACATGGTAGATATACAGAGACATGGATGAATTAAAAATGCTTTTTTGAAGGTTGAATGAGAAGGACTTAGAGATTGAAAAGTGTGGTATGAGAGTGAGAAAGAGAAAACAGTTAAGAATGATTCTGAGCTTTTGGTGTTGAAAGCCTGGGACAAGCTGTAAGAATGAGCGAAAAGGAGAGTTCAGAGAGAGAGAAACTGAGGAGAAATAGCTGGAGAGGCAGGCAGAACCAAGAGTGTGATACCATTCATTCTAAAAAAACCTGTTTCAACAATAAGGACATTATCAACAAGGTTAAATGCAACTGAGATATGGAGTAGGATAAAAACTGAAAAAAGTATCTTTGGGCATTTTGGGGAAATTTTTGTAAATTTATTGTTTTCAGAGGAAGGGGTTAAAGAATGAGTGAGAGATGTTTAAATGAAGACAGTGTATGTAGAATAAAATTTAAAGAAATTTGCCAAAGAAGGAGATCATAAAAACAGGGCAAGCAATTAAAGGAGTATAGAAAACTTGTTTTTAAAGATGGGAGATAATTATACTAATTAAATGTTGGTAGAGAAGTTGCAAGAAATGTTCGATAGTGTTGGAAAAGTTACTTGTTTTTTACTTGTTTTATGTTATTTTCAGGTAAATACTATAGCATTTACCTTATTCAGTTGTAGAAATTAGGGTTTAGAGAAGTAGGCGCCTAATATAAGATGACATGACTGGTAACAATCAGCCTGGAATCTCCTTTAGTTCTTCTGAACATATACTCTAATTCTTTCTCACAAAATTACATTTTCTTCTTAACTTGTCACCAGCACTGGGGACTGATGAAGAAAAGGGGTGGAAGTGGGGAACACTGTGAGCTTGGCCTATAGTCATTGCATATATTTTTTTTTTTTTTACCAGCCAGTATATAATTTTTCTATTTTGTGAGCTTGTAGTGGTCAAAACCCTTTACCAGGGCATTCGGAAAAAGCAATTCACAAACTTCACTTTTACCGATAGATTCATTTTATGTCTCAATAATTTTTCAGGCTAGCAGCAGAAGTGAGATGTGGGAATATTTTAGTACCCCACAAGTCCCCTATAGATTTACATTCACACTATTTCACTGACAGGTGTAGGACCCTGTCAGGTTTTTCTAGAATGAAGTACAAATTCAACAGTGATGATGATGTAGTTCTGGCAATGCACCTGCATGTTAGACATCAATGATGTGTTCTATGATTATTAGATAAGAGACGATTGCAAACAAAACTGATGTGAGAATAGGACATTGTTAGAAATTTAAAACAAGCAAAAAATCTTGCATGTTCTGGCAGGTTGATTTTATTTAAATTTTTCTGATATTCTGCTATGTTTAGCAACTCCTTAAGAAAGTATACTGACTTTACAGATAGACACTCATTAGGTAATGGAGTTTTAAAAACATGTGGAATGTTTTTATTTGTTTCCACAGAAATATCTCAGTAGTCCTATACCTAAGTAAGCAATTTCGAAGAGTACATTGAGTAGACATATTTAAAATTAAAATAAAAACGGCATGCAAGCAGTGATATAAATGACTTTTCAGCTATTGTTTTATCTACTCAAATAATTTTCTTTCCTGAAGTCAACATCTTTTTCATTCTAGTGACCAAAAAATGCTATATCTCAAAAAATTTGGTCTTAGTTCCCATTCTACTGGATTCCTCCTTGGAAATTTGTAATTTAATAGTAAACAAAGACTTACTAACTTAATAATTGTTTATACCTTTTCATCATTGGCTCTTCCCTAATAAAATTAAACCCTAATAAAATTAATATGTAAACATTACTTCTTTTCTTTCAACATAATAATGCTTTTTCAGTGCTTAGCTATACCATTTTAACTAATCTAACAATCTTCTAATCTAACTAATCTAATAATCAGTGGTTATTAACCAGAATAATATCTTGCTCTGTAATATGTCAATAGCTTCCTTCTAATTTAGTTGGTGATCTGTCACTGTTTCAGTCTCCTTGTTTATATTTATCAAGGTTAAGGAATATAGAAACCTCCTCTGAAGTATATGGGCCAGGCTTCAAGTGGGTTTATACAACCCTTGTGTGACCCTGCTCTGATCAGGCACCTTTAATATGCTTTTGTTGATGTCCATAAATCCTTTAAGGTCACCTTACTCTAATAATGCATACACTTAACAAATACTTAACAGATACTTAATTTTAGAGCTTATGGTTTCTCGTTTAAATGCCTCTGCTCTCAAGCTTTACCAAGGCCAGAGTTTTGCAGAGCTTTATTTTTTGGTGCTGTTGTCACTCTAGGTACACACTCATCTGTGTTACTTTCAAACAACGTTTTTCTCCAACCTTGTTTGTCTTTCATTGTTATTATTTTTTTAGTTAAGTATGTTTCTTCCCCCATCCCTGCTATTCATAACCGTGGAAGTCTAGAGAGTTACTAAATAGAGCTGGGTGGTCTTTATTTTTTTATTTTGTACAAATTGTGATTGATGATAGCTTTTGTTTTTCTGAGGTTTAAAAAGAAAATTTATCGATGATCTTTGTTTGGTGTCTATCATATATTAGTGCTGTATCAGTCAGGGTTTGGGGTTACAAGCCACAGAAACAAACTAAATTAAACTGACAGTCCTTGGAGCCACTGGGAAGGAAGGCTGGAGAACAAAGCTTACAAAGAAGACAGTTGGAACTAAGGGAGACTCAGAAGCCAAGGTTATGCCAAAGGAGAAGATGATTTGGTCGCTACCACTAGGATAGATGCCACTGGGCCCTCAGTATCACCACCACAGGAAATAATCTTGTAACTATGCCCATGTCTTTGTATTAATCCTATTGAATTCACAGTCTTAAGATGAAGCATTCACTTGTTTGAGGCCAGGACGTATGTCCATGGTTTAGCTGCCAGGAGAAGCAGAGAGGGAGATTTAGCATGTAATCCCTTCCATTTCAATAGTGGTAGGGAAGAATTCTCCCTTCCTCCAAGATTTTGTGATGAGTTGTTGCTTCCATATGAAAATGGTGTTTAAATGCTGGAAAGCCAAAAAAAAAAAAAAAAAAGAAAGAAAAAAGGGATAATTGTCCACTACAATTATTTGAGGTACAATTTAATAGAAGGAAGCACTGATTTAAACCTCTGCTTCAGCCATTTCTTTTACATAGAAAAATCAATACCTGAATTTAGTTGGCATTCCCTAAACCAGCCTTATAAGTAGAAACAACCCTATCTCCCAGTGTCACCGAGGCCCAGAGTGCTATCCTTTGTCTTATTGGAGAAAACACTGATGGTGTTTTACCCATGAATTAGCCCCTTCTGCTTATTATTAATCAAGTTGTGATCTCATTCAGGTTGTCACTCTCTTCTATATATTCATATATTTAACAGAGTTGGCTCCTGCCTTGTGTAATTCCCAAGCAGTACTCCCTAAACCTTCATTAATAGGTTTCAGCTAGAGCTTGTGATATAATTACAATAACTGAGAAATGTGGGGGAGTTTGATATAGATTTTAAGGGAAGGCTTTGCTGACTCTTAAAAAGTCATTCTCAGGAAGAAATTCTTTCTCTTTCTCTGTGCAGTGTAATGTCTGAACACGATCCTTGAGGTTGCTTCAGTCATCTAGCCCCAAGTCTAAGGGTGAAGCCAAAACATAGTAAAATGGAACAAAAAGAAGTCTGGAGAAAGAGAGCTTCAGCTCTGTCCTACCTTCTTATAATCGGAAAGAATGAATCTCATAAAAAAAAAAACAGCATTCTGAGTTATATTTTTTGTTATTTGCAGCTAAACACATATAAACCAGTCCATATATCCTTGGTATTTATTGACCTGTCCCTCCATGTCCTGTGAATAAAAGCAGTTCTCCAGTTACTCCCCCGTTGTGAGATGTCGAAGAACTCATTAAATGGAGAGCAAATATTCCATAATTATTTCCACTTAAACCATAAAAGACAATACTGCTTTACTTCCTTAGCTTACCTTTTACTTGTCCTTTGTCTTTATTAATCCCATTGGCTTTTACACATGGAGTGTTATGACCCATGTCCCTTGTAAGCAAAAATGGTCTCATATCCAACAGTTCATCATCTCTTGATGATGTATGTGGTTGCAAATGTTAATGTAAGCCTTATATCTGACAAATATGCACCAAAATAATAAATTATGTCCTATATTAGTGTTTTAAATGTGACATTTTGGAAGCCTCTATTTCATTTTTCAGTTATTAACAGAAAGGAATATTGTATAAAGGAAGGTAGAAATCACACAACTATATCAATCATGTATTGTGTTCCAGCCTGGGCCCATGGATTCGGTCAAACAGTGCTCAATAGGAATAATAGGGTTACCAATGTCTCGAGTTTATAGACTATATGGGTAGTCAAACTAACAAACAGGCAATAATAACACAGTATGATAGATGATCTTACATGGTTGTGTGAAAATATAAGAACACTACTTAACTCAGAATTAGGAAGGGGGTGGGAATGGGCAAGAAATGATTCCTTGAGTTTTAAAGATTGAATTGGACTTAAGTAGGCAAATAAGAAAAGAATATTTTGAGAGCTGCATGTGCAGAGAACCAGAAAATGGGAAAAATCTGTGTATTTAGGATGCTGCAAGTGGCTAAATTGAAGCAGAACAATAAGGTCACAGATGGCATTGGAGAGGTCCAGAGGGCCCAGACCATGAAGAGCATTTTTAAGTGACATCAGGGTATTTGGACTGTATTCTGAATGCAGCAGGGATTTATGTTTATATTTGATGAAAAATATTCTGAATGCACGGTAGAGATCAAATTTGAAAGGAACAGAGTAGAAGTGAGAGGAATAGTCATACAGATAAGATGCTGTAGATTGTCAAAGAGGTGAAAGGAAGGACATGAGTGTGTGGAAAGGAAGAGCATGCAGCAAAGATGACTCCTGATTTGCAGGAGGGCAGTGAGTTCATCTGAGCCTGACTTGAGTCACTGATTGTGTGCACAGGTTTTAGAGCTTGGACGTGGACCGGAAGCTGAGTTTCAGTGCTCTGATTAATGGTGATGATAATATCTACCTCCTAATGTCATGTGGATTGAATGAGACAAACCATAAAGCAATTAACACAGTGCTAAAATGAGGCATATATTGTTCTCATGTATAGTAAATTATCATTGCTAATGGTATTTTTCCTTCTGTTACTTAATTTTCTAACCTGTAGTCTAAAATTTTTAAAAAAAGAATATAGCATCTATGGAATATTCTTTAGAAGGTACTCTCTAATCTAACACTGTGCAGGTATTAAATCATTTATTCTTCAGAAAAAGTCTATATAACAGGTATTTTTATTTTTTATTTCCATTTTGTGAAGACTGACTCAAAGAGGTTACGTAACTTGGCCAAGGATTATTCAGCTAAGCAGTTGGAGCATGGATTTGAAGACAGTCAGACTGCTATTCCTGCATTTTATATAGCAGAATATACCTTTTCTTAATATGCTTTTAATCAATTCATATTGTTGGTTATGTCCCTTAAGAATTTCCTAGTGGTCATCATTATTCATTCTTTTCAATAACACTACTATTCCTGAAACAGTACAGAAAACTCACAAATCTTTTTCCAATTAATATTAAAAGGTTCTTCTACCTCCTATCATAATGTCAAATCTACTGCTGATTGACTTTCATACATATAAATATAAACATAAATTTCTGTTTGAGATTCAGAACTTCAGTCATTTCTATATTGACTTGTCAGTTTGAAAGGAACTTAAAATCTTCCTATTTTATTGCATACCAAATGTTGAGTTCATCCTGTCAAATGGTTATTGTACCAAGACTTCTACAGCTTAGGTTACAGAAACTTTCCTACACAAATCACATCTCCGTATTTGCAGCTATTTCCAGTAACCCTTTTTTCTTCCAGTTTCTCCAGCACCTTAAAAGCTACCTAGCACATGCAAAGTACACTGTGCTTTTTATGAGATGAATGATTATCAAAAACCAATATTCACTATTTTTAGGTTACTTTGTAATTCAGCAAAAACAACCCGAAACTTCGTTAATTAAAAGTATGACTATTTTTTTCAAGAGGAAATAACTAAGGAGAACATAGGGGGATTTGGAGGGAAAAGAGTTGGAACTACTGGGGGTCTAAGAAGACTTCCAGCTGCCCTGATTATTGAGGCAAGTTGGAGCTACTTGTTAACGCTGGATAATTTCCATTTCTGTCTCCTTGAAATATTTAAACATTATTTTGAATTGGGAAAGAAGCCAAAACCTTGGGCGGGTGATCAGTATCAGGCTAAGGTAAACTCATCATTGAACAGGTGAATTTTTAGAATCCATCTGTGAAGAGAAACCTGCAGTTCTATAATGGGCCTTTCAAGGTCCACACAGTAATCCTTTGTTCCCTATTGGGTAATCCTGGCAGCACTATCTATAAAGAGAACCCAATACTAGGTAGTTTTCATTTTAATATTCTTCATTATAACATGAGTAAGGTGAAATTCAAATTTACATTTCATAATACTCATTCCCAAATTTTATACATTTAAGGGCTGCAAAAGTATCAGATTGTTTTGACAATTCAATGCAAAAATCACTTAAATTCAAAATAGTTTATATATCCTGGTGTCTGGGTTCTAATTGAAAATGCCTCACCTGGTGTGTTCAAAGACAAAATTGGTGCTCGGATTGGTTATTCAGGGTTGTATTATTTCAGTTAAGTTATTCGGAACGTCTGATGGTGATGATGAATTTGTGATCGCTTAGTGCTGGGCAGTGCATGTCGAAGAATCTGATTAAGTAGGAGTTGCCACCTGCTGTGCTGTGAGTCGCCCACAAAGCTGAATCTGTCACAGGTGCTAAAATTTGCATTTCACAAAATTTGCATTATCAACTTAATCCCTAAAATTTTCTATTCT
Organism: Scalopus aquaticus; assembly: GCA_004024925.1. NCBI lineage: Eukaryota > Metazoa > Chordata > Mammalia > Eulipotyphla > Talpidae > Scalopus > Scalopus aquaticus. The sequence continues at coordinate 53,507 of PVIJ01001737.1, forward strand.
AAATATAATACTAAAAAAAGTCAGCAAGTTTTACTTCCAGTTTCCTTTCTGTGGTGTAAATATTTTTTTCTACTACTCCTATGTATTAGATGATAGAATTTCAAATGGAGGGAACCCTTTAATATATAATGTAAAATACTATTTCCTATTTATTTTTTCACGTTAGATTCAGAAAAAATAATGCCAGTATTCATAACTAAATGACACATTCTCAGAGACATAAATTGTATTTTTTGGAAGGTAGCAAGGTTTGAATCAGATAGAACATGTGTAGGTTTAAATACTAATAATCAAAAATGGGCTGGGAAGTTCTAAGTCTGGAAATGTTAAATAACTTAGGCCTGACTTTTAAATTTTAATGTGTATTTCAAACTCATGGAAATAAGCACACATCACTTTTACGTTAGGTGGCCTATCCTTTGCAGTGAGACTAGGAAACCAGGCAGATTCTGGAGAGTCACCCCTCTTTTGGCCTTTTATATCAGCCTATCAGTCAGGTATTTTTTCCTATGGAACCAAATATTTTTTCGTCACTAACATAAAGCCTGATAGGAAAGTCTCCCCTAAATATTTCACTGCAGAGACAGTTTCTTCAAAATTGACTGAGGTTGACTTGCTAAATTAGAGGCAGATCTTTGACCCTAGAAAGTATAAAAAGTGGTTATGGCTATGAAAATCATTTTTGAGAGATGAGAATTGTTTGATGACTTAATTAAGAAATATGTTACAGCTAAATCTCTTTGGAACATTTTAAAATGAGATCTTTCATCTCTTTGCATGTCTTTCTGTTTGTATTGATGTAATTCCAGCAAATGGAAATGGTTAATTGAATTGAGAAATAAGTGTGTTTACTGGTAATTGCTTACTGTTTGAATTGTAATTACAATTTTATATTCTTTGTAGGATTATTTAACCATTCATAAGTATGGCAATGCAGCCAGAAATGATCTCTGGAATACACTATCAGAGGTAAAGTAATAAGAAGTTCAAATGCCAAAGTCTTTTCCTAATATTTCAATTGAATTTATAGAACATCTATAGCTTTTATGGACACTGACAGTTTAATTTTACTATTTTTAGTTTCCTCTCCCTCATATTGTTTTTTAATTATATTTTTGAAGATAATCTGGTTTAAAATTATTTAAACTGCAAGTGGTAGTAAAAGATACCTTGCCTACTTTCAAACACGAAAATGCTTCTGAAATATAATTTAACGTATTCATGATATTCATGATAACTAATTTTTTATATAAGTGAATAACAAATACTTAAATATGATGCTAGACACACTGGAGACACTTAATGATGCTGCAGGTATTTGCTTTAAAATAAAGTATGTTTTAGCTTCCATTAGATAAAAACTTTAATGTTTGTAAAGCTTTCATACACAAACACACACACACACACACACACACACACACAAAGCTTAACTTAAGGCAAGAAGATTAATTTTACTAACACATTGTCTTAGCTTCACTGATTTTAAATCTTTTCATATTTAAGTAAATCATAAAGGTTAAAAATGAAAATGGTTTAGTGTTAATTATGTTTGTAATTCATGTTTATAAAGCTAATTTATACAATTTTGACTATAAAGGTTTTAAGAAGGAATGGAAAATATGTAAATATACAAGAAGTAATGGATCAGTGGACACTCCAGATGGGTTATCCTGTTATCACCATCTTGGGAAATACAACAGCAGAAAACAGAATCAAAATTACCCAACAACATTTTATTTATGACATCAGTGCTAAAACGAAAGCGCTTGCACTTCAAAATAACAGGTATAACAATTTTACTTATGTGAGAAATATTGATTTTACTTTTGTTTCCCTTTGCATTTTTAACACTTAAAAAAGCATATGATAGTACAATTCTTGAATGTTATAAATGTAAAATAGTTTGCATTTTTTATCTTCAGTTTAATTACTTATTCAATCCCACTTCCAGATACTTTAATTGTAAAGGTGGTAGCACATCAGTTACTTTATTTTGGAACACAGAATTTAAATTGTCATGCTGATTTAAAGAAACAATTGTGATATTTTTTACTTTTTCCTTTTAAGTGTTTGCCGAATTAAATTCATAAAACTAAGATGCATTGAAATGAATAAATGGAATTAAACAAATGGAAATTTTTAAAACAAATGAGAATAGAAACTAACAATCCAGAAAGACTAATTAAAATGGACAAAAAACATTCCACAGCTAAATAGTGTGTGAACTAAAGGAACGCAAACTAGAAACATTTTTAGATGTATCAATCCCATTTAATATCAAAACATGTTCACTTCCCTTATTTTTAGTGTTTAAAGCCTTTCAATAGACAACATACATTGAATTTTATGTGTTGTAGTTTTAATTTTTTTGCTCTACTTATTTAATTACTGATCATTTGACGTGTAGTGTTTCTTTTCTATGTGATGTTTTGTCTGTTTTGCATGTTATTTTTATTTATTTATTTATTTATGCATACAAGAACTAGGGTGTAGGCCAAAGGTGTGGGCAGGTGAGAGGATTCACCAGAGACAGAGTGAGGAGCAGAACAGGTGGATCTATTGAAATATACTGCTGAGGGGAGCAGTGGGCAAGGCAGGAGAGGTGTGCTTCACCATGTAGGAATCTCCCTGGCCGGGGATCGAACCTGTATTGCAGTGGCTGTGGATAGCTTCATAGTGCTGAGATTTAACCCATTTTACCACCAGGGAGGACCTGTTTTGCATGTTTTTATTACAGGCTGAGTCCAAGAATGGTAGAATTCAATCAGCTTGTTTTTTTTATATGGTGTGCTGATAAGAGATTGAAAAGGAATAACAGGCAGTAATGGAAGTTAAAATTAATAAACAAAATGAGATGTTTGAATTAGGTTGATCATGGTGTAGCCTGTTAACTTGTAAAATTGGGAGTGTGATTTTATCATCTATCAGTGTCTCGGAAATCTGAGCACACTTTAAGTTTACATTGTTATCTCTAAAAGGAATGGTAATCATTCCCAAGTAGTCTTTCTCCAAGACTGGCTATAGGTAAAAATAATTGAGAAAATTATGAATGCTTTTTGGTGAATAAGTTTGGGATTCAGTTTAGGATGGCATTGTTTTAAATCTGTGTGTGTACACACACACATACATATAAAAAATGATATAATACAAAAAATATATACATAACTTACTGCATGTGTACAATAATACAATGATACACACACATACATGTATATATGCACAACCACACGTGTAGGCTTTAACAATTGCCCTTTGTGAGCCAGCTGTGTGAACCTGTGGAACACTGTATTACCCTGCCACACCGACACGGTTTCACTTTCACTGCTTCCTCATGCAGCCTGGATTCCTCCCAAATGCTGCCTCTGATAGTCCAGCATCTGACCCTAGGCGATACATGCCTAGGCATCAACCCTGGCCTTGCCAGGAAATGCATAAAAACTGTGGTAAAGCTAGAGAGATTTAAGCCGTGCCTTTGAGAATGATCACTCTGACACAAGCATCACTGATGCAAGAAAACATAAAGGACACACAGATGACAGAACAAATTTTGAGCAAAAATACTCTGTCAGCCTATAACATGTATCAGATGTGTCAGCCAGGAACCTGACTCTTTAAAGGAAGCATTTCTCCCAGATTGTACATCTAACATCTAAAGATCTTTGCTTTTACTGGAGTTGTAAAATCATATGGATCATGTTTAACCCTGAGAACTTGGCACATAAAATATCAAGAGTAAGATAGAGCATGGCTTCTCAGTAGGCTAAAAAATGATTTTGTATTTATCTTGAAATAATAGAACTTTCAGTTGAAAATTTAGTATTTAATCTTATATTATGGATCATTTAATTTACTATCAACAGCAATTTGCCTGCTCTTTATATATAGTCTTCCTAGCTCTTCGTTATATAATACAAACAGGTGAAATTAATGCACATCTTTTGCAGAAATTTCTTGAATTGTAGATATTTTCCGAGCCCATATAATCAACTATTTGTCTTAACTTTTGTTGGAGACACAAGAACATCACTACAAAATACATAGAACATTTTAACATGTCAGTAATTTTATTTTTCATATGCATTAGCCGTATTGCAGGATAGAAAGGTAATATTCTTACATTGATAATTGTATGAAGTTAGCTGATGTGTAAAAATGAGTGAAATGTTTGCTATAATTTTGATATTTGGGAAGTTGTGAATTTCTGAAGCATTTTTTAATAAAGACAATGCATCGCAAAATTAAGCCATGCCTCCTCATATACTCATAAAACTTCTCAGAGTCCTATACTACAGGGAGTTACATTTATCTCCATAGTCATATTTCCTTCTTTTATTAGCCCAGTGACAGCAACCACTGATTTTCACAGCATCTACATTAATGCTTCACTAATTTGGGCCCATTTTTGCAGAAGATTTCCACTTTAACATATGTACCTATTTTTTCCACCTTTATATAATCATTAGAATAAACATTATTTTATTATAAAAATGTTAACTACAAATGAAAAAAGTCTCTGGAGCTATTTAGGAAAAGATATCTGAGAATTCTTTTGAACTACCATTTTTATTTTTTATTTTGTTTCAAATGAGATGACTAAAATTCAAGTCAGCCATAAGTGACTGGGACACGGTCTAATTTGATAAGTTCTTTTTCAGTCTCCTTTTAAACAGAAGTCACTGCAGTCTTAGATTCCCTTGCAGGAGACCAGACAGAGCTCCTACTCAGAGGCATTCTGGGTTCTCCAGTTCTTTAATCTATAATCATAGATTATAATTTATCTGTAGCCATAAAATCATTTAATCTATAATCATTCAATCTATCATCACCTAAAATCATTTAATCTATAATCATAAAACAACACAATTACTGTGCTTTCTTTAACTTTAAAATTTTGTGAATAGTTCAAATATGTGTTACTTAGATAGGTTTGAAAAATAATTTATAATAACTATACACACAATTCAGAAATGAATACAAATTTCAATTATGCTTGCTAATTTGTCATTTTTATCTTTGTGACAATATGTAGAATTTGGTTGTGTGTGTGTTACATGTTACATATACACACAGACACAGAGTGCAAAAACATTTTGAGGAAAAATACACAAGCTTATCTTAAAAGTTTTACAAAATGACCCAATGTTTGTATTCAAATATCCTTTAGCTAAAATTGTTTACATCTGAACACCTATGCAATGCAATGTCAGCCATTTGGAATGTTTTCTGTATAGGCAAAATTGGCTGCAAACAAAATGCAGTTATTGACTTGAATCTCCTTTTCTTTTACTTCGTGGACTTTTGCTAAAACTTAGATATCAAAGCTTACCAACTGTTACCATAATTTAATTATTTAGAAGACAGTGTAAATACATGAAAAGTTACATTTGTTTACATCAAGGGCAAATAGGATTTCACAAAAATTTATGACCATGCTACAAAAAAGATAAATTTATCCTTGAGGGCTTTTTACCATTCTCAATTTTAGATATGTCTAGCTCTTTAACTGATACTATTTGACTTCAAAATTTAGTTGCCCCAGCTCAGTGTGGAACATCTATGGTAAAAAGCCAAGTTCGTGAAGTTAATATCTGTCTTACCTGTAGACTGATATGGTCTCTTTATCTTCAATATAATTCCAGTCAATTCATTTCAAGAGTAATTTATGTATGCCTTCCGTTCCCAGTCCTTTGCAACACCTTAAGTACTCAAAAATGAGCTTACAGTTTGAGAATCAGAACCAAGTCAGACATTGCTGTCTCTTTATGAATTATTCCAATTAATTGAAAAAAAGTCATCATTTTTATGTAATTGTTGTAAAAGAAAAATACCAAGTTTCTCCGTCTTTTTCACAGTAAATCATCATTAAATTTTTATGGCATATTCTAACATAAAGTATTGGAGATACTTGTTAAAGAGCTTACTTGGGTTGTGTTCACTAACTTTTACCTTAAAAACTCTGTGTTTATCTAATATAAGTCTTTTATTTCCTCACCAATTATGTGTAGTTTACTGCAGTATGAAATATTATCTGTCGGGCCTCCCTGGTGGCCTACAGATTAAGTCTCAGTGCTATTCACCACTAAGGCCTAAATTCAATCTCTGGCCAAAGAGCTTCCCACATGGCCCAGCAGACTTCTCCTATCTTGTCAGCTGCTCCCCTTAGTAGTGTATTTCAGTTGATCTGCCTGTTCTGCTCCCCACTCTGTCTCTGGTGAATCCTTTCCCCCTCCCCCTTCCTACCCCCAGAACCTCACACCTACACCCCAGTTCTTCTATACAAAAATAAAAAGTTTCTTCATGTAGTTGACAAGATTGTCTCTCGGATTTAAGTTCAGCATATAATTTAAAAATTTATTTCTTAAAGATATTATTTTAACTTCCCATATTGGAGGTAGAAGTTGACATAAAATTATGATTTTTTCCAAGCTTCCATTTTGACTTTTTACTATTGCTGAATTTTGTTTATTGTGAATGCAACCATTAAATTCTATATGACAGATGCTCTCAAGGGAGAGCATCCCATACCCTAAAAAACATAGCCATCCTAAAGTTGTGTAATGGCAAACATGTTCCCTGAAAAATTATTATTCTTCATTTACTCTAATAGTAATAAACTCAGTTTCTCTTCCTACATTTAAAAAATATATATGATATTTTTCACATGCTGGACATTGTTGGTTACCCCTGGTGCAGTAAGTCAAAATAATCTGGTTTAATTTTTGGAAAAGAAACAAAATTTCATCATTAGATTTACTGTTGAGATTCCACCACCTTATCTCTGGCTACTCATTTGAGATTAAATCGATATTATTTCAAGTACAAGTATAAGCTTGGATTTTTATTCTATAATAATTCAAAATCTAAAAAAAATGTTTTTCTTTAATAACTGGTCATTAATTATCTCCATATGTAGGTGAATGCTTTCACACATCAACTTAGAAATTTATTTTAGAAAAAGGAGCATTGTGTGTGTCTCACAGTGTTCCTTGTATTGTTGTGGATTTAAGCAGGATCTGATTAGTTTAACTTTTTGTTTCTGCTTTGCTAAGTAATTTGAAGTGTGCTGTATTATCTTTTCTGAAAAATATAATAGTAGGTTTATTTTAGAGTAGTTAGACAAAAAGTGTGTTGGTATGTACATGCATGAAACTCCTGAAATGTGTATTAATCTAATATAGAAACAAGAGAGGAGTTGTTTTTAAACTTTCACCAATATATGGTGTGGCTCAGATTTATAGATTTTGGATAATTTTTATTCCTAATGCAAAATACAAATCTTTTTTTTTTTTTAAGATAGATTTTTTTGGTGGTTCCTCTTTTGTATTGAAATTAAAACTCTTGGAAGCCAAGTCTACTTGATGGCATTGAAAGAGCTGATTTATCTTCATGACTTATTTCTTACTGTTAGGACTGGGATATTTTTTCAGTTCCCCAAAAGAAAAAAGAATAAAAATCACAGAGAAAGTACATAGGAAATGTCATTTGTTTGATATAACCATTTTTATTTTTAAAGCTTCTATTTTATTTTGCAGTTACCTGTGGCAGATTCCATTAACTATTGTGGTAGGAAATAGAAGCCATGTGTCTTCAGAAGCAATTATTTGGGTGTCTAACAAATCAGGTAAAATATATATTTGCCCCTGAGGAACTATTTGGTTTTAGGTAATTGTTTAGCAACTTAACCTCTGGTTTCAATTGTTATAAAAATGTGAATAAAGGAGATTTAAAAATGAAATATAGAGAATTGATGATCACTGTTACAAAATTAAGTGTAATATAATAGTTTTTACATAGTTTTAGTCACCCTGTATAATTATTAAAAATGAATTAATTCTTTGAAAGTAAAGAGAAAATTTAAATACAAGTAGTTGTACTAATTTTAACTGTTGTAAGCTATCATTTTATAATAACAAATATAATTAAAATATAATCATAGTTCCCAATAGAACAAGATTCAATATTTTCCAAATATTGAAATATAGGCCACATTTTCCTTGCATTTTCCTGCTATCTTTGCTTTACTACACTGACTTTCTAAAGAATGTCTGATGCAATATTCTCTATAGAATTAGATAATTACAGGGGCAGAGGGGAGGGGCCCTGACCAGTCTTCAAACCATCCCATAAGTAAGGTCAAACCTCAAGGAGCAGAGAAAGATTAGACTTTATTCTATTTCTAAATATCTTCAAATAAGATAGTGACCTATTTCAGTTCACTGTCAGAAAGCTATTTTTTTTGAATCCAATCTAAATCCTTCATGCTAGAGTGTGAAGCAGATCACTTTATTTCTGTTTTCCATTGAATTGAAGAAAATGTCAATTATCATCTTTTATGTAACATAGCATTTAGATTTGCGTGGTCAAATATGTCCACATTATTTTTCTCACTCCTTATGTTAATTGATGTGACCTTGCAATTTATAAGCTTCATTTACAATGATTACTTTTTTTTTTTAAATAAGATGAGCTATAAATAATAAATTTTGGGTCTTCCTCCCCTCTTCCCCCTCTCCCCCCAACAGTCTTGTTATTAGAAGGAAAATGTAAAGGCTCAAAATACATGCACACACACATACAAGGAAAAGTGCTGAGTAGAATCTTGCTTACCATACATATAAATATTTGTATTTCCAGTTGAATTTTTATTCCAATTTTCACCTTACTCTTTTTTGAACACATAATCAAATATCATGAAAATGCTTTCATTTATCTACACTGTTTATAAAACATGTAATGCAGAGAAACATGAAAATTTTTTACTTAATTTTCTCCTTTTTAAAAATGTGCTATTATAATCTATTCATCTTTTGGAGCTAGTGTGTATACAATGATTCTGTACTCACACTTGTTTGCCTTTAAACGTCTTACTTTCATGAAGTTGTTTTATTTATATAATTTGTTACAAAGCGAAGAGTGAAAGCAGTGAGCTGTTCATGTACTGATCCAAGTACATCAACATTCCTGCATAGGATTGCTAGGAACATGAAATTGAGCATTTTTTGAAATAAAATCATTTCTCCTGGAAAAGTAGGGAAGAATTGGGAAAATTAAGAGTAGATGCTGATCAAAGAGAGAAACTGAACAAACATCAAGATCAGTCCCCAAATGTACTTACAGGACGCGAAGGAATTCAGGACAACTGTCATTCACTGGGGTATTTATTGATCCCAGGTCCATTTCCTCTACCTTCCTACTTATTTCCAGACTGTTATTTCTGTACCTTCTTATTTCCCAGAATATCTAAAAAGCTACCACTGTCCTTAACCAATAGCCATAGGTTGTTGTAGTTGAGAAATTGTTTCCATTTATATAGTCATAAATTATGAACCAGGAGGAAATAACTACATAATATTTCAAAATATTTGTTTGCCTAAAATATCCCCTACCTTAACACAGACTGTTGTTATACACAACCTCATGGTTTGTGACATGCATGACTACAGGAGATACTATTTACATAGACTATAATATTTATGGCCTACTCCCTTCCCCCAGTTATGCAGTTAGTAACTGATAGAATACAATGTGTCATTTTCCATTAAATCATAGCAGTGCAGTGTCTTCTGTTTTTTATAAATATTGTCCCAGTTGAAATGTCGATACTTTGGGGGTAATACCCATATCAAGTAAATGTTTCCTGAAAATGTTATAAATACATAAATCTGGAAGAAGTTTCCAAGAGGGATCTAAGAGAGTGTCAACATTTCTATTTTGTCTGTTCAGTCATTCTAACTTACTTAGTTTTATCTTGCAGTCCTTCATTCTGATGATGAATAAAAAGATGATACCACATAAAAAATTATGAAAACAAAAAGATTGTTAACTCCTTTAATATGTTGTTCTCTTTTTTAAGTATTGACAAATAATTATTGATAAAAATGTTTCTCCATAAACACATAAAGAAATTAACCTGTTCAGTTCTCAACATGTGTAAATAATTTTGTTTACTTTAAATGAAATTTAAGTATTATTGTTAGCAATTTATATTATCAGTAATATAGATTTGACATCACAAGATACTGAGGCAAAGTTATTAGTGAACAATATACAATATAAATTTTATATGAATCATCATATACTCTTGACACCCCAATTTTGAAAACCCTTAAGCGAATATCTAATTCATTCCAAAATATGGCACTGCCAAAAAGAATTATAAAATACAGTCTTAAGTTATTGAATGTAAGTAAAATTATTATTTATTTTTACTACAAAATTACTGAGAATGCAGGCACTTATGAGTGTAATAGTTGCATATTGATTGGCTATTCAATCAATATGCAAAGGAAGAGAATAAATTTAATGTCAAATGTTAGGAAAGAAAATCTTCAAAATAAAAGAAAAATTTGATCCTTAAAATTAGAAGTAAAATTAACAGTAATAGAACAACACTATAGTGCTTTTCTCAAATATCGCTTCATATGAGACACACAAGTATTTAAAGTATTATTTTTATTTTCATTACACAAATGAGGAAATTAACTCTTGAGAAATAACTAGCCCAATTAATAATTTGGTTTTCTAATTTATATTGGTTCCCTCTACTCCTGTCCAGATATCCCCTTCCCCTGACACCACAAACACACGTTGTAGGTTGCTGTAGGATCCTGTACACAGCTCTTTAGAGATTCTATAGACCTTACCTTACTTGATTGCTTTAAGAGTCCATTGAGAAACCCAGTATCTGTTATCATACCAAGTTTGTTTCACATTGTACCTATGTTACTCTGGTTGACTTACTGTTTGCTTTAAATTTTATTGTTCTATAAGAATTTTGAGTTGGAAAACCTAGTTTCCTTTCTCTTTTTAGTCCAAAAAGTATAGAATATTAAAACATAAAATCTTACAAAATGCCAATTACTTTATGCCTTGATGGAGTCCAAGTCTTGTGCCATTTTGATACATTCTAAATATGATTTTAATTGTTTTTACTAACACTTGAATATATATATAACTTCCATACTTTTTATTATGGTACTCATTACATACTGTACCTCATTAGGATATTGGAAAAGATCTCTTTAAAATGCATTGCTTGCCATTAGTTAATTTGAAGGACCTTTTAGAGATGTAATTAACTAGAATGAAAAAGATATTTAAAAATCTATTATAAAACCTTTCAGGGAATCATTTCTCCAAAGATCTCATTTATAGCAAAGACAAAAGTATTCAGGAACAGTTATAACCTTCAGGTTTTAGTTATCAACTTAATAATAGCATACTTAAAAACAATAGATTCCTGTTTTTCTTCTTGTCACACAACTTCTTGTTTTTAGTTTTTTTACTATTATACCTGTGAAATAAGGTGACATTCTAAAGTCCTATAGATATTGTGTCTAAATATTAAATTTTTGAAAAATATGCAAATATAAAATGTTAGAAATGTAAAAAATCATTATTTAGTAATTTTAGAACTTTTTTTTTCCCCTAAGTACCATAGATTAAGCTTGGTAGAATCTCAAACTAATAATAATTGTGCTTTTTCCATTAAATCATAGAAGAGTAAGTATATAAATATGATTATTTGACTCAGGAAACTGATAAGGAAATTGAAAGCCAATGACAATCATTGACCTAAGTTCAAATATTTATGTATAGTAGAACTGAAACAAAATCCAACTTTTTACACCTATTTTTTTGTTCCAAGGCTATATTCCGCTTTTCAAATCAATGTAAGAATTTGAGAATTATATATGATAATACTAATAATTGTATAGTATAATTTTGTAATAAAAATGTTATATCACCTTGTATCAATAGAGTATCACATAATAAAAATGACAATGAAGTCAGGAGACCCTCCTGGGAAGGAACATTTCCAGCTTTCCTGGACAATTTCATTAACCTGAATGAGACTCATTTATTTGTATGTTCCAAGAAATACTTTTTATAAAGGTGGCAAGTAGTTGAAGTGCTATTTGAAACAATAATAGATTTTTATGTTCAGCATGCATTTATATATATATATTTTTATTTTGCTGTACATTTTTGAAAACTGGTTAATCGGTAACTTGCATTGAAATAGCCCATCTCATTCTGCACCTGAGCAATTAATGGTTATTACTGTTCACTCAATGGAGTTTGCTGTACAACCTCTTCCTCTGTGGGTTCTACTTGAGAAACAGTACTCTGCAAATGTGGTGTTCAAAAATAAAAATTTTGTGCTCTGATTTGTAAAAGCACCTTTATAATAGCATGAGAATGAGAGGTTGTGCCTCTTACTCTAAACTGACACAAATGGTTTGTGTGATATGGTTACTGATTTTGAATCACTGTGGAAATAAATATAGACCAGTGTGGGGTTTTTCTGCTCCTGGATGTGAGTGAGTGAGTGTGTGTGTGTGTGTGCGTGTGTGTGTGCATATGTGTATAAAGTATACATTTAATTATGCAGCTTCTATGAAGCATGAGTCCTAAAGACATCAACCACAAAATCATTAGACTTGTGAACTGCAGTTCTGTGAAGTCAGTAAAGCTGACATTGAAAGTTGGAAGGAGTTCTTTATCTTTACTATATTTAAGGGAATTAAATATATGTCATACCATTGCTTTTACTGGCTTCCTTTAATTGAATTAGCTCATGAACATAATCAAGTTACATTTTCCAAAGTGATTCCAATAAGCAAAATTTATTAACTTTGTTCTAATTATATGTAGAAATATTAGAGTCTTAAACAAATGAGGTTCCTTTTCTCAGCATTATTGATGATGCTGGAAAGTCTGTTATTTATTAGTACCAAGAACATGAGAAAAAAAAGCAAGAAACAAAAATGACTTTCAAATAAATGAGACCTATTGTTTTAATCACTTTCTTGCTGAATAAAATAAGTAGAATATGTGGCTAAAATCTTTTCTCTTATTCTAGCCACATAACCACATACAATCTAATTAGAAGCTACATGAATACAGTAGTTGCTTTCTTGGTTACATTTAACTTGAGAAAGAAAATTAGGTCATGGAGTTTTATGGAGAACAAAATGGTAATTATAAGAAACAATTTATTGAGGTAATAATGAATAACCAACTAAAGGGGATTCTAGTGAATTTAGATATAGTGATTTAATCAATTAAAGAGTAGATCTTAAGTATTTAGAATGACATTTTCTTTTAGTTATTGGTACTGTGATATCTAGTATTAGAAACATACTTTATATCATTTTAACCCTTAAAATTTAAAATCTGTATCTACTCCCCCAAAATGCTGTTTTCAGAGCACCACAGAATAACTTCTTTGGACAAAGGAAGCTGGTTGTTGGGGAACATCAATCAAACTGGTTACTTTAGAGTCAATTATGATTTAAGGAACTGGAGATTATTAATTGACCAGTTAATCCGGAACCATGAGGTAAACTGGATTTACTTATCAAAGATCTGTTTTGATATGTGAATACTTGCCATTTTAATCCTAAGTGCTTTAATTTTTTTTCTGGTTGACCTCATAGGTTCTCTCTGTCAGTAACCGAGCTGGTCTGATCGACGATGCCTTCAGCCTAGCCAGGTATGTTCCTGTGAATCTCCATAACGAAACTCATATCTTTCATATTTCCTTTATTCATTTAAATTGGATATGTTTTTAGTATTGGATCTTTTTAAAACCATTTCAATCTCTCATTCTTTGTGTATGAATGTGAATTATAATCTGTGTCCCAAAGTCCTGATCAATAGTAGCCATGGGGTATTTCTGACTCAGGAGAAGCTTGGTCAGTTTTCGTTGCAAGTTCAATTTAACACACTGGAGATTAATTACCTCTTCCCAATTCATTAATTAACTCTTAAAAAGTGACCATTGTGTCATATTTAATTTTTGATGGAAAATACCTTCAAGACTCAGTGAGTTTTTCAAACTGACATATACTATTATGTCTTTTTTAATGGTTTTTTAAAATGTGATTTATTTTGAAAAGCTCATGCTGCAGGACAAGATCAAATATTGCGTAGGGTAAAGCTACCCTGGACAAAATATATATCAATCTTGTAGCCAAAGTCTTTAGTTGTACTAGTTACAGTAATATTTATATTATTTTCATAATCAGAGTTACGAAGTTAAAATCGGTTATTCCTTTGAATGGTCATTAAATGAAAGGCTGTTGATCAAACTCTGTTTTTCAATGTTGTGACTAAATAGCAAACCCAGCCCTTTAAATATGTTTCATTTTCAAGTACAGTTTTAACTATAATAATCTGGTATTACAATCTACAGATTAGGACATGGGTAATTATCTTACCTGCTTATTATGATTCACCCCATTTTCTCCTCTGATAATTGGGTAAAACTAGTTATGCCTGTATTGATAAAAATATACAACTTGTCTTAGTGATAAGCATTGTTTCTTATATGGGAACCTGGAACTGCTATTACAATTTGTGTATTCAATTGAATGACAGCTGTCTTCCACTTGTTAAAAATGATGTTACACCCTCAAGCATTCTGAACATCAAATCTAACTAACGTAAATATAGAAGTCTTCCTGATTACTCTGATATGATAATGAAGATTAGGATCAGGTATTGCAGAGGTTGGTTTTTGTTAGAGGGATAAAGTAAAGAAGGAATTTCTGATGATTCTGTATTTAAGGAAGTCTCACCTTTGCCCTCCATGTCATGACTAAAGAAGTCAAGAGCTGTCCCTAATATTTTCTCTTACTTGATGAGTGATGCACTAAAGAGCCCCATTCTGACCTGGCATAAAGAGTTTCAGGCACAACATTACCTACTTAAATGAATGGCAAATGTAAAGACAATACAGTAGGAAGAAAATTACTAATAGGATTCTATCAGGAAGATAGAGTTGTTTAATGAGAACCAGGGTACACAAAGCAAAAGGAAATGTGTATTCTTCCATCACATAGTACCATGTTATTGGGCAAAATATTAGAAGAGGTGGACGAAGACTTTTGGAGGTAGTGCTATGTGGAGATAGTGAATAAGATGTAACTTTTGCCTACCAGTAAGATATGAAGACTTTGAATAAATTATTAAGTGTGTCATGAAGATTATTTTGACATAGAAGTTTAAAAAGTCCAGAAAGCCAGTAAAAGAATATTTGTCATGTAATATTGCATTGAGAGAAAGAAGAAAGAAAGAGATGCTGAGAGTATCACAAGGAAAAGCTAGGGAGCTAGAAGGGACTATTGTGAGCAGTTAATAATATCAAACTCTTACAAGCTTCTGTTAGACACTGTTCTCTTTTACATGGAATTATTTAATTCTCGCAACTGCCTTATGAAAAATGTAGATATGTATTACTATACCTATTTTATGGGTGAGGAAATGGAAGCCCAGAGAGGTCATTTTACTTACCTAAAGTCACAGAGATCGTAACTGACAGGAATGGGCTTCACTATATGGTCAGAACGCAGAGCCCAGGCTATTAACTATTTGTATATGTAACTATTAAACACACACACACACACACACACACACACACACACACGCATACTTATATGTATTACAGCAATATTTATTTTAATAAACGAGTCAGTAAATATAGACTGAAATGATTTGAAATAGTAGTTTATGTGAATCCTTAAAAATTTGATGATGAGAAAGCAAATAAAAAAAAAAAAGTAATGTCCTAAAACAGAGGAAAGATGGCAATTGAAAGAAAGGAAGAAAGGGATCATTTGATCATCTGTATTGAATGACAGAAGTTACTTTTAAACTAAATATTTTATTTAAGATGACTTTTTTTTTCCAAAATTTAATTCCTATCTACTAGACAGAGCATTGCTTTCAATTATAATTTTGGAAGTGTTAAAAGTTTGAAGTAAACAATTTTATTGTCATTTATACAAATTTACCAAAAACATATGCAAATCTCATTGACTATGTTTTGAAATTTGTTTTATTAATCATGAGATAATTTTCCTATTAGCATGCAAGTAAAAACATGCAAAATGGATTTATTCAGACAAATGCTTTGCACTGGAATTAAGGGCTTTTCATATTTCATTGTATTCTAGTGAATATTTCCTAGATTTCCTAAAAATCTGCATCAACCTTCTTTTAGCTTCCTAAACATATTATGCTCTCTTGGCTTCTTTAAAGAAAACAAGTGGAAGAGTAGAAAATATTTATTAAAATGTATGTTTCAGGTACTGTTGAAGCTTTTGAGAAAGGCCTTGTTCAATTTTGTAATAAACCTATGGAGTAGGTACAGTTATTGTAATTATTTTATATTTGAGACATGGGGGTTAAGAGGAATTAAGTCTCTTAGTTAAGAGTGCACAGCTTTTAAGCGCGGGATGGGGATGGGATTCAGCCACACTGTCATAGCAGAGGTCATGACCTCAAGGCAGAGTGGCTGCCCATAACATGAAAATCCTTCCCATGCCTTTCTCCCTTGTCTGGTGAGAGTTATACTAGTCACTTAAAAAATATTTTAATTGCACTCCTTGTCCTCCCCAGCAAGGATTAGGTTACATCTGGTGGACCTGTTTTATAGCAGTTGCCATCTTGTAATTTAAGCATTTACTTTTCCTGGTCTGCAATGATTCTTGGATAATCCTGAGGATAAGGCTTTGTCACATTCTTGCATTGCCACCTCCTATCTTAATTTCTGGTATAGGATTTTGCCAATATTGTTGCCTGAATTGATAATTAATGATTTGTAATTTAAACTATAAATTCCATGACACTATTTTTATGCCATTAAATACACATATACTGGTTATTATTTTTATGGTTATTTTAAGACATATAAGTACCAAATGAATGAAGTCTAATTGTACAAGAATAAATCAAAAGAGAAATAAAATGTGTAAAATTTCCTTTCTCCCGTCTATTCCTTCCCATTATTTTACCCTTCACATGGGTAAATTTATTAATACTTGGGAGTATATGTGACCTAGCTGTATTTTTGTTCATTTACAGTTTAATTTTTTTTCGACTTAGCAGCAATTCATTCTGATATCTGACTCATTTATAAAAACAAATCTGAGGAACTTTTTCCTCTCAGACTTCCTGATTTTTTACTGTTCTAACCAAGATTTCAGGGGGTATCCTTCAACAGTCTTTCATTGTGTATGTGTGTATTCTTATAGGATTGATTCCTGTAAATGGAATATTTGGTTCAAAGGGTATGGAATTTTTGATAAATATTACAAATTGTCTTCCAAAGGTTTCCCCAGTGAGAACATCAATTGCCCCAAGTCCTCCATAATGAAGAATACAACTTGTAAAAATGTTTTGACAGTTGGGTAGCAAAAATAGCTTTTCAAAATGTGTTGCAATACTAGTTAAAGTAGCCTGTGTATCTTGTAATATACATTTGCTGTTTGTGTATATTGTCTTCTGTGAATTTTTACCTGGTTAAAAAAAGAAATATAAAACCCTAGAAGAAGATGGACAAAGTATTTTTCCTATTATATTTTCTGAGATTTCTTAGCTGTTTTAGGAGAGCAATTCGTTTTGCAGTATACATTTTTGTAGTATTTTCCCTCAGTACTACATGAGTTTTCTTTTTTTACTATGGTGTATTTCATCATTCAAAACTTAATTTCTATGTCAAGTCATACTTCTATAGTTTTCTGGTTTTGTGTCACACAGAAGGTATTCGCCATTTGAAGACTGAAAATGTTCCATTTTTTATAATGCTATTTTGCTTTTACATCTATCTCCTTAATCTTTAAATTTTATATATTGAATAGAGTCTAGTTTTTTTTAAATTAATATCTTTATAACTAATCATCAATCCTCATTTAAAGGACTTCTCTTGTTCCTAGATTTGAAATTATATCTATCTGAATGTAAATGTTTATATTTTAGAGAATTGATTAGACTGTTTAATATGTCTTTTTTCTTTTGTGTAGTGATAACACATGGTACTAGTTAGTTTAGCTTTTTAGCTTGTAGTGGTTGACAAAATTTTTTTTTGTTCTTCAAATTCATACATATTTTTTCTTCAATATCATTTTGGTAAAAAATCTCACTGTGGTTATGATTGATGTGTGTTGGATTTATAAATTAATTGTTAAAGTATAGCACCTTTTCAAATGTAAGCTCTCCATACCAAAACATATTATTTCACCCCATTTGTTCAGGTTTTAAGTCAGGGTCTACGATTTATGTACATGGGTTCTGGTAATGATATTATTTGCTCTTTTTTTTTAATGATACACACTTTTATAAGAAATGGCACTGTTTCTGTTCTTACATATCCTAATTTTCATTGCATGTGACTGAGGAATTGATCAATTATCTTGACAATGTCCTTGTGTTATGACTTGATCTTTGAGATCATTGACTAAAATGCCTACTTTTTTTGATGTTAGGCATTCATGTTTGCTTTTGGTTTTGTTTCCTTAATTGATGAAGCATTGTTAGTTTGGGAGATAGGAAAATGACCAAAAAATGACCTGTATACCTTGTTTTCAATGAATTCATACTAGCAGGGTGATACACAGTAGATAACTATGTTCAGTAATAAGTTCTATGAATAAAATATCATGAAAGCATTGGGATTAAAGAATGAGGCTTAGGAAGAGTAGAGAGAAAATAATACAGGAAATAGCATTAGAAAAAAAGTTCCTATGGAAATACATCGAAGATTGAAATGTAGGGGAATGAGAGTAGGCAAAAGTGTAAATTACAGGATGGATTTATGGAAGGTAAATAGTTACAACATAATGACTCATGTGCAACTTGGGTAAAAAAAACTTTTGATTTCTCAGGAGTAGAATTGGCAGCTAGATTAAGGTTAAGAATTCTGTGGGCACTTTGGTGTTGGGTAAACTATGACAACTGCACCTGAGGGGAGAAATCCTATAGTGTAAAAACAGAAAAAACAAGGATTTTTAAAATTAAGTAAAAATAACAGGTTAAGAACTCTTATCAAAATTACTAGTTTAATATGTGATAGAAGCTGGAAATTTGAAAATTTGCAATAAAAATAAATATCCAATCTAGATAGTTACTATAATGGATATTTAAAGCTATTAATATGCTCTGAGTAAAATTGTACCAGGATGTAAAAGTATGTTTCACTGGATTGTGAACTTACAGGTCATTTTATCTCAAAACATTAATAATACATGAAAATTACTTGGAAAATTTGTAAATATCAAAAATGGTCCCAGAAATCAATCCTCATTCTCATCTTTGCCTTGGGCAGGCACTGCACTGATTTATTCATTTAGTCATCAGTTTCCTAGAAAGTTCAGTTATGCAAAAAACATGCCAATTTACTGCACTATTGATAACATTTTTTTTAATTCTGCATGGCATATTTAACATTTTCCATTATAGAGCTATCTTATGTCAAGGATCTGATCACTTAAAAAGACTTAACAAGAGCCTATATTGCAATTGATTTTCTAAACTTTTTAAGGAATAATGTAATCATTACTTCTCTAAAAATATTAGTGTTATATTAACAGCAACCATAAAGACTCATATTTTGGGATTATGAATGTTATACTTAGAACTGCTCTGAGTATTGGTGAGCAGCCATCATTCTGCTTAGTATGATAAATATATAAATTAAAAAGTAATAAGTATATTTTGAGTCAACCTGATTCAGATTTTATAAATCTGTGTTAGGAAAACTGGAAAATCAGTGCCTAAGCCACTGAAAATATAAGGGCTCATCACAATGTAAATGTTGAAACTTTCATAATCTACTCAATATTTGTTTCTGTTGTTTCCGAACCTTAGTTTCAGGACTGATTTTGACAGCATTGTTAAAATCACCTTAATGTTTAGACAAACTGAGTATAGTAACCTGCTCCTTGTGGAGCTTTTTCTATGATAGTTTTATTAGAAGTACTTTGTGTCTTCTGGATGGCTTTCCTATACCCTGTTTCAAGATTCTTTTGTGAAGCATGTGTTGATCATTTATTTTCCTATTGCAGAAAATAGTACCGTGATTATCTAAAAAGTAACTGCATCCCAAACTTAGCTAGTCGAAGGGTACTTTTTTCTCTGTCAATGGTTGGTTGTTTAAAAGTGTAATATGCTGACCTTTCATGGATGAAATTGAGAAGGAATGACTGAAAAACCTTTTGTGAGAAGCGGTTTGGTAAGCTGGATTTTTTTGTCCTGTTTTCCCCCACTCTGTTATGGAGCTTACAGGACTACTGACTACTGCCTTATAAATTCTGATTTTATAAAGGAAGTTTACTTTCATATTTCTTTCTTCAGTCCCTACCTTTTATTATTTTAAGTATAATTTCAGCATAAATATTTATCTTTGTTGGTTATGCTGTATATGGAATCCTGAGTTATTAATAATAATAGAATACTCATTGGACAGGGAAAGAAAGATGATTCTTAATTGTTTGCATTAGACTTATTAGGTAGAAGTATCCATGTATGAATATGTTCTTTTGTTAAAACAGAATATGTGGGCAAATGGATTGCAATTAAATATTTATGAAATCTTGAAAGTGATAAAATTGTTTATTGCAAAATAAGATTTATTGTTGACTATATGCTTGCAATCTTCTGCCATTGACCAAAAGCTATTAAAATTAGTTGGTAGTTATCCTCTCAGTCTTGCTAACCAGTGTACATCTTTTCTTGCTATGAGCAGTAACTTGCAAGAACCATTCTTGAAAGATCATAACATTTCTCACATCTCTGAAGCTGGGCCTTCTAATTATATATTTGTCAACATCAATGAATGCTCCTCTTGAAACATATAAAAAGTCACCTTGAAACCCTCTCATGTTACACCTTTCTGCATGCAATTATTTAAAAATTCATGTCCAGAAGGTCTCTAAATTAGTCTCAGTTTATGTAACGCTTTGCCCAGATAAATGTTAAAAATAGTTTAAAAGCATTTTCAGGACATTTTACTATAATGAGCTGGGAGTTTTCAGCTTTCTCTCTATGATAACCCAATAAAAACCTAGCGTATTTTCTTTAATTTTTAAGCTGCACTGTTCCTGCAGGCAGACACTGGTTTGCTCAAGGTTAGAGAATGAGCTAACGTATTCCTTTGCACTATATTTAGAAATCTGTTGAGGGCGGAGCCATAATGTCCTTGGGATAAGGATTTAGGGAGAGCTACCACTGCAAGTACTTCTCAGAAGCACAAACCTTCTGAGGAATTAAGGACCTGTGGCTCTTGGGCACAGCAAATGTTTTTGGAGACTTTTAAATTGTACTGTATTAAGTCAAAAGCAAATATGTAACCTTCCTGAGTCAAATTTGTGTTTCGGCTCTGTAGGAGAAAATGTTTTAATATTAATGCCTGATGTCTGAGATTGCTGAATAAAAAGTAGAAGAGAGGTATTTTGACACCATTCTGTATGTAGCTCGATCCATTTTCATAGCAAACAGCCTGTAGGAGAGCGCAGTTAGGAGAGCGCAGGTGATGTATGCAGGTTATGTGCAATTGAATGATCCATTCTTTTTAAAGAATATGTTTGTTTTTTTAGATTTATTTCTGTTTATTTATGCATATAGAAACTGGGGTGTAGGCCAGACTTCAGGGGCAGGGGTTAGAGGATGCAGCAGAGACAGAGTGGGGAGCAGAACAGGCAGATCTACTGAAATACACCACTGAGGGGAGTAGCGGGCAAGACAGGAGAGGTCTGCTATGGAAATATGTGGGTCAGCTCTCTGGCCAGAGATTGAACTCAGGCCATAGTGAAAGCACTGAGACTTAACCCTAGACCACCAGGGTCCTTTTTTTAAAAAAAAAAAAAATATTTATGCATATAAGCTGTGGTGCAGGCCAGAAGTGTGGGGTGGTGAGAGGGTTCACCAGAGACAGAGTGGGGAGCAGAATGGGCAGATCGACTGAAATACACTGCTGAGGGGAGCAGGGGCGAGGCAGGAAGGGTCTGCTGTGCCATATGGCAATCTCCCAGGCCGGGCATTGAACTCTTGCAGCAGCTACTGACAGTTCCACAGTGCTGCACTTAACCCGTGCACCACCAGGTTGGCCCAGGGGAGACCCTTTTTTTTTTTTTTAGGGAAATTTTTAAAAATAATTTATTTACATATATATATATTTACATCATTGTTCTTTTCCTTTTTTTTTCTTACAATATTTACTTTATTTCTCAGGTATAGCCCCCATAGAATTCCGACCATAAATTCACCTGTGCGCCATCACCATAGTCCCTTGTACTCTTCCCGCTCTTGTTTTGGTCACTCTCCCTTCCCTTCCCCTGCAGAATGTCTCTGAATTATAGTTGTATGTGTATTTTTGTTTTGTTGTGTTTTTGTTATTATTTTTTTTTTTTTGGTAAATGTGTGCATGTTGATTCTATAATTTAAAAATCTATAACTTTTTTTTCTCCTATCCTTGGTCTTATAATGTGAACACTGTCCCAAGTCTGTTTAATTTGATTTCACTCTAATTATTGAAAGTCTTGGCTAGTAAGATCAGTAAAATTAAAATTACTAACATTTGGGGATTTTTTTTATGAGCTTGAAAATGGGTCACATATGTGTATGCCTACCACAACATTCTTATTAAACCTCAAGTGTCATTTCTCTGCTATCCTTTTCTTTTTCTTACTTCTAAAGAATGTAGTTATAGGCACCCTAAAATAACTAGATAGCATAGATTTCTATTCCTGCATATCATCTTGTGATCACCAAACTTATTATTCTCCTTTTACACAGGCCCCTATTATGGGCCTTCCCCAAATCAGATGTTACTGCATATTCTAATACCAGCTCAAAGAGGAATGTGAATAAAACAGTTGCTTTTTAATGTAAGTCTCATAAGGCTGAAACAGGGCACCCTTGTCTCCCAGAGAAGAAAGAAGTGTTTTGAGGTAAATTCATCCGTGGAGAAACTAAACAAGTTCTTTTGGCATTTGGCATCTGTTAATGTAATAGTCTAAATTTCACAAAGAACTATATATGCTAAGGCTTTCAAAAAGCCTCCTTTCATTTTAATTTTGATAAATTATAAGTCTTTAAAATGTATAATATTTTCATATAAATATTAGTACTGGCTTTATGTTAGAATAATTGCGTTAGGCTATCTTGTAAAGATAATTTCACCTTAAAACAGATTCGTAGGCATCTTCTTAGAGTCATCTTTCTTAAACCAACAAACAGTAAAGAACTGCTCATATTTTTTTCCCACACACTCATAAAACCAATCTTTGGCTTCAACAGTTATCTTTCATAGGTATCAAATCTACCTTGATAAGGAAACTAAAGTAGATAATGGAAAATAATTATTTTACGTTGGTTTCTACATTCCATGAAAATATAGAAGATTCTATGTTTATATCTTAAGAAGCAATTTAGATATAGGGAAAAGGGAAATTTCTTTCCAACAATCTGTGAAATAAAGGTGAGTGATTCAAATTAGCACACTTTTACATATGTGGCAAATCTTACAACCTTGGGAGATGATTTGAAATCCATGATGTTCTCCCTTAATTGCCCTCATTTTGAACTCTTCTGTGTGGAATGCTTCAAATATTATGTGGAATTGAGTACTAGTGAAGTGGTCTTCACTATTTTGGATGTAAGAAAAGATCAGATTAGGAAAAGCTGACTCTTAGAGCTACTAAAGCCTATTTAACATTACTGAAATGGGAGTATAGGTCAATTCAGAAGCTAAGAAGTAGTGCAGGGACCTGCAGAATCAGACCACATTTGAATCACAGATTTGATTCTTCTTTCCAAAATTGGGAAGGACTGGAGTGCAGTTGATTTTTGCCTCTAAAGCCACCTTCTGTTTGTTCAACTGCTTCACCTAATTAGGATGAAGATTAAAGAGAGGTCCAGCATCAACTCTCCAGTGCTAACCAAAATGGGAAAAAAGAGGGTTTGTAATAACAAAGAAAGTTTCAGTTTATTTTTTTATATGTGACAAATTCAAGTAAGGCTAGTAGACCATGAAGAGAATAATGATTGTGTGTCAGAGAATTTTATGTGGCTGCTAACTTAAACACACTCTAAATTAGTGGAGGGTTCTTGAGAATGCTGTCAGAAATGCTAAAATCGAAAGAAGCCCGAGTGAAAATTAGTTGCTTTTGCATTCTCTGTGTTCATATGTATTGCAAGTAATTGTGTGAGCTGAGGGCAGATCAATAATTTTATCCATGCCCTATGAAGGGAAACGTTATTTATCCCTTTTCAACTGATAGTGAGACTGAAATTCTTACAAAATATAGTTATTGGGCAGAAACATCAGTCCCCTGACTTCTTAGCTTAAATATTTTTTAACTTCTGTCTTTGTAGAATTTCTCAGGTTTTCTATGTCCATTTATAAAATGTTAATGCATTAGGTTGATTTTGACACTGATAGACTATTGGTGATTTCTTATAGTATGAAGAATTGAGAATTCCATATGAAAATTTGTGTCTCAATAAACATAAAAGTAATACATAAGGTATCTCAATAAAATATATATACATTGTGAACTTTAATGCATTTATTGACAGGTAAATGATAGATACATGGATTGAAAAGTAGGTGGATAACAAAGACGTGGTACTTATTTCATGCTATGATGAAATCATTCTATTCGGCATTTAGAAAGATTATTTTGTCATGCATACTTTCATGTGAGAAAAGTAATATAGAACTTTAAAATTTAAGAATATTACTTATGCTTAGCTATGATTCAAGTGATTTTGTAGTAAAAGAAGATATTACAAGATAAATATTTTATACACATGAATTATATACCAAGTAATCATCAGAATAAATATTCTGAGACAATGGAAGGTTACAAGTGTTTGATTAAGAAATTTTAAAATATTCACTTACTGCAAAGTTATGGCAAATTGAAAGTAAGGTAGAAGCATGTGGTTTTTACTTGTTAATCTGGATTTGATCTTCACAAAAATGCATGAAGCTAGTAAGGTAATCTTTCAATATTTATTTACCTGGTTTGTATGTGCTGTCATCATCCGATACCTATTTTTCATTGCAGATAGACTAGTTTCCAAAGTGCATGTATTTGATATTAAAATGAATTATATGTTTTTATTTCTATAGATAAGTAATATGAATGCATCATTCACAGAATAAAAATAATGGAGAGCATGAGAAACACAGTGATGATCATTCATAAGGACTCAAAAATGGAAAATTCTATAATATAAAGTTAGCATTATATTTCTGTTTCACATTAATATTTTTATATATGTGAAAATACATAGGCATTAAAAATAATGTGTAGGTAAGGATAGAAATTTGATCCCAAGTGGCTTATCCACAATGTGACAGTTCATTTATTCAACTAATATTTATTAAACACCTACCAGGTATATAGCAGTTTATCAGGGACTGTTATAGAAAATAGAGTGAAAAATAGTAAGTAAAAGAGCCAAAGTCCCTGCTTTATAATACAGTAGAGAGTGATGATAGTCAGAACATCAAGCTACTAATTACAGGTTAGAGAATGGTATTTTCAGAGTAAATAACAAGGCTAATAACAGAAATGTTTGGAGATGAATCACAAACAAAGAGTTAAATATGGTGGTCAGAAAAACTCTGATTTTGCAGTTGATATTTGAGCACTGACTTCAAGAAGTATGGGGGCCATTTGGGAATAGAATATTACAGAGGAAAAGCAGGTGCCAAGGTCCTGAGGTAGAATGTGCTTGCTATATTCAAGAGAAGGCAATAGATGTGGCTCTAATGAATGAGTAAGGGGCATAGCAGGTGAGAAAAGTTTAGGGTGGTAATAGAGACTGATCCTGTAAAACTCAATAGGTTGTTGTGAGAACTTGGGGTCTTACTCAGAGAGAGAAACTCATTTCTAGGCTTTAAAAAATGTGTCATGTGACTGAACATGTTTTTAAAGGATCACGGTGGCTGTTAATTGAAATATACTATGAGGGAACAAGCACGGAACCAAGAAGTCCAGTTAGGAAGGCAGTCAAGACAAACTCTATAAAGAAATATGTTGGTAACTATAATAATGCTGTTCACCTATAAGGAATAAGAGATATCCCAGAGTACCTTGGTATCCTATCTAGTGGCAGAGGTTTACATACCAGAGTTACAGATTCATATAGATGTGTTCCTACAATATTGTTACTCATTAAACGATAGCATAAAAAAATTAGATGTGTTTTTCAAGCATTTGGGTTGTTTCTAGTGTTAGTCTATTATTAATAGTGCTGTTATTAACATTTGCATTTGCATCTTTGTTTTCTTTTTGTAAAAATTTAGGGGTGGACTTGCTGGGTTGTATAGTAGGTTTGCTTTATAAGATGTTCTCATATGCTTTTGCAAAGTGGATGAACCACTTTGTTTTCAACAGTGTGACAGTGCTTCACATCCTTGTCAACACTTAGCATGGTCAATCTTTAACATTAGCCATTCTACTAAGTGTAGAATGTTTTGATTTATTTTGCACTCTGGTAATTAGTGATGTTGAGAATCTTTTCATGCACTTACATGTCTTCTGTATATCTTATTTATGAATAATCTATCCAAATCATTTGTTCACTTAAAAAAGTGGGATGTCTTATAACTGAGGTATAAAAAGTCTCTAAATATTCTGAGACAAGTAAAATATTCTTTCACTTGGTAGTTTGTCTTTTAATTTTCTTAACTTTTCTTTCAAGATTGAAAGTTTCTAATCTTGTTGATCCATTTTATTAATTTTTTTTTCCTTTATAAAGTATGCAGTGTTCATGGTTTAAGCTAGAGGATTAATAATGTTAGCTATTTCATGTAAGTCTACAACCCAGGTAGTTAATTTTCCTTTGTGCTCTAAGTAAGGTTAATGGCTATAAAAAGAGTCAGTTGTTTCAACACCATTTGGGTAAGACTTCTTTTTTCATTGATTTTTCTGGAAAATTTATCAAAAATTAACCATATAAGTTGTGAACTTCTTTTTGCATTCTATAATCTGTCCATTGACCTATATATCTATACAACTATATGTATTGACCTATATCAATCCCACACCATTTTGATTACTGTAGTTTTACAATAAGTATTTTAGGATTTGCACTGCATTGCTTTAAAATTTTAAATCAATTTGGAAAGAACTGTCATCCTAATGATAACCATGTTTGTGGCATATCTCTTTGTTTAGATCTTTCTAAGTTTCCTTTGCCAATTCCATTGTAGTTTTTAGTGTATAGTTGTTAACATTTCTCTTAAATTTATTCCTGCATATTTTATCATTATAAATGCAGTAGTTTTAAAGTTTCACATCTGGCTTGTTAGTTGTGTGTGTGTGTGTGTGTACTTGCTTATATTCAGGGATTGACAAACTGAGGTCAGTTTGTCATACCAATCACCTGCTTTTGTAAATGAATTTTTTTTTTAAGATTTATTTATATACAAGCTGGGGTACAGGCCAGAGGTGTGGGGCGGCGATAGGGTTCACTAGAGACAGAGTAGGGAGCATAACAGGCAAATCAGAAATACACTGCTGAGGGGAGCAGCGGGCGAGGCAGGAGAGGTCTGCCGCACCATGTGGGATTCTCCCGGGCTGGGCGTCGAACCCTCATGACGTGCTGCCGACAGCTCCACAGCGCAGCGCTCAACCGCTGCGCCACCAGGGAGGCCCTGTAAATGAATTTTTATTGGAATACAGCCATTTATATATAGTCTATTGCTGCTTTCATACGTTTCAAAATGTAAAGTTGCATTCTTGCAACTTGTTCTTTAAGGCTGAAATGTTTACTGTCTTGCCAATGCATCATATTTGGACTTTATAAAAAAATACTTTGTATCTTAAAGGATAACATTAACAAATTTGTTTTTTTTTATTAAATCTGTCAGTGTTTATATGTCCATATAACTTTAGGGTTCCAATTTTACTTTTCCATATATGCAATGCTTCATTCATTCTCCACCAAACCTCCCATAACAATGCCTTCCCTCTTCCTTTCCTTACCCCTCCTCCCTTCCCACATTCCATCTGGTAGCTAGCAAATTTTTCACTAAATCTGATCTTTGTTTTTGATGTATTTTACCATTATGTTTCTTGTTACTTATATTCCACAGATAAGTGAAACTAAGTGATAACAGTCTTTCCTTTTCTGATTTATTTCACTTAGCATAATTACCTTGACATTCATCCTTTTTGTCCCAAAATTCCCTATTTTACCTTTTAAATTACTGTGTAGTATTCCATTGAGTATACATTCCACAGTTTCTCTATTCAGTCATCTGTCAATGGGTATTAAGGTTGGTTCCATGGGTTGGCAATTATTGGTAGTGCTATAATTTAGAATTACATTTTAAATCACTACAAGGAGAACCTGCAATGTACATGTGTGAAGTAGGAATTACACAGCTCTCCAGCATACTCCGAAATGGAACTATGGAATAGAAATACGCTCCTAAACAGGTAGAACCAATGATTTGATTAAAACCAGGTCTGAAATAATAACCCTAAATGTAAACTGCTACAATTGCAACCTATTCACCATGTTTGCTCTTTAATCACAATCCATCAGCAAATGCTTCTATTGGATAGGAATTTCCTTCTAAGATGTGGGATATGTAGACACTGACCAACCTGAAATTCTTAGAACTAAGAAACAATACCTTTAGTAAGGTAGTTCAGAATCACAATAGTAAAAGACTATAACATCAAGCAAAGAAAAATTCCAATATGTGATTTCAAAGAATTATAATAAAGAAATATAGCTTCTTTGAGGCATGAGTTTGAAGAAAATATTAACAGGGGCCTCCCTGGTGGTACAACGGGTTAAGCACAGCACTGTGGTGCTGTCAGTGGATGCAGTGAGAGTTCGATGCCTGGCCGGGGAGATTCCCACATGGTGCAGCAGACCTCTCCTGTCTCACCAACTTCTCCCCTCAGCAGTGTATTTCAGTCAGTCTGCCTGTTCTGCTCCCCACTCTGTCTCTGGTGAACCCTCTCACCTCCCCACACCTCTGGTCTTCACCCTAGCTTGTATGCAAAAATAAATCTTAAAAAAAAGAAAACTAATAAAAATAGAGATTGGGTGACAAGAAGAGAGTGATCTGCCATTACAAGAAAATGCATATCAGAATGACTCACATTTCATAGACACAAGAGTAAACGTGTAGTCAGGGATGAGGTGAATAAGCTTGAGATAGTTGAGATATTCAAGTAGAAAAAAAGTTAAAGTTAAAATATAAACAAGGGACATTGTGTGTGTGTGTGTGTGTGTGTGTGTGTGTGTGTGTGTCTGTCTGTGTGTTGAGTATGTGTATGTATTTGATATTTATATAGAAGTAGAAAGCAAATGAAAATAATTGAAGACAGAGAAGGCATAAACATAACAATGCCATGAATATCCAGGTTGAAAGGACACCCTGTGTTTTAGAAAAAATCTTACACGGAGAGTTTAACATTGTGACATATTTCGGTGATTATCCGGGATGGTAAATATTAAACAAAGGAAGTTATCTAGAAAGTAGAAATCAGACAGGCTCAGAATTTTGTAGGTGAAAATTATTCTAGCAGAGAGAATGCAAAATCTTTTATGTAACAAAGTTGTGCTGCGACTACAAAGAAATGATGGTGAAACTTAACAAGGAAATTAAGATTACAAAATTGAAGATACGTTTTCAGCCCCCCAAAAAATCACAATCAACTAATGTTAAACCAAATGTGTTAAAAACTGGTATAAAGTGTGAGTATGTTGATATCTTCTTTCTTAACTGGGACTCAATGGGTAAAGATTTAGCTATGAATGAATTCATTGGAAAAAATCATTTATGATAGTTTAATTGATATAAAGGTCCTTTTGAAAGGTAAGAGTAGCAATATTATCTTTAAAGAATATTTTAAATGTATCATTTTTCTAAAACTATTTTTAAAAGATTTTTTCCACTGTCACCTTTTCTCATACATTTCTCCTTTTTTACTATTAAATATGTGATTCTTGTGAAAGTTATTGTCATATTAGTGCCTTTTAAAATTAAGATATTATAATTTTTGTCTTATAAATATGGTTCTCTGTAGAAACATTTCTAACTTCATTTTGATGTCATTTTTAAATATCAATAATATTGTTAAACTACATGTGGCAATTTTAGCAACATATGAAGCATTTTAAACAAAAATAACTTGTATAAAAATATATTGCATTTTTACACTCATTTTGTAATAATACAAATATATAACCTTGTTCTGAATTAATTAGCACTTTTTTTGTTATTTTGTATTTTCATTGATGCTTGAACTTTAAAAAATTACTTCCTACAAGTGGTAATGAGGGGTAAATTTTCAGACAGTAAGAAGGACTTAACTATAGAACTGTTATTAAAATTAATGAGTGTCATTGTTAGAACACAGTAAATCTATACCATTAATGTCTTCTAATTGTTAATCATCATTAAGGAGTTAGAACATCATTATCATTACTTATCCTAAGTCTTATTTGAACATCACTAGAATTAAAGAACATCAAAGAAAGGTTAAAGTCTCTTATGTCTAGATTGGGTATCCAGGATTAATTAAAATATTTTTATATAAATGATATATCATCAGAATTTTGTGATACTGGAAATTGAAGCTAGAAATGTAGCTGTTAGAGGAACTGACAGTTTCCCTCCCTAACAGCTGTTCCTACAGGTTTTCTAAATTATCTACAAGTTAGTGTTCTAAAGGTCAGAGATTATCTGTTATAATATGTAATTGTAAACTGATTTCAAAAGAATCTCAATGTATTTTAAGTCTAACAATTTTGAAAATTTCCTCCAATAAACCCAAAACTCCTTTCAGGTACAAAAATCTCCAGTAAGTTGATAACATCCTTTTGGTGCCACCATTTACATCATATACTCTGCAACTCAGCAGATTTGTTTAGCTTTGTCCTTTATTTCATTAGGTTATCTTATAGCACCCTTACCAGGGAGAACAAATTCTCAAAAGTCTGACATGTCCACATCCCCAAAGGTGATTCCAGTGGGCACAGCTATGTGATTCAAGATACTCATCCCTTTTCCACACAATAAATTATATAGTTGAAGTTCTTTTTCTGTCTCACAGTGATAAGATGTCCTTTTGCCTTCCACATTTCATGTGCAATGATATTGAGTGGCTTTTAACTTTAATTTGGAATAGAGCGTAGTATTCTGAGAGTCAGGAAAATATCACTTTAAGTCATAAAAAAAATCTGATTAGGTATTTTATTTCACTGTAAATGAAGATGAATATTTTACTAAGATTAGAGAAGGAGAAAGTGCATGGTACACACAGAAGGTGTGTCCTCTATTCCTTTTCTATCATTCACTATTGTTGCTGGAAATTGTTTCTTTGACATGCTAATAGCAGCTATGATTGAATTTAAGAGAAATATGGATGAATGTTATCATTACTAAGTGAAAAGGACTTTTCCCCCTTTGATGCAATAGTAAATGCACATAGAAAAACAAACAAGATGCTTGTCACGTGTTGCACAATCTATATAAGATAGATGACGGGATGTATGTCTCACTGATGGCTAAGTAAATCACCTCATTTTCATTGTTTCTATAGTGTTGACCAACATGCTGCCAGCCTGAATTCCCATTTCTGATTTAAAGGCATGATTCAGAATCACTTTGGAGGGTTGTGATACTAACGGATTTATGGGGCACTTGTATGTGGGATTCTCATCACTGTACAGCAACCCTGTCGTTTTTGTGACAGAGCCTGTTTGACTGGTTTTGGATTTATGATGGAAATAATTCAGAACAGAGTAATAATTTTCCCTTGGCAATTACACTACCATTTGGTACTTTGTCCCTAAGGGGAAAATGAATGTGCTGGGATCTATCCATGAGTTTAGTAGTTCTATGTAAGGAGCAAATCAAGGTCAGAATACAGATGCAAAACACATGGTTGTTGAATTCTGATTCTGATTCTTCAGCCTTAAGGCTTTTCCCATGTGCGTAGCACTTTACAGTTTATAAGATGCTCTTCCATTTCTTGATTTTTAACCTTCGTAATGACTGTGGTGGTTAATACCATTTCTTCCATTTTGTAAAGAAGGAAACTGAAGTTGGAAAGTTTGCTTTCCTTGAACTTCCTTGTTCACAAATATGTTTAAGCATAGACAATATGAGGAATTTATAATGAATACTGGAGAAATACAAACTAAGAAGACCGTTCCTGCTTTAGTTTTTAAACTATTAGTTATGAAGAATTTTAAATATACAGAAACTGGCAGAAGAATGCAATGAAACTTTTGTATGAATTGTTCCACATCAATTATTAGCAAGTTATTAACTGTGAGTTCATAATTGTACCTATCAAACCTTCAATACTATTTTGAAATTGATTCTAGATACCACGTCCTTTCATAATAATTTTCCACCATGTAGCTCTAAGAAATGACATTAAATATGAAATATGCAATTCACATTTCTTCAATAATATCAAATATCCAGGAAGTGTTCAAATTTTCAGTTGTTTCATAAATAACATTTTCAAGTAATTTTTGAATTAGGACCCAAATGATATTACTGCTCTGTGATTGGTTGATAGGTTTTTTGATCTCTTTTAAATTGTTGATTTTTCCCCTTTTACCTTAAAATATTTTTTTCTTTACAAATTATTTGGTGAAGAATTAGTTTGCTTGTCCCACTGTATTCCCCACAGTCTGTATTTTGTGGGTTCCATCCCCATTCTGTGCTTTCATATGTTCCTCTGGCCTCTCTTGCATATAAATTGGTAATCAAATATAGAGACTTGATCTATAATGGTTTAAATATTTAGCAAGTTTATTCTACTTGGCACATGAAATAGTTGTCTCTCTTTATGTGTTTGCAGCTTTTGCTGTTCAATACCTAAATCTATTCATTCCTAGAGGTTTCAAAATGATGATTCACTCATTCATTTTCCATTCATAACTGGAACAGTTCTTTAAAGAGAAATTTGTTTTCATTTTCTATTTGGTGATCCAGTGATAGCTTTTTAAGGAAAGGCAGGATAAATGCTTGATTGTTCCCCTGTATTTTTCAGTTTCAAAAATAATGAGCCAGTTCTCTAGCATTCTCCATAGTGACCAATTATCTCGTATTGTTTTGTTTTGAGTTAAGTATCATTTTGACCTTATGGATTGAAGTGTATTTGACAAGTTTAAATCCACTACAGTTTTATTCTTATTCATACTCATACTCAATATATTCTAACTTTGGCCAGGAGCTTTTTCAAGCTGGCTGCAGGGCCCGGATTAAATGGAATGCTCTCATGTTGCTCTTGTTAGACTGCCTGTATCACTTTTGGCAGCTCTTCTAAAGCATTTTCAACTGAATCATCATTCTCTTTTGCATGAGTAGATTACACTCTCAAAGTGTTTTTTTTTTTCCTTCAAAAATGCATCCATTTTAGGGGTTTAATCTTCCTGCTTAATTATTAACATTTCATCAGTCTAAATGTTAGACCTTAGCTGTACATTTAGAAAATTACATAGGGGAGTGTGGTGGCCTCAAATATATGGTGACATAAATTGGATAAAATGGCAAGAGATTGGCTTGGTTTTGAGACTTCTTGTAGAGATTTTTGATTGAGTTGGACTGTTTTCCAGTTTCTTTCCCAATCCAGGAATCA
Source organism: Scalopus aquaticus (assembly GCA_004024925.1). Classification (NCBI taxonomy): domain Eukaryota; kingdom Metazoa; phylum Chordata; class Mammalia; order Eulipotyphla; family Talpidae; genus Scalopus; species Scalopus aquaticus. Next base: position 86,932 of record PVIJ01001737.1, read on the forward strand.
ATAGCACAGTTATGTCTAGGAAGTAATTTCTCCTATGCTCTACCATTATTCAATTCCTCCTTCTCAGCTTGAGTATAGCACCCAGAAAACACTTCCATAGCCTCAATTCTTCCCTTTCCTGTAAGAATCGAGAGAGAAAATGTCATCCGCTGTTTGAAGTGTTTCCTCTTACTAAATGAAAAGCTATAATTTATACAATTCCTTCTCTCCTTTTTAGAGCACATCCTTTTTGTTTTTAGCTGTATCAGCAATATTTCGCAAAGAAAAGTGTTATTATTAAGCATACTTTTCACGGAAGGTTTGTTACTCCTAAATGGAATCACATTGACCAGGCCAGAGGTGTTGTGGGTATTTCCTGACTTACAGAGATTAAATTGGGGTTGTGCAGGAACTCGGGATAGGAGCAATGGTGAAGAAAGTGGTTTGGGCAGATGTGACAAAAAACAAAAGGCTAAAAGCTATGTCTATTTATGCCTCCATTTCAAAGTCACAGACATGGTCTACCCACTTGCTTCTTCCCCGTATCTTCTATTTTATTGTTTTCCTCATGAGTCCGCACTGGGTTACTCTCACTTGTGATTCCTCTCCACTTTTTCTGTAGAAAATGGAATCAGGAATACAAAATTGCTTGCCAGGTCTTTCTTTGGAATATTTATTAACTTTGTAAGAATGTTACAGATTTTCAGAAAAATGGATTCAAATACTAGTGCCATCATTATATGCAATATGAGCCTAGAGAGGTCGGTAATCTTTTTGAGCCTAAGTTTTAATCTATAAAATGGGGGTAGTAATATAACTAACCCAAGAAATTGCCGTGAAGCTGAGTAACAACACAAGTATTGCATGGCTCTTCTGGAATCCGGGGAGTACTGTGTGAGTGCTAGCCACCTCAGTGACTGTTGCCTCTTTTCCTTTTCCTGGGACAAGTTGATGATGGACAAAGCCTATAAACATGAACTCAGATTTACCAAGAAACCCAATATAACTTTTAGGTTGGTAATTCTAATTTGGGTATTCTGTCCAAAAAAATCACTTGGAACACTTACAAGAGTTGTGCATAAAGATATTCATAGATCTGTTATTCATGATGGGAAAACATATAAGTCCAAAAGACAGAAAACAGTGAACTCCACTTATCTTTTAACAGAATATTGGTAGAACTAACTGAAAGGCAAGTGTAAAGAATTCCTAATATGGAAAACTATTGTAAGTTAAATATATAAACTTTTATGTATGATATAAAAGAATCAATGTAAAAAACAAAATTTTTTGGCATAAATATTAGACAAGAGGAGATATAGCCAGGCACTTTAAAGTATCTTGGCTTGAGGGATGTTTTTCTTATTTCTAGCTTCCTATTACTCATACATTTCTCTAAAAGCAGCCTTGAAGGGACTTAGAAGTCCCACTGATTTATGGGTCTTTAGGTTAATGACTTGATATCCTGATGGCAGTAAACTCAACCTCAGCAAAATCTTGCTGGATTTTTAAATTCATTTTACTCCCATGTGGCTCTGTAGCATTGGAAAATTTCACTGCCCGGTAAGCAGATTTCCATACCAACTTTAAGTGTTGTAGTTCCCAAGGAAATCATAAGTTATTGTGGATAACTTCTCGGGTGCTCTTTCAGGCTATTTGCAGTATCGAAATTTAATCTCTGCTAATTGATGACCCAAAGTGGAAAATCAACTTTCTATATATAAAGTAATATTCTTTTACTATGTGTTTACTGCTTAAGTGATTTCCCAGTGACCTTTTGAGTATCATCTAATACTGTTGGTTTTTGTTTGTTTCTTTTAGTCAATGGAGCAGTGATAAATAATGCATGGATATGTTTTTGGAGTTTTTTTTTCTTGATACCTGCATAAGAAACTGCTTCTAAAACCAACCTTAGGCAGAGCATATCTTAAAAAAATTCATGTCTATTTTATGTCATCTATTTCATAGATATTTTTTCTTATAACTGGGGGAAGAGAGAGAGAAAAAACTAGAAAATCATATTTTACTTCATGCTCATCTTGAAAGACCACTTTATATATTTCAGTTTGCTCTTAACCACAGCTAGTCACCCTTTTATAGCATAAGTCAGATCACCTCACTTCATAGCTCAAAAACTTTCAGTGACTTTCCATCACCCATATACGTACAATATGAAGCCCTTATAATTTAAGGGCTTCACCTAGTGTCACCAATATCTGCAACTTCATAACTTACTCTTTATCTCTGGCTCACTCTACTTCAGTCATGAAGGCCTTATTATTTTCCAACATCCCAGATTTGTTCTGTCTCAGGGCCTTTGTACATGCTTTCTCAGTCAGAATTCTCTTCCAACCTGATTCAGTCAACCTGGTCTCTCACTTCATGCAGATGTCTTCAGTGAGGCTTCCTAAGAACCTCTTTTAAATTGTTTTCCCCTATAATTCTCCTTTCTCTGATATTGTTTACTTACCCTTCATAACACTTAGGATTCCATTATGTCTTTACTTGCCTCTTCAACTTAATGTGACAGGTGTGATGATAGTGACATGTAATAGTAGTTAAAGGAAGGGAGAGAGAAACCATTTAACTCTAGTCCAAAATGGTATTTGGGGAGATGGCTTCATATGGTAGAATGAGTGGGAGCTTTCCTGTCAGTCCTGACATTGAATTACAACTGTCCTTATTAGCTGAATGAGTCAAGGTGCTTATTAGCTTCTGTAAACTTTAGCTTTTTTATCTAAAAAAATATGCACAGTAGTACTGATCTTGAAATTTTTAAGGATGGTAAATTGAAATGAACTTTGACCATCTTTCCTCAATGCCATGCTGGTATACCATAAATCAGCTCATAATACTAATACATGTATCAGTACACGATATCTTATAATTATTAAGTTGGTAGTTTTCTTAAAATGATTAGTTGACTTATCATAAAGCTAAGATCTTTTGGCAAAAGGCGGGGGTCATGGGGTAGGTAAAACAAATAGCTAATATCTATTAGCTCTTCCAATTAATGGTCAATATTGACACCTTAATATTATTGAGTGCCCAGAGGATCCTTTGTATTTAGATGATGGCTAGTATTCTGAGAGATTATATTTGGAAATAAAGGACCAAGAGTGTTCAGAGAAAAACATAGTTGTGGTGGAGTTAGTGGTACCATACAATTTGCAATGTTATTTCTGGACCTTTAATTAACAAATATTTACCGAGGAAGGATCCCTAGGAATTATATAGTTCACCATTGTCAATTTCCTGACAATAAGAAAGAGATTTCTAAGTATTCCATCAATTTATTTAAATACATGGTATAAAATAACATGGTTCTAGGAAAGTAATTTGCTAATCAGAGAAAATAATTTTATGTGTGTGTATATATATGTGTGTGTGTGTTTTTGTCTGCTATAAGCTATTTTATTTTTGTATAGACTAGCTTATTCAAATCTATTGGCTAGATAGCAAAGACCTTCTTATCTTTCATGTATTTCTTTACTAAAAATGATAAGCAGAGACAGTATAAATATCACTCATAGAATTTCCCTATCCTGCTGATATTTTTTGACCTTCAAAAATGCTAATTTTAAAAATTATGATGTTTGTTTTAATATACTTGAAAGTGCTCCTGTTTTTAAGGACTATGAAATTATTACCGTAATTTAATTAGCTTAAGGAACATTTATTGTGTTCCTGTTCTGTACAAGATTTTGTGTTAATCAAGAAGATTAAAAGACAGGTAAAGCATGCTTCATTTCCTTACGGATCTAAGTCTAATAAGTGAAAAAGGTAATATTAAAATAAATTTATGATTAACATTATAATAATTACTGTGAATACGGTTGCTATTGAGGTATTATATGGGTCCAGATAATTAGTGCCTAACTCAGGTTTGGGAGAAGGCTTCCTGGAAGAGAAGGGGCAGGCAAAAGAGTGACTGTGGGAACATTTTGGTGCAACTTTTCTTGTGTCTAATTTTATGGGCTTACTAATAAGCAACTTCCTTTTCCACTGTGCAGGTAATAGCTCATCAATACCTGAGTGGTAGCATTTTATCTCTAGAACAGTCCAAATGAACCATTGGGTGACAGAGATACCTGCCTTATGTATTTTCCTCTTTATTCTGTGGCACACCAAGGACTAGTACAATGTTCAATATGCCCCATAGGACCTCCCCACTGAGAACACATAAAGTCTTTTAATAATGAATAATAAAGAATAATAGATAAAACCCAGTAAACTTTTTAATTAAGCATTTCAGCAATTGCTTTAAAAATCTGTGCCCTAAGGGGCAGTGAGAGTGTCTTCTGCATATATTGTGAAATATGTAATAGGCTACTTAATGATTTTAAATGAATATTCAATTAATGAAGAGTCAAGTATGATGCTCTGATGAGTCTGAAGATTGTGATTTTAATTCCCTCCCCAAATTTCAAGCACCCAGAAGCCAAATGCTTTTAAAGAAAATTCACAGTGAAATGTGTTATTTGTGTACAAGCCACCCATCAGCACATCCTCGATTCATCATTCAAGGGATTTTTTTACTAAGGTAACATTAGTTTACAATTCTGTATGTGATAAAGGGAAATAAATTCACACCTCTCAGATCTATGTTGTTATACCACCTCTGCTACCAAAAACCCCATAATCCTGCATTCATTTTCTATTGGCTAGACCATAGACCACTGGTCCCGTCCCCCTCCTCCCTTTTTTTCCCACCCCTACCCTCCCCCCTTCTTGTCCAGAAAGTATCTTCGGTTGCAGGTGAAAATAAAGCCAGCTAAGACCAATGCATTTCAACATCAACTAAAATAGTGTGGTTTTAATCTCTTTCTTATAAAAAATATTTCTTGTATACCTAAAGATATGTTTCATTGCAAGGTTCAGTAAATTAAAGGAGAAGGAGGTAGGAGCTTGTGTGTAACTGGGGGAAGATGGGAGGAGGAACTGTATAGCTGCCTGTGATAATCTTTTTTCTGTTTCTTTAACTTTCCTCATTTCTTTCTCTTCCCATTATCTTTTTTCGATTCCTAAATCCTTCCTTATGACAACCTTCCCACCCTAACAGTAAAGATACATAGCATCTGCAACTTCTTCCTAAAATATTAATGATATTTAGTTTTACATTAAATATTCTTAAAATTTGCTATTTTTTCCCAGTTTGTTAGCAACATTTCCTGTGATGATGCAAATTTAGGGAAACTGCATTTAAGTATTAGGACCCTAAGTATGCTCCCTACTGGGCTGATTACTTTAAGCTAATGTAGTGTTCCATTCACTGGATTCCACACACTCCCTATATTGATTGCATTATCAGTAGTAGTAATCACAGATATCATTACCAGCCAATTACACAAACACATATCTAAACTAGGTAACTTATTCACCAACATTATCTCTTACAAGCCTTAATTTTGTAACGAAGCTGATAATCCTCTTGTCCAATTGAGTATAGCTACATATTTTGATCTAGTAGGTTAAATACAAGTATATTAAATTATGTAGTAGGTAATTACTTACATATGTTTGTAACAACGCAGAATGAGAGCAATTTGTGTGTAATCTCTTTCTTATTCTATTTGAGGATTGCATTAGAGAAGGTTAACTGCTTTAAAAAATAGACTCATACACATATCTGTATCAAACACAATGGAAGTGGATTTCCTGCTCATGTAATGGAACTGGATATAAGAACTGGTACTTAAACAGAGTTACCCAGAGACCCAGGTGGTTTCTAGCATACTCTGTACAAGAGTTTCAAGGTCACCATAGAAGATTCATTTCAGGGAAAAGAACATGGAAGAGCTAATCATGGATATCTGTGGACTAACCCTGACAGTGAGGAGCGTTCATATTCTATTGGCTAGACCTTCGTCATATGACCATATATCAGAGACATAAGAATTATGGTCTATCTTAGAAGTAGAGGAAAGCTGGGATTTTGGTGAGCAGCTAGTGATTTTTGCCTTAAGGACTCAAGACAGAACTTTTTCCATTTCTCTATTCAGTGAATACTTTTCCTTACCTGCCTTGTCATTATTTGGAATTTCTATCAGGTTTGCTTTTATTTGCTTTACACTAGATCTAAATCCTGCTCTTAGACTTGTACATGTTAAGTAACTGAAGAATAAGGAATATGAAATCACAAAGTACCTTTTCAAAATTTTAAATAAGTTATGCCCATATTATACATTTTTAGCAGGTTAAGTTTTAGATGGGTACAAGATCTAGAAAAGATATCTACTAATTTAACCCTCTTATTTCACATATAAGGAATCTGTGAGTGTCAGAGAGACTGGGGTTATTTGCCTTAATGGTGTAGGGAGCATTAGTGATTCCTGGCTTTTCCTCAATCCCAGCTTCCTTCTCAAGTTGAAATCTCTTTCTACATGTGTCACCCTTTTTTTTTTTTATTTGTAGTCTTATTATCTACCAAGCTTACTAGTCATTGTAAACAGGAAATAAAACACTATAAATTGTAACTGACATATAACTAGTATGTTTAAATCTGTTTAAAAAACTTTCCAGATTTTTTATATCTATTTAAAGATCTATTATAAGTTAGCTATTTACTAGATTTTCTTTAATTCTTCAACAAAGATATCATGACTTCTAGAAAAATTTTCAACTCTAAATTTATATAATCGATGGCATATGGATTATATAGTATTAGAGGAGACAAACTTATACTATCATGTTAATTAACATTACCTGGAATTAAAAAGTTTGGAAAAACACATAACAAAGTCTGAAATATTGTAAGCTACCTCTCTTTTAGAATGAAAATTAGTCTTCAGAACGGTTTTTATTTTGAACATTTTAAATACAGTTGCAATATTCATCTATGAATTTATTTTACCATATTTCTTCCCTGTCCAATGCCTTTCCCTTGGTAGGGTACTGCTTCTCTACCAAGCACAATAAAGAGATACATCTAACTTCTTGATGCTACTAAAGAACACTAGTGAAAGGTAGAGAACAGAGATAAACTAGGGTTTGGTTGTTTTCATACCGGTCTGTTTCCTGAGTTAAAAGTCTCCACTCAGTTGAATTATTAATGTCAAAAAATCTAGTAAGATCCACAATGTCACTTTATATATATAAAATCAAGGCTAATAGCACTGTTTTTTTTTTTTACTGAAGTAGCATTGACTTATGAAAGTTTTAGATGTATAGATTATAATTTAACATTTGTGTATGCTACATTATGATCACAAAAAGCCTAGTTTCATATTCTACCTTATAATTAAACTTTTTCCTAATTTTAAAACCTCTTTTATGTACTATGGATTATCACTTATTTTGCAAGGGATTTATTTGAAATCTACTAGGGAGTAGAGATACACACTTCTTTTTTGGAGTCATCTTGTGAATACAGCTTCTTTAAGTATAGGTAACATGTATTCAGATTATTTTTTAAAAACTACATGTTGATATTCTCTTAAGAATCTGATATTGGTTCTCAAGGTGCCATGTCATTTATTTTGAAAAGAAAATAATGAATGGGAAGGTTGTGTTAGCATTTTTGTAATGTTGACTATTTTGATCTAACTCTGATTTTTATAAGCATAATGGAAAGTAATTTTTAAAACTTAAAAAGCTTGTTTGAAAAGTATTTATATTGTAAAATAATATAGATACAGCCAAAACTGTTAGTTGCATGACTGTAATTGGATCATCCTTTTGAAAATGATATATATTCAATATCATTACAAATAGCTACATGAAGAGTATAAAAAATGCCTTGAGAAATTGAAAATTCCCTTCACTAATCAATTATTTTCAATTAGTTTTGACCTCTGAAGAGTTTATTTGCAGGAAAATACCTAGAGTTGATTTTATTCAAATTCCACAATTCTTTTTAAAACTATGCATTCTAATATTTTGGTGTTCATGTAAATATTTTACTTCAACTTTGCATATATTAGGGAACATTGGCATCCTAAGTGGGACTATATTTAAAAAGTGAGTAATTTTATTTCTATAGCACAGAGTATACTTTATACTTGATGAATTTTGCTTTCTGCCTTTTATTTGCATAAGAAAAATTTCATTTTTGCTCATCATGTATCTTTTCTGCATATAATTAACGTTAACTTTTTTGACTGTGCAGAGCTGGCTATTTGCCTCAGAATATTCCCCTGGAGATTATCAGATACCTGTCTGAGGAGAAGGATTTTCTTCCTTGGCATGCTGCCAGCCGAGCCCTTTATCCTCTAGATAAATTACTGGACCGCATGGAGAAATACAATGTCTTCAATGTAAAAAAATATTTTTTCTTCTTATTTTCAGCAGATAAACTATTTTCTCATTATCTTCTGTATTCAACTGATTCTGAGTTATTTTAGTTCTTCCTTCCTATTTGTGTTATCATTTTTGTCCTGATTTTCTGTGTAACTCTGGTGACAATTACTTGAAGAAAAATTTAATACAAACTACTTTTTGTTCTGGCCTAAAAGTGTCAATTAAGCTTAAATGCTTCAGAATTTAAGAACAAATATACATGGCAAATCCTTAAAGTTCAAACTTACTTTACAAGAGTTAAAGGGCTCTCTGTTCACAAAGGACTTAACCTGGGTAGAGTGATCCTAAAGATCTTAACAGAATATAGACAGTTTCAGTAAAGATTCTGAGTCATTATTTTTATCCAAAAGGGCATAGTGAATTCAATTCACTTCCTTAATTAACAAGGATAAGATCAACATTGAGGCGAAAGCCCATTCATAATTGGGTCCAAGGGGATACAAGAGAGCAAACAACACATAATCCAAATAGATACGAAGACATGACAAACATTCCAATATGTTACCTGACCAGATTTCCTATGCTTGACGCCTGGTGAACTAAAATTGCTGCGCTGATCTAATTTAATAATCATTTTGAATTAGATTAGGATTAAGTACTACTAATGAGCTTTGATTCCTAAATTTCTTTTCACCAGTGAAACTTTGCATATGAGAATATTGCTTTTGAGCACTTTATTTCCCTCTACTTATATTAACAGTCTGTCCTGTGTCTTATAAAATCACCCTATTCCTTTTGATTTATTGGCTCTGCTGATTAACTTACACATTTGGAATTACTTGGCACCAGAACACCTGGACATGAAATGTTTACTAGAGTCTGGTGGTCATCAGAGTTGCTTCTTTTTTTCTAATCCTCAGCCTACTGTTCACTCTCCTAGGTACATAAAAATACCTCTATTATATTTTTTGAAATTGGAAATAATCTTGACTGTCATCATTGTTAGTTTTGTCTAAGCCCTTTTAATAGACATACAAAGAAATGTGTCATTACATTTTTTGTAAAATTTTTATCTGCTAGAGAAAGTCATATTATACTTCTCTTTTCTCCTTAACAGAGAGACACTACAATATTAAACTTCTATAAATGTAAAATACATTTTTACATATATTTGTACTTCAGAAAAGTATATCATATCAGACATCTCAATTTCAATAAAAGTTAGGGATTGCTTTTACTATAATTTCAACACTTTCATTCCTTTGACAAAATTCAAGGACCACATTAAACTGAGAAGAGCATATCTATATTGCTATGGAAATTTAAATATATCATTAACTGAATGGATTGTTGACTTTGAAATACCATATCATCATATTGAAGAGAGCTCTGAGTATGTCAGGTTCAACAATGCCAGGCTATTGGCTGGGCCTACATAACAATTTTGCATTAAATATGCTCTATTGACATAAAACACAAACACTAGGGGCTCATTTTCACAAACTATATCCACATACATTTGTATATTTGTCTGCATGGGTGTTATCAATGCCTTTCAGTTTTCTCATTTTACTACCACAATTGTCATCTAAAATATTTAACAGTAAAAATTAATTGTTCGATAAAAAATAGAGCAGATTCCACCATTGTAATTGTATCCTTATTTTCTATATTTAAAAAACAAAGTTGGATAAAATTATGATGGAACATTATGATGCCCAGTTTTATTAATATTTTAAGGGATGTACATATAGAAAATATTTTAATTTTATTATATTTAATTGTCAGCATGGAGTGATGTAAAACTGATGTTATCTTATTTTTCCCACCTCTCATTTAGGAATATATTTTAAAGCAAGTTGCAACAACCTATATCAAGCTTGGATGGCCAAAAAACAGTTTTAATGGATCTCTTATTCAAGCATCTTACCAACATGAGTACTGTTTCATTTTCTTCCTTGCTTCCCCCCTTTCAGAGCTGTACAGTAACATACCACTAGTATCATTGTGACTTCAGCAGCATGAGACCATCTTTCTTTCATTCTGCATCTTTCATTTCTCTTTCTTGGGAGGATTGGTGTGGCATAGCACAGTACCCACTGCCTGGTACTGAGAACAAAGGCATTTCCTTGCCATGTTTAAATTTAAGATCTGCTTTTATTGGTAAAGTGGAGATCTGAATCCCTGCTTCTCACTGTATGTAGTACTGTTTCCAGGGAAGATTCTGGGTATGCTTCACTTCTACCCTGCCTAATTGTCACTTATTCAGCAAAATAGGATTTCTGGTTCTAAACACCATTTTGGTGCTAGTTATTTACTAATCTACTGTTTAGGTGAGGAGCTACCCTTTCCAGATATTAACACTGCTTTTAATTTTGATTTTGATTTTTTTTTTCCTTTTAATGATACTTAGAGAACTTCGCAGAGAAGTTATAATGCTGGCATGCAGCTTTGGTAACAAGCACTGTCACCAACAGGCATCAACACTTATTTCAGATTGGATTTCCAGCAACAGGAACAGGTAAGTTGAACCAATTCCTGTAATTCTGATATAATTTAATATGATTTTAAGATGCTCAGTGGATCCATTACATTCATCAACTGAAGAAAAGCAAGAGAAAAACACTGAAAAACTTTGTTTCAGCTTCACAATCTTCAAGACAACAGCATGAAATCCAATGCACACTTACCTTTGCAATGTTTTATCCAGTTTAAAACTTTTTAAATCAGGATACTTATTTTTCATATATAATTTATTGGTTTATTTTGAATTTTGATAGCTTTGCTATCTCACGAGACCAGTCATTAAACTTAGGTCAAACGTTAAGTTCTTTATAAAGGTTGTGGTATTTATTCATAAAACAACTGGCATCACATGACATAAATAAAGTAGCATATAAATGTTCATTTTAAAGATGAAAATTGAAAGGGTTATGAAAAAGATCTTTACTCTTCAGTGACCCTTGGCAGAAACCTTAAACTTGTATCTTATCTTGGAACTTCACAATACTGTATTTTAATGCAGGTTTTGAGGTTAAAATTATTTAATATAATTACTTGTGATAAGAAACATTATACTAAATGTCACTTATAATGTTTGTGAAAGGAATATTAAACATAAAAATAAATCAAAGATCAGTGATCTTACTATTGTTTTAAAAATATTCTCAGGTGTCTTCATACTTTCAAAGACCTTTGTGTTCAATTTCATTTGACATTTTAGGCAACTTATAACCATTTCCTGTCCTTAGCCACTGTGTTAAGACGAGATGGAGCAGGGGGAGAAGCTGGAGGGCAATTTCTGCAGATGATTATATTTTCTGTGACACAGTGGGGTTATCCTATGACTTACTGGGATGACCACATTAGGAACAGAAAAAAGGACTTGCTGTTGATGAACAGAGAACCACAACGAGTATAACCTAGTTATAGAACAAATTGGCATAAGTCTTGTTGAGAATTATTTAGATTTAAATTTATTATCTAACTGACTGTAGATCACAGGGTAGTGATTCCGCTTTGAAATTCTCTGAGGTAATTTTTCACTATGTTACTTAGGAATGTTTCACCTTCTCCAACATTTTCCTGTTTGCCCTTTAAGTTAATCGTTTCTGGCCTTATACTGAACTAAGAGAAGTATTTTATCACTATCATCTCTCAATTGATCCACTATATACTTGAAAACTCTGATTAGATCTGTTCTCAGTCTTCTCTAGAACTAAACAATCCTCATTTATTAAACTTTTACTAAACCATTTTTGCTGTCTTCCAAAAACTATTAAAATAATTTGAGTTGAAAATGATATATATTTTTTCTCCTTCTTTTTGCTACCTTCTTCAAATACACATTACTACACTACAAAAACATAAATATTTATCCAAAATCAATACATCTAAACTTTTTAAAAAGATCCATTATTATATATACATACGAGAAGAAAAGTGAAAAACATTACTTAAAGGTTGTTCTCTCTACTTCTGTCCCCTGAATATTTTTGCTTGAATTTTTGTATATTTTGCTACAGACACATGGCCTTTTCTCAAAGTTAATGCTTGTTTTTAACCTTTAGTGAACTTAGCCATGTTATCATTTTCTTACCATATAATTAAAATTGGACTTATACTATGGAATTTCCATAATTTCTCTAGAGAGAACTCAGGCCAATATCATTTCCTACATACAAAAATCTAGCAATTGGGAAAATTGATATTTTTAAACTAATCCATTTATTTTATATATTTATTTTTAAAAATATTTATTTATGCATACAAGCTGGAGTGACAGGCCAGAGGTGTGGGGTGGTGAGAGGGTTCACCAGAGACAGAGCGGGCAGCAGAACAGGCAAATTGAGAGAAATACACTGCTGAGGGGAGAAGCGAGCGAGGCAGGAGAGGTCTGCTGTGCCATGTGGGAATCTGCCTGGCCAGGCATCAAACTCACGCCGCAGCATCACAGCACTGTGCTTAACCCAGTGCGCCACCAGGGAGGCCCCTAATCCATTTACTTTAACAAAATTGTATATTTGGGTAGCTAAAAAGCAGAGGTGGCATTCAAAATTAATAGAAGATACTGTTCTGTAAATGCATATATGTACTGTGAAGCTAGCACTAAGCATAAGCAGGGTGTGAACACAAAGAAGGGAGGGGTTACCTTCAAAGAATAACAGTCTGCAGTATGGGTGACGAGCTGGGCTCTGTTAGATGGATAGGAGGCAGGGGTGGGTAGGGATGAAGAGATAAGGTGGGTGGATGAGTTTTCCAGGCTATCCAACATGGATTGATGTTTGGTTTAATCAGTGTAGTAATTTTTGACTTGTGAATTTGAACAATCATTCACTTCTGTAATTCCTTTATAAATGAAAGTTCATTATATAAGGTGTCAGCTCATTTGGGTTTTGATCACTGGCATTAATTTGTGACGAGATAATTAAATTTGAGCCTAATACTTTGAGGTTCTTTTGAGATTTTCTTCATTTTTATAGTTTCCTGTTTTGCTTTGTTTTGTAACTGACCAACCAAACATGTTAAGTGAAACTAACTTTGTTTACTTAGATTTGTTCAACCAACCAGATGACAAAGCCCAGGCAGCACACTTAAGTGACCTCCTACAGTGACAGTACATGACACCCATGGAGCTACCTCTTTGTGAAGATCAGAGGATTAATCTTTTTTGAATAATAGCTTAATAATGAAACAATATTGCAAACTTATGGTTGCTGTTGAACTGAACTTTTAAATTGAGTCAATGAGGGGAGGGCGAGGTTTCTTTTTAACTTTTCTGGAAGCAGCAGATCAATCTACTTTGCTTGCTTAACTGGAAATAAACTCTGATTTTTTTTTTTAATTTGACTGGAGTCTTAAAAATCATCTAAAAGTCAATATAGTAGCATACTTGTAAAAGTCAATATAGTTGTATACTTTAAAGTCATTATAGTCAATAAAGAATAAAGTAGTATACTAAAGTCAATATAGTAGTTTTCTTATAAAATGTTTTGGAAGGTGTTGGAGATTTATGCTAATAAATCTAAATGACAATGAATCATGTAGTAGGGATTACAAATATTTGGCGTGATTGATAAACTAGGGCTAGGTGTCAAATCAGTGATATTGGATTTAGGAAAAGGGCATGTATGTGAAAGTTGGTGCAGGGCAGGACAATGAAACCAAAAAGTGCAATGAAAGTTAGAGATGGCAGCAACAGAGAGAAAAATTCAAGAACCACAGTGGATGATAAATTGGATGAGTCGACATTCTGATCTCTGTTAAAATATTCAAATGCTACAGTGTGATGAATTGTAATGGTGATGTCATGCATAGAAATGAATTGAGCTACATTCCGGTCTTGTTAGGCTGGGATTTGGGGACAAAGTTCAGCAATATGCCACATTTCAGAAAAGAGACAAGTTGCTAAGCATTTGGTAGAGAACAATACAAATGATAAAAAGATCTTGAAAGCATGAGCTATGAGAGGAGATCCTGAAACCTGAAAATTTTACTCTTAAAAAAGACAGAGTAGAGGATAATGATTTTGTATTATTGAAAGCATAATAAAACAGAGAGAAATTGGTTTATTTTGCTGGTTGGCACCAATAAACAAGGAATAATTGACTTAAGCTTCATTGACTAAAATATAGGGAATATATTAATACTGCATATGAATTATTATTTGAAAATCTCTGTATTAAAACACTGTGGAGATTACACAGTTAGCTATGTAGTGATCACAGTATGGTTGTATGGGGTTTCCTTTGCATAAAAAAATTAACCTGAAATGTGTGTCCACAGTAACCCATTCTCTTAAATTTGTGATCATGTATTATTTTGCAAATAATGCTAAAAGAGTCAATTTAAAGCATTAAACCAATACAGAGTAAAGATTTAAAGTAGTTAAATTTTCAATAGTTATATACATCCCTAACATATACACTGATAACTCTATTTAAAAAATACCCTGAAACAATAGACTATCTTGAGAATTGTAGGAAATCAAGTGTTTACTGAATTGGAATGAATTGGGAATTTAATTCAAAATTGTAAAAATAATAAAATCTATAAGTAGAAGAGCATCTCTGGAACTTTGTAGCCTACATGATACATAAACGTCCTTATTCATGCAATTAATTATAATGTTACTAATATTAGTGTCATTAATGATGATAATAATGAAAATTATATTTGTTTTATGGAATATTTGCTGTTTCAGGCAAAAGGCTAAGAGCTTTTTACCATGAGCTCATCATTTTTATTTTCATTTTTATAGAAGACAGATCTAAAACTCACGAAGGTTATATGATTTGCCAAGATTCTGTAACAATAGGTCATGGATCTGGGTGTCCACTCCCAGACTAATCAGTCCCAGACTAACCGTCTTCTAACTCTATTACAGTATGTGGTGGTACATGGAATGATCACATATCAATAATATGTTTGTACAAACAAACAAAAAAGACACTCAACAAAACTCAAGTACTCTCTGTAGTAAGTATAAGTAGCAGTGGGCTACTTAAAGAACCATGAGCCTGTGGTTTTCAAATCTGAACATGGGGGGACATGTTAAAATGTTTGTGGGTCCCACCCCCAGACTTCAGATTCAGTAGTTGTCACGGTGCCCATGAATTTGCCTTTTGAACAAGTTCCCAGCTGATGCTGATCTGATGTTTATTATTCTGGGAGTCACACTTTGGGAACTGCTGGTGGACTGACTTCGGAGTCAATCAAACTGCAGCTGTTCCACCAAATGACCTTAAGGAAATCATTTTGGGGCCTCCCTGGTGGCACAAGGGGTTAAGTCTCAGCACTATGAAGCTATCAGCAGCCCCTGCAGCACCAGTGCAAACCCTGGCCAGGGAGCTTCCCACATAGTGCAGCAAATCTCTCCTGCCTCACTTCTGCTGCCCTCAGCAGTGTATTTCAGTCAATCTGCCTGTTCTCCTCCCCACTCTGTCTCTGGTGAATCCTCTCAGTGCCCCACACCTCTGGCCTACACCCCAGATCTTGTATGCATAAATAAATTTTTTTTAAAGTCATTTTGTTCATATCTGAAAAATGGCAATAATATTACCAACCAAACAAGTCATAGGATTTTTAAAAGAAGATGCCTATATAATACCTGACCCTCAGTGAAAATCATAAAACATTAATTATCTTTGGATTATTACCTTTTTGGACCACCATGTAATAGGTGTGGTGAATTTTTAAAGTTTTGAGGGTATAAGAATGTGACTAGTAACATAATATATAAAACAAATATTACCATAGAGATTCTTAATTAGGAGCAGGGAGCCATTTATTCTTCTCCCCTGTGTTTTTAAAAATACTGCTTGTTTTGGTATTCAGATAAATATTACTTCCCCCTGCCTTGCTTCTCTTAATTGACTGCTATTTATGATACATGTATGTTCTCTCACCAGCCTTTTTATCTCCTAGTGTAAAGAGCCCCAGATAAGCTACTTCCCTTTCTGTCTGCTCCCTGTCCATCCAAATTTGCTTATGTTTTATAAAAACATACAGATGGAGACATATTAGGCTCTTTTTTTATGGTGTGTATGTAACTATACAAAAGCACGCTTTCTTCCCCTACAACATAGATATTAGCTTATTGTTCAAGTCTTCCTAGTTGTAGTCTTATTCCCTCTGTTCTTTACGTTGCTTTTTAATCTACTGTCAGCTTTCACAGGCTAAGGTTTGATCAGCGAGGCCTGCCATTGCAGTGTCCAGCTACCAGTGGATAAGTGAACTCAGCAAGGAGTCTGTATGGAGTAAGAGAAAGGACAGAGTTGCCCAGATCTCTAGTGAGCAAGGAAAAGGAACTAGGCTTGCTGCTAGTATCATTAGATGGCTGTGGTTTTAGACAAATCAGTTAACTTTTCTGAGTTAATGGGTATTGGGGTATAGAGGGAAAGAGAAAGACCTTAATGACAACACTGGAATAATACAACAGGGCTCAGACTTTCATGCATATGAATTACCTAAAAGAACATTTTAAGTCTATCTAAAATGCTCCATCATATACTTAAGTAATTGCAAGGATTTAACTTCTAACATAGGCATTTTTTTTCAGTAGGATTATTTCAAGATTTCTAAATGGCAATCAAAACACAATGTATGCCCACTATTAGCTATTTAGAAATATTTATTTACCAGTCACAAATTTCATATTATTATTTTCCCTCAAATTATATTCAAATGCATTTTTGATAGAAAATCCATTTGGATCACCCTATTATATTTCTCTGTGATAAAAATACACACATACCATGTATTCAAACACAATTATTTCCATGTCATCATAAAACCCTGTTAATATATTTTGTAAATTGAGTTTTCATTACAATTGTTACTTGTGCATAGCTTAGCATGAATACATTGCAAACTTTTATATATAATTTCAAAACAAAAGTAGATGCTAAATATAAAAGTGAAAAATTGGTCTTTTCCGATTAGCTTATATATTCACAGATATGTTGAGCACTACTAGAAAGAGAAAAGTTTCAGCATCAATTCTATAATTTTTTTTTATGTTAAAGCAGTAAGAAACCTTATGCATAAAAATAGTGAGGAATGTTAGGTGTCTTATGGTATAGGACACAAATCTTCAAAATATTTCAAGTTTGTGCCAGAAAATATTAATAATCAATCACAAAAAATTAAAAAATATTAGAAAACTCACTTTCAGATATCAATATTGATATTTAGAATTTTCTCTTATTTGGACTATAGTACAATGCATCCTTCAAAGATATAAGATGAGTGAATCAGAAATATGCCCTTATCCTGGAAAATGAGAGAAAGTGAGAATTGGATTTTTATAAAAAGAAGCCATATGAAAATTCAGGATATTGAACTTGATTGCCATACCACGACCTGTATCCTTAGTACTTCTTGAAAAATCCTTCATTTGCTCCAGAGGTACAAACAACTCACTTTGAAGATCACTGCACTAGCATGTGGGCAAAACTGGAAAGAATGAGAGATGGATTAGATTGTCCAGGGGGAGAATACAACGCAGGGTGCAGACTCAAGGCCAACAGTTGAGACATCCCAACATTGAACAGCAGGGTATAACCCAGATTTGAGTTGTGGCCCTGGAAGCTTAACATTTACAGTACATTCTAGAAATTTTACTTTCCCTGCCAATTTTCATATATTTTTTTCACTGATTTTTAATCCTCTGATATAAATTAAAATAATTTTATATATTGATTTAAAGATACATATATGTATATAGATATGTAAAATTGGTATATTGCCTAAAAATTTGCATCTGGAATTTATTCTAATAGAGGTCATCAAGAACCTTATATCATTTTTAATTTTACTTTAAATTTTAACTACTGCCCTCAATTTTGTCTTCATTTCAAAAGCATTTTCATGATAGTCTCACCTGGGTTTAAATTTTGTACTCAGAACATTATTTTACTATGTTAGCAATACTGCTTTACAAATCATTAATCATCAGTACCTGGCATAAACAATGATTTTTGTTTTTGTCAAAATATCAGAAATTACTGTATTTTTACTCTAAGAGTTTAGGAAGTATGTTGTACAAGGTAACTACTTCTTAGTGGATTATGTTAAGTAGCTTAAAACTGAACTGCACTTTTCAACTTGCATATGAGTTAATATCACATCCTACACTATAATTTATTTGGTAAAGTCCTTATTTCTTACTGTGCACAGTGAGGATACTGTTAATAGAGAATTTGTGTGTGAATTCCACCCTAAGCTTTCATTGTAATAGGCCTATAGTGGTGAGGGAAAAACTATTGTGAATTGCCTGCTTAAAAGTTTAGACTGCAGATTTTAAAAGTATATTCAGCTAGTTTTCCCAAAGCAAAACTTGAGGAAACATATTTTTGTTTACTTTTAATTACTTTCATTCCATCAAATTTCTGCCCTAGAAATTATATACTTCAATAGCTATAACTCATTCATAAGTTTGTTTAGTTAATAACTCAGTGGCCGCCCTGTTATGAATTGTTGCCTGTATAATCCCAGCTGAGAGAGTTAGACATTTCCCTTGAGGGTCTCTAAAGGAGAAGTGATATGGGGACCTCCGGAATATTTATTACCATTGAAATCATCACCATCTTTGGCATCTTATCAACTTATCTCTCTGTAGTTCTTTAAAAGGAAACAATAACACCTTTAATAGTTCTTTAAAACTAAACAATAACACAAACAATAACATCTTTAATAACAGTGTAACCTTCACTGTGACAGATGCAGTGTTACAGAGCCAAATTCAACAGTCCAATTTTGGGTAGTGATGGTAGTCAACTCAGTTTTTAACTTTCAGTTCTATTTTTTTTTTCAAGTATTATTTATTTTTGCATAGAAGAACTAGGGTGTAGGCCAGAGGTAGGGGTGGTGGTGAGAGGATTCAGCAGAGACAGAATGGGGAGCAGAAGAGACGGATCTATTGAAATATACTGCTGAGGGGAGCAGTGGATGAGATAGGAGAGGTCTGCTGCGCCATGTGGGTCTGCTCCCTGGTGGGATGGAACCAAGGACATAGGGGTGATAGCGCTGAGACTTAACCCCTAGTCCATCAGGGAGGCCCCTTTCAGTTCTATTTCTAAAATACAGTATTATTACTCATTTCTTCTATAGTTGGAAATCTACTTAATTTAGTTAATTGGTACTAATTCAGACACTTGCTGTACTTGATTCAAGTACCAAATATACTTTAACTCTTGGCCATAACCCTGACATCTTCAGAGGAATTAGGGATCTAATGATGAGCAAAAGAATGTCATTTCTACTTTTCTGAAGCTTACAGCCCTCAAATATTGTAAGATGCTAACTGTATTGAGAAACCAGAAGTGAGATTTACAAGGGAAGGACATTTGACCTGTCAGGGAGGTTGACATGCCTGCAGAATGACGCTGACCTGAGGGCTACAGGGAAGAGACACGTTCACTAAGGCAGAGAGGGAGAGGAGACTGGCAAGCAGCAGGGACAGTGTATAAAAATGACCTTCCTCCTCCACATAATATCTCAAGAATGTCTTGGTACTTTCAAAAAGTTTAGCTGATTGTGCAGAATCTGTACTGACCCAAGAACAACCTCTGAAAGTTTAAAAATTTTTTTTTCAGTTAATCAGTTCGTTTTGTTTTTATTTGCTGAGAAGAGCAAAAATCTGTTACTTGATTATGCTCCTTCATCAAAGCTTTAGCAGAGCTCTTTTGTATGATTTGAGTAAACAGAGTGTCTGGAAAAGTTATGTGGAAGACAAGTGTACGTGAAATGTAGTTAGTATGATTGCTATCAGAATTAATTCCACTTTGAATTTCTTTGTCAAACTGGAAATCTTTTTCATAGGTAGTACTCGCTACCTGACTCGCCATTTATATATGCAGAAGATTTTTATTATGTGTACCTAAGTAGTGGCTACAATACATGCAGTGAAGCTCAGTCCATCATGCGATATTTGACTTAATGACCTACTTGAGGGACTAAGCAATCTGGATATATTTTTAATTTACATTTTTGGTTCAGCAAGGACTTTTATTGCATTAAGAGCTAATATTTCTCCAGTATGTGCATATTTATACTCATTTTCTTATAGTCACATGTAGGTTGTAATTTCAATGCATTAATTATTTTATATTCTAATTTAAAAGGCAGGAATAATCATACACTTCTTCCTTTTTTTAAACCTGTTTTTTCCTCATACTTTACTTAAAAATTGTACTTACTAGTCATGTATAGAGGCAAATTGTCAAGAATATTTTTTCAAGGTACTTTAATTTTTATAGAAGTGTGGTTTTGAGATGACTTGATTTAACTTTTTTTCTTTTCAGTGTAACTGGTTCCCCACTTCTGCAAATAGTAATTTTCCTATCATGCTAGTTTTGTTTGCCTAATATTATAGCAATTTCAAATATAACACTATTGAACTTTTTTGTCATCTATCAAAAGATATGCCTATTGATTAGGTATAGAATAGCTCTATTTTAACTGCCCGACTGTTTATCACCATGCAAGTGCTAAGTGATTATAGATTTATATGGGCTACTCAGGGAGCACTGTTGATTACAGTTACAATAATAATCATTATTATGATTTTACTAAGGCAGAGCTGAAGCACCAACAAACTTATTCTCAGCTTCCAAAACATCTTACTTACTCCCAGATTATATTGATGGATTCAGATACATCAAAGTTTATTAAATTTATTTGAACAACTACCAAACACTTTTAAAAATTCCC
Source organism: Scalopus aquaticus (assembly GCA_004024925.1). Classification (NCBI taxonomy): domain Eukaryota; kingdom Metazoa; phylum Chordata; class Mammalia; order Eulipotyphla; family Talpidae; genus Scalopus; species Scalopus aquaticus. The sequence continues at coordinate 107,863 of PVIJ01001737.1, forward strand.
TCTTTATTTTCTCCAAATAATGTAAGCATTGCTGTTAGCACTGAGGTTATTTCTTCAGCAACATTAAATTTTTCTTTTTGCCTCACCCCACCTTTTTTTTTTTCTTTTTGATGGCTTAAGATTCTTGTTACAATTGAAAAATTTAAAGAAAATGAATTGACTTCTATTTTATTTTCATATACAATATAAATAAACGTAGCTGATTTTGGCCTGATATATAGCACATGGATCCACATACACTTTTCTCATTCTTTTCATATAAATACAGTGCTATAACCAGTATCTTCCAGATACATGCCTATATGCACATATCTATTTCAGTTATTTCACAAAATCATAAACTTTGTGTCAGCGTTTTCCAAGAATGTTTTCCAGGTTATATCAATGCAAAATATGCCTTTAGGATATGTTGTAACTTTTTCATCCACTATGTCATTCCCCTTTTCTCTAGAATCCAGATTGCTTTGTTTTCAGTAATTTTCTATTACTTCATAAAACAGAACTAGATCCTCATAACTCTTTTAAAGTAAATTATCTTTCATTCAATTTATTTATAACTATCATTATACCTTTAAACAGAAAGAGACATGCATGGAATTCATTGTAGATTTTACCACTTTTTCATATAAAAATATAGTAGGAGGATCAAGGTATATTTCCATGAAACCATAGAACATCCAGGGTTTGATGAATAAAAAAGTCTCCATTTTTATAAACTACAGCATTTTCTTCTATAATGAATCTATCAATTAAACTAAGAAAACCCTCAGAAATACATTTTGATTAATACACTCCCCCCCAAAAAATTACTTTCGTCAAAGTAAGATCTATATTTATCTGGGGGATTTTCATGTGAGGAAAAAAAAATACATTACTCATTGTCTACTCATGACAACTTAGTTGTCATGCCTAAAAAAATAGCAATAGTGTTTATGCCTAAAAAAAAAAAAAATAAATAATATTGTCACAGTTGTTTCTTCCCAGGAAGGAAAATCATCTTGTTAACCTCATGATCTTGACAGTACATTAGAGATGAAGGTAAACCACTTTTGCACAGGCCCTCACATTTATAGATGTAGTATTTTGATGGATATAATAAATCTCTGTAATTGTCAACCTTTGCATGAAGAATACAAAAGGTGATGGTTGTTGCTATAAATTACTCCTGGGCAACAAATATTATGTGTCAAGATGGAACCTAATATCATCCAGTGGAGTTTTGATAAACACTTAGCCCTGGGTCATGATTCGAATGAGAACAGTGCTTATGGATTTGCTATTGTATCTAATGTGTCATTCTTGTCATTATCTTTCATCTTAATAGTTAACCTAAAGTACTGATTCCTAATTATTTTGATTCAGACAACGCCATTAATTCTTCATACATATATTTATACTTCATATCATAGCAGGCACTTAGATTTACAGTACTTTAACCACAGCTGAATGAAAAAGAGGCTTAAATATCAGAATAGAGTTGTGAAGCTATGGAAAATAGGTATGCGATTATCTGGAAACAATTTATCGCACTTTTAACTCGGACATCTATAAATAGGGCAATTTATCAACTATTTCACAACTTCTACTACAACTGTATACCTCTTAAGTTTTGAATTATTTTATGCTCTTAGAGCTATTTATACTAACAGCTTGATGCAAACTGTTTTAGAGTGAGTCATCATCATAGATACCTTAATTTTTCTACTCATAAAGCAGGTTGATTTTTTTGAGTTTTAATGGGTATAATTGATTCTGGATATGATAAGCACTCTGAGTTGTGAAATGTTAAACAAGAGTTTTATAAGCTTTTCTGTAGAATGTGTTTAAAATCCAGGTCAAAGAAAAAAATTTAGATAGGTTAGAAATTCTCCTCTAATTATTTGCTCTTTTTCCCTTTGCCTTTTGTTAGGTCTTTCTCATGCCTGCTTTTATCATCATCACTCTGAATATTTTGGCTTCTCTGTATGTTTCTCATTGTTCTTTCTGTCTGTCTACCTTTTCTTTGAAGTTTCCTTCTTTTGGTTCTCTTCCTTTTATGTTGTCTGGATCATTCAATGTCTTATGTCTTTTTACTATAGCAGTTATGTTTTATAAAATTGTCTTGTAGATAAGACACTTAGCCCTTTCTATACCTCTGCCGTCCCATCTTGTAAAAATAATAGCTGCTTTTTATATATGGGACTTAATGTTTAAAAAAATCATTTCATATGTATTATTTCATCTTAATTAAAGATCCCTTTTAAATTACACTAATTTTTACTCTAAGTCATTTAAAAGGAGTGCTGTTATCTTAAAATATGATCTTTTGATACACTCAGTATGTCAAGAGTTAAAATATATCCCCTCTCCCTAGCAATCTTTGCCTTTTGATATAGAAAGATCAGCCCATGCCTCTTTGAAAATATGCAAAATTAAAAAGATGTATTGAACATCATTTCAGAACACAGTAATTTAAATAGAGTTGGTCTATTCTCCACCAGATTTCTCCTACTCTAGGTTTCAAGATCTAAAGGGCAGTGAAGATTGCTTTGAACTGCCTTTGTTCCTAGGTTTTACAGTAGTCTTCCTTTTTTGTTATGTTAAGGTTCAATAGGAATGAGCAGCACTTTGGGGGGCACAAGTGAGAGAATTTCCAAGATTAGAGCATCCCTGGCTGCCTCCTGAGTGGTTCCTCGCCACCTGCACTGCTGCCCAGAGGCCTTTCCAGTCACTGATGTCACACTTCACGTGGACTCTGCTGTCCTCTAACTGGAGCAATAGTAGAAACAGTATTACTTCTTCCTGCCAAGATTTTTAAATGGACTCAGTGGCATGTTCAATTGACAATTTTACTAGTATATTTAGGTGGGATTATAAAAGTGCCTTTTATTGTAATGCCTTAAACTTCAGGTGTATTGTCATTCTTTTAAAATATATTCACTTTTAGCAAGGTTGTCTAAATGTTTATTTCTGCTTTCATTTTAGTTCTGTACTCATTTGGGAAGGACAGGAATACCTTTCCTCTCTTTGTTACCATTTTATCTTAGTAATAATTATAATAAAAGCAATAAGGAAGAATGTCATTACCATCTATGAATGCAATTTTCTAAGCCCCCTCCACTGGGCTATGAACTCCATTTAGACACAATTTTTACTGAGCTCTCCATATGCACTAGGTGCTGTGCTAAGCACTGGATGTATACCGTATCGTTCAATAATTGTAAAACCCTGTAAGAAATTATGATCCCATCTTTCAGGTGAGGAAAGTGACACAGGTGTAAAATGGTACCCATTTCTTCTAAACAGCTTTAAGTTTTATTCAATCAGCAGCCAAGGGACAAAAGAATGGTCACAGAATAAGAGGCTGGTGGAGGACACTGAACAGGTCAAACTTTGCATATGCTGGTTATTTTTCAGTCTGATATTTTAAAGTCACAAAGTGTTTGCCCTAGAAGTAATAGTAAGGGTACAAGTACTTAAAAGGCAGAAGGAATTTTAGTGTTGGCAAGGAAGACTCACACAAAGTAGCCTTTTAATTTTTAGAGTAGGCAAACACTCTGTCAAATGAATTCATTATGTGCAAATTATTTAACATTAATTAAATGGGAAGCTCTATTCTATATCAATGGTATTTGAAATGTCACTGAAAGAGAGAGATACTGTTTGAGAGACTAGTGATTTGAGAATTTTTTTTCATTGTCTGAAAATAATTAAATCCACATTTCAGTGTTGATACAATGCTTAATGACATGAATCATGTAGTTAGAAAGCAGGAAGCGGCCTTAGAAGTCATGTAGTTTAGTCCTTTCCAATTAGGATGAAAAATGAAGCCTAAACCAATGACCTTGACTTGACCAGGCCTAGAGGTCAAATTAGGTCTACTGAGAATCTCTTAGAAATAGATCCTGAGATCTCAGGATAAAGCATCAAAATTTATATTTTAAAATTGTGTGATTTTTTTTTCTTTTGCAAATAAAATTTTCCTTTGAGAGATATTTTAACTGTATTATCAGATTTATTGCTACATATTATTCAGTAGTGTTTTTCTATATTAGAATATGTTTTATTTTAATAGCAATAGAATTTTATTTTTATAAATGCAATTATACATTTACTTATGATATATCCTAAGTAATTATAAAAATTAGTAAATTATTAAATTCAAAAAATATGAGTAAGAAGGGATTTATTTATAACTACCAACCAAGAGACAAATGTTATTAATATTCTCTTATTTGCCACTATGGAAAGCTATGTCGCAGTTCTTCAAAACTCCAGAAATGGATCTACCATATGATCCAGTGATTCCACTCCTAAGAATCTACCCACAGAACCCAAAAACAATAATTTGAAAGGAAACCTGCACTCCTATTATTTATTGCAGCATTGTATACAATAGATGAGATATGAAAACAGCCTAAATGTCCCAAAATGCCCCAGATGACTGGATCAAGAAGATGTGGTGTATGTATACACAGTGGAATACTATTCAGCAATCAAAACATATAAACTTTACACCATTTGCAGCAATATGGATGGAGCTGGAAGGGATTATGTTCAGTGAAATAAGTCAGAAGGAGAAATAATATTGTATGGTTTTACTTAGAAGAGGAACATAGGGAAACCATACAAGGGATCAGAAAAAGACAAACCTTGAAAGGTGACCATAAATCTGAGGCATCTGGGAGGGGGAGGGGAAGAGAGAGGAGGGTAGGGGGAGGAAGAGTGGGATGGGAGAAGACATGGTAGGGGGCAAAGAGCACAAGGGAATGTGATATTAGACTACAGGTGCTTTGGTGATGGGAGAACTGTGGTGACCACACCTTAGGGGAGAAATTGTTTACTGTCAAAAATTAACAAGGATGTAAGAAAAAGTCACCTCATTAAAAAGTAGAATTCTGGAAAAAATATTCTATTATTTATCCTTTTATTCTTTCTCCTTAACATGTGTATTTTAAAGTTAACACAGTGACATCATATATTATAGTCTGCCCTTAGTAATACCTTTTATCATATTAAATAATATATTTTGCTACATGATTAAATATTAATCTATTGCTATTCTTTGGGTGCTATTTATATCTTCAGCCAGTTTATTATTTTAGATGATTCGGATATTTTACCTAATAGCTAAGAGAAAATTCTAATAGCAAAATTTTTGTAAATATTCCTATTTATGTAGCTTAATTTATTGATCAACTTCACAGTTTTCCATTTAATAACTAAAGTGCCAACTTGCAGTGATTTTAAGTATTAGTGTCCTCCCCCCATTATATTATTTAACTCAGAAAAAAAAATTCCTAAAAGTTATATACCTTGATTTTTCCACTTACTTAATTTTTAAACTACATCTCCAAAGTATTAAGCTTTCAGGCATTTGCTTTTGTCTAAATAAAAAAAAATATAAAAAATATATTACCAACATATAAAAAATAAAGTATTTTAAAGTGATACACTAAATTTTTATGCTTTTACTACTTTCCTATCATTAAAAATGCACTCTATCATAATGCTATTTAAAATGAGAATGGGGACCTCCCTGGTGGCACAGGGGGTTAAGTCTCAGCACTATGAAGCTATCTGTTGCCACTGCAGCATCAGTTCGATCCCTGGCCAGGGAGCTGACCCACATAGTGCAGCAGACCTCTCCTGCCTCGCCCGCTGCTCCCCTCAGCAGTGTATTTCAGTAGATCTTCCTGTTCTGCTCCCCACTCTGTCTCTGGTGAATCCTTTCACCCCTGCCCCCACCTCTGGCCTACACTCCAGCTCTTGTATGCATAAATACATAAATCTTAAAAAAAAATAAAATGCAATGAGAATGGAATAAAAAATATAGTAGAGATTACACTAATTAGATAATAATTTCTGCATGTTTGTTCCCTAGAAAAGATAAAGGCACTTCCTTTCGGCTGAACATTACCCCATTTATCTCATACAAAGGCAACTAGGAGAGACCAGCTCACTGCTCTTATATATGATGTATACCATACCTACAGAAAAACAAGCACAGCTTTTCTTCCCAGATGATAAAATTCCATTAAAAGATTTACATCGGCGGCAGCAGTTAAAGAGAAATGACCATGGGGATATTCACATTTTCATAAACAACTTCCATGTTGACGAGAAGGGGCCCTCTCTCCCTGTAATCTTGATATCAAGAATCTCACAGGACTCATTTGTACTGTTCATAACTATGGGTTCTGTGGGTTTTTCAACTCATGCTTTACAAACAAATGAGCTTTTTCATTTGTTCCTAATGACTTTGGTTTATACAAAGAGATCTTAAACTGTCCCCAGAGCAATCATTTTGCTAAAATGTTATTAGAACATCTTTACAAATTTAGCAACAAAAGGGGGTTTCATTAACAATGGAAATCATTGGGAACTGAGGGCCCTTGGCAAATTCAGTGCTCAACAATCTTGTTTTATTTCAAAAATGAGTATAAATGATCTTGTGAACTATTCATGGATTCTTTATCTGGTGGGCTTGTAAGAGATGAGGGTTGGTGGAATGGGAAGAGATGTGAGAAAAATCAGAACTGTGATCCAGGCTAATCAGCTCTGTCCTTCCTCTCCCCATGGGCTGTATGAACCTTAGATAGTGGATGCCTCCTAGATCCCTACTACCCTCACAGATTGGGCATTTGTGCTGGGGATATTTTTCAATGGCCATCAACAAGATTCAGTTTATATATGTAAAAGTATATGTGATTTATCTCATAATAATCAAATTTAGTACATCTGCCACCCACAGAGAGACAATTGCTGACAAACTTGACCTATAGTTTCTTACAGGACAGATTCAACTGATGTAGCCCTTCTTATAATCTGCTGTGGTCCTCTCTGGGGCATTTTTCTTCCAAAGTCTCTCCTTTGCCCTGAACAGTTTTTGTTAGATTTTTTTCAGGATCTTCTGAAGTCATTTTTTAAATTAATAAATAAAAAGAAATTTAAAAAACAATCATTCAATCTCCAATATTTTTGAGTATTGTTATTATGTAGTAGTATTCGCTTTCAGATAAAATCTAGTAAGCGAATCATCTCTTCAAAAACTGTAGTAAATCAACATCGATCTTATTTTCATACTATAAGGTTTTTGATTAACAGAAAAGCATCATGATTTGCTTCTTTAGAATACCGCTGAATGTCAGAGACATAGTCTACTGCACAGGAGTCTCACTGCTGGATGAGGATGTCTGGGAATTCATATGGATGAAATTTCACTCCACCACAGCAGTTTCTGAGAAGAAAATATTATTGGAAGCCTTAACTTGCAGTGATGATAGGAATTTATTAAATAGGTGGGTCAATTAATTTTCTAAATTTATTTGAGTCAAGAAAGTATTCTCTGTTAATCAAACTGTCCTGAAGCTGTTGTTATTTCCTTGAATATATAGTTACTCTACAAAATCTCTTCCTTAAGCTAAGGAAAATGGCCATGTTAACATGATTAAAACTAGTTGACGTGAAAGATACACCTTTGTTTCTAACCAATTATTTTACATTTATATGTTTCATATCTATGTAAGAAGGTAATTCATTTTTAAAGGAAATGTTTCCTATAAAGAATTTTAAATGTGAGTTTGCGTCATCAAACCACAATTATGATTTTTCCACTTAAAGATTTTTTTTCAGAATTTAATGCTTAAAATACTATGAGTTTGGTAGTTCTTTTGTAAACAGAAAATTGTTCTATTGATAAACTTGTATTATAGTTTTCACTGGACTGTTCTTTTGAAGAATACTATAAATTAAATCATATAATTTTTATGATTTCATAAAAAATTTTTAAGTTACTAAACTCAAAATGTACCCAAAATTCTACTCCTTCAGGCTTTTGAACCTATCACTGAATTCTGAGGTGGTGCTAGATCAAGATGCCATTGATGTGATAATCCATGTAGCTCGAAATCCACATGGCCGAGACCTTGCCTGGAAGTTCTTCAGAGATAAATGGAAGATATTAAATACCAGGTAGAAATAAGATATCAATTATTTATGCTTGAATGAGTAAATTACAGTTGATATCTGAGTAATAAAGGGCCAACTTTTTGAGTTAGAACCAAGGTTCAGAAAATAGAATTTTAGAATAAAATGCGTGTTGCCATTCCAGTAAAATTCATAATTATTGTAATAATTAAATAACATTATGCATTTATTAAAGATTGATAACTGTAATTGTACATGAAAATGGGGGAAGTATAAGATGCTTTGTGGTGCAACTTTCCTGGAAAATCTATCAAATTGTCCAAACTTGAAGAAATTTTATATCATAAAACTTTTATATCTTGGATGTATAGTAAAAAGATTTCTAAATCATATCTAGACATATCTATGGTCTTATAACAATAAAGCTTTAATTACTTCTGTAGAATTATTTTAAATTTCCCTTAAATATAAATATCATAAAACACCTGAAATAAGGAACACTGAGTCATTGTATTAATTTCGTTGCGATAGAATTCATTCCCAAGACTTCTTGTTTCGTGGTAAGAATTCTTCAGCCTCAATTTCACAAAATGTTTCATCAAATATTTAAATATATTATAATAAATGTTAATTTATTACTTTGATAATCTCTATGGTATTTTAAAATTAAATTTATTATAGAGTATGTAAATGCTGCATGTTCTTAAACTTGAATGGCCCTAGAGAATCAGCAAACCTACTGTTCTGTCTCTTAAAAATCGATGTATCAACTTTATTTTTTAAAAGAACACCTTTGTTGGTTGCCTTTGCATAAAGATTCAATTGCAATGTATGTGTCATAAAAACACATTTTTATCTACATGTGTATCCTCGTCACAAAGCACTGATTTTCCTAAAAGATAATCTGACTCTTGTGGTGTTTCAGTTCAGAACATTGGGATGATTGGAAGACTAGAAATTGCTTTGTTGCCATATAGTGGATAATTAGACAGAAGAAGAAATTAATATATATAAGTATTTCACTTAAAATCATATCAAGTATGTACCAAGGCACAAATTTCTTTAGAGAATGATTTTGAAAATCAGAGTTTACTATTATGCATATACAGTTTAGTCCCTACCAAAAAATGTTAGGGTCCTGATATGCCTATTTTGACTCATTGAGTGTCCATGATCTCTAATCATAGGTAGAAAAGTTGAGGTTTGGGAATACCTATAAACACACAGGTGTTTATCCTGACAAATTAGATCGTCTTCCTGTACTCGGACTCCTCTGTCAATCTTTGACATTGGGATACTGTTCAGAGATCCTTCTCCCTGCTCTGAAGATTCCCCCAGGTCTTAGTTGCCCATCTAATCAAATCACTCCCAGATCTCCATCTTTGAGGCTGACATGTTACCTAAGCTTCACCTGAATAGAGTCAAGTAACTATACTTGTGGTACAAGGATTATCTTAATACCCTCATTAAAAATGCCAGTATTTGGGGTAGTATTTTCACGATATTTGGTTAGTTTCTGGCATGAAAAAGGAGAATGCCAATTCAGGTGTAACTAAACAGAACTGTGTCCTGATGATCTTCAAGTTGGCCCTGCAGTCCATGTTCCTTTGTTGGGACCCTTTTCCCTTACAAAGAGTAGGTTGTTTTAAAGTAGAAAGTTTAACAATATTTCTTTCTCAGTCCTTGGATTGGAAATATAAAAGTCTTAAACTTAATTTTAGATCTCTCTAAAACACTGTGAACTAAATCAGGTGGCATATGACGGTATATCCCACAGCCAAGCTCTTTGTAGTCTCCCACTCCCCAGCTGAATAATGGTCGATTCCCAGAGATACCAGTGGAAACACACATCTCATGTCAAATGGAACCCTCCAGAAGGACTCTAAAAATTCTCTCTAGTAAAAAAATCTTTCTACCAGTATTTCTCAAATTACTATGTTAATATTAAGACTTTTTTTTTTATCTTTTGAGGTATGGAGAGGCATTATTTATGAATTCCAAACTTATCAGCGGAGTTACGGAATTTCTTAATACTGAAGGTGAACTCAAAGAGGTAAATATTTTAAGATTAGTTCTAATGTTTTTTTTTTTTAACAAATGTGAAAATATAGATTTACTTCAACCATTTTTTCCCCAGCAGGTTCATACCCATTCATTTAACACACACACACACACACACACCCGATGTTGAAGTCTTTACTCAATGCATTACTTGCAAAGATATTTTTCACATGTTAAATATAAAATATCTGTGAGAGATATTTCAATGTAATGGTTATCAAACTGAGGGAATTCAAATCCATTTCAGAAATCTTTGATCTAATCAACTTCTCTGTAACTGTGAACATACATTAAAATCCCGGAAACAACAAACTAGGCTCTCACAAGGACTCCGTGTTTGGATGCAGGGGACTGAAGTTGCTGCTGAGGTACTGAACTTGAGTTTCACTGCTGTGAAATCAGGTGTACACAGACAATGGATAGATAATGGGTCGTGACAATGAAGCTTCATGCTCTCTAGTTCGATTAAATGGAATGGATTCATATATATCTGGCAAGACAGATTGAGATTAACAGTATATTTAATGTTCTGTTTGTATAGTCCCAAATGAATTTCACTAATGAAAATTATTTCATTTATGTAAGGATTAGTATCCATTTGGTAGAGTAGCTAATATTTTTCATTTCTTCCTCTGGAAATTTGTAACAGCTAATTTGTTGTTGTTGTTGCTGTTGTTTGTTTCCCATGAGTGCATAGTCCTAATAGAGTAGGGTGTGAAGAGGGGAGGGGTAGGTAAGTCAGTAGCTGGAACGAGCAAAATATGGATGCTTTTGATTGATTTGAATCAGCTGGACTTCAGACATCTCCTACTTTCTTGTCTATTGCGCTCCCCTATAAAATATAGCTGGGATCTGATATTGAGAATCATGGTTTCCTCAGTTTTCGCTTATGGAATGGCTGATGCTATGACCCAGAGCTAATCACTCTGAGCAGCATTCTCTCAGAAGCAGCAACCCTGACACCTCTTTAATATCTTCCAGTATTGCCCAGTTTTGTATGATCATCTCCAGTGCACTAACTTGGTTCTTCACACTTTGAACTAAGCTAAGCTAAGTCTCTGATTGTAATGATTTGAAATTCAATTTTTATCCCTGCTATGTGTGTTTCCAACCCTGAAGGATTTGGTTTTGAAAATTCCAACACATATTTTACTACCTTTTTTTTTTTTAATAAAGGAAGAAGCTAAATGGGAAAGATTTCTTTCATATCTGTAGGAAATAGAAAGAACAGGAAATTAATGATTGCTTCCAATTTTCTCTGTATTTAAATGAAGTACATCCAATTCCATAATTTTGTGTTCAACAATCTGGGAATGAAAGTTTCCTTTAGTCACAATCTGTGAGTCATTCCGATGAACACGGAAGTGAAAGATCTTGCCCCTCCTCTCCCCTCCCCCTCTCCTCTGCCCTCCTTTCTCCACCATCCTTCCTTCATCATTTTACTCCCTTTTTCTCCCTTTACTCCTGCCTCTCTCTTGTTCTCCCCTTCCTCTTCCACCCTCTAATTATATCTTTCATATTTTCCTTGCTTCTGTAATACCAAGGCCATGGAAAAACATCTTTTCAATGAACATCTAATTGATTTTATCATGTAATGACCATTTTATTTTGCATATTTCACGGATACATTTTTCGCACTTGACTTGTCATTTGAAATGTTCCAAAATGCCCTTATAATGAAAGATACAATTTCAAAACTGAAATTAAATTGTGGCTTTTATCCCATTATCTCCAAAGCCGCCCACTTCACAATACAGACTCTCCTTGGCATGAGTGATGAATCCCTCCCCAACAGAGCTGCTTGCTCTGACTTTCTAGTTTAACAACTGGTGCCTGGAGCTTTTCCTGCATTCATCATTTAATTTTCATCTACCGGGTTGGGAACCAGTATTGTCAGGTGGGATGGGCATTTAATTTGTATTATTGATAACTCCCTTCCATAAATATAAAGGGACTGAGAAAATTCCAGTCAAATTCTCCCATAACCAATGACCATGTAAGCAGAAAAGCCAATATTCTCCCTTGAGAGATGGCATGTTCTCATTTCAAAAGTTTATAGATCAAAATGGAATCAGCATCTTTATGAATTTTAAAAATTCATATGAGATTTTAATGATTCCCATCCACTTTACAGGCATTCAGAGAAACGTATATTGTTCCATGATTTCTTCCCTAAAACTGCATTCTAGTACCTGATACTAGCAATTTCCTTTCAAATACATGGCTCTGGCAATTTGAACAGTATGAATCCATGAGACAGTTCATCATTTTTTTAATTTCAAACTAATGGACTCATAACCTCATGGAACCTCAGAGGCCATACTTTCCACTCTAATGTCCTTTAAGCAACCCTCCCCACACCCATTTTCCTGCCTCTTGAATCTAATATATGACACTGTTGTAGAAGAACATAATCTTCACAGATATCCCATGTACAGTTTTAATACTGCAAATATAAAGCGGCCCTAGCTAATGTTATTCACTTGTATAGATACTATGAGTATATTATATCTTGTAATTTATTCTAAGAATACTTTATGTTTAGGTTCTGGGGTATCCTAAAATAAAAGTTTTTAAAATGCTAAAAGATTTTTTTTTATTTTATCATCTCTCTATTTCCATTCAAATTATGTTCTTTGAGGCAAAGTGTTTTACATCCTTGTAGCTGCTTTGTGGGTTATAGGTTATGCTATGTTTCTTAATAGAGAAATTAACAAACATGCCTAGAAATGTTATGCTAAGAGAATGGAGCACAAACAATTCTGACATCTAACTAAATGTTATTTTATATAAATGTTTAAGCTTGTAACATTCTCCAATGAAAGCATAAAATGACATGCATACTAGGAGTCACAATAAAAAAAAAAAACCTAAATAGCTGTACAGACCTATCAAAGAGCAGTAGAAATAAGCAAACTGGAATGTCAAGTGACTTCCCTCTGCCCCATGCCCTTTAAGGCGAAGCAGGGCTCTGGGAGGCTCTATGATCACTCTCTAGGGCCAGTTTGAAGATTATTCTGCCAACATGTTTGCCAGAAGACCTGGGGAGGAACATGGAACATCAGATCAATTTATGCCAGCTATGGAGAGTGGACCAGATGCTGTGTTCTGATGAATGAGCTGTTCCTAAGATGCATGAGTCACCTCAGGCTCTCCATGCTCAGGAGGGAAGTATTTAGTGTGTTTAAATAGTGGTTTAAGAAAGGTATCCCTGTGTGTGGGATGTAGAGAAACCAAACAAAGGGTCAGATAAAGACAAGCGTAAAAATTAACCCTGGAAAGCTGACTATAGAACTGAAGCACCCAGAACTTCAGAGAGCGAGGCTAGGAGGAGGTGAGAACTAAGTGAGAAAGGAGCACTGTGGACTATAGAGGTGGACTATGGGTGATTTGTGGCAGGAGCACTATGATAACTATACTTGAAGGGGGGATCATATACCTCCAAAATACCAACAAATACCAAATACCAAAATACCAACAAATGTTTCCTCACTTAAAAAAATATATCCTTAGATACCCACCAGCTACATGTTCTCTTGAGAGTTCTCTTGCAGGCTAATTTGACCTACTATCTTTGTATCAATAACTTATTCATATTCACACCCACAGTTTGCCTTTGAGAAGGACTTGAGAGTTTTACTTAATTTGTTGAAGTTGGCTTGCTTCCTGCCAAGAGGTCATGAGTCAAAGTTACGTAAGGGTCACTTCTCACTATCACTATATTTAGTGACTGCCTAGGGAAATATGTAATAATGCAGAGAATACCTTAAAAGAAACAGGTGCATTATTTTTCCTGATTGACATACATTATGCAAATAACTCCACTGTAGTATACACCTGTAATGTACTGTATACTGTCATATACATATTTTGTAATCAATTAAAACAACATTCAAAGTATAGATCAACATGTAGTATTTGTGACTTCAAGGGTACAGACTACATGAATCTAATTATAAATATGTAAATCCAAATGAGCTATTGAATTAATCTGCTAAAGTTTAAAAATATGATTCAAATGCTTCCATCAGACTTCCCACTTGCATTGTGCACATATTTCCAGGTATGTGTGCATGGCACTGTGCCTGCACTATCAGAAATATTCAGTCCATTCTTAGTTCCCATCCCTTCTTCCTCTTTCGGTACTATGTATAAATTTGGTCAAGCGTTGATTCAGTTTCAAGGATAGCACTGGCAAAATTTTATATCTCATTTGTTGTAATAGTGTGATGATTTCAAGTCTTGTAAAGGATATATCAATCACTCTGAGATGTGCTTATCTATTGCTAATACTGCTGGGCAGAGTTCTGTGGGAAAGTGGAGAGCCCATCAGGATTATGTAATCAAAGTGACACCGTCATAAATGAACCCAGTTAGACATGAGTCAATTTCTAGATTAGTTCAGAAAGTATAATTAGCTGCACTTTAAATGCCCCTGCCCCTATTTCTTTCTGTCTCTCAGCCAATCTCAATGCACTACATTTCCCTCCTGGCATAGCTTACACGGGCGCCCACCATGTGATGTCACACCCCTCACTAATTACACCACATAATGAATCTGTGTTGCAGTTGATTTTTCACATTTGTCTATTAGCTTTGCAATTGTTGGTTAGTTGCCAGTTTCTTGAGACATAGCCAATACTCTAAAACTGATAGTATTTAATCTTGCAGTAAAATCCCTGATCATTCCCAGAATAGGTGGACCCTTCAGAGAAAATCTTACAGCCATAGAAACTATGACAATACATTTTAAAATATGATTCATTTTAATTAAGTGCTCAAAATCTCACGCGAACTGAGACCACATTCCTCCCTATTCTTTCTAAATCTGGCTACTCAGGTGTTTGCAATGCCATTAATCATAGTTTTCACAGCATGTGAGATTTTCTTCACCACCCAGTATCTTTAGTAATCTCTTGGCCATCATAGTGTCACGCCCTCATACTGCTTATTGGAAGAGGACAGAATAATTTTCTCTCTGCAAACAAAAACTTAACTTTAATCTTTATGTTCAGTTTTTAAGGTTATTTTGTACACTGGCTATACCAGTAACTAGAACAAGTCTTTGTCACAACCCCATCACCCCATTATGGAAAGATAAATATCTGTTCTAATATTTACTTATGAAAGAAGAAGCTGAATTTGGAGCTACTTATGCTGAAATGTCCTCTCTTTTCCCTTTCTGGTTCTAAAAGCAATTATATCACACCTCATGGACACAATCGTTCCGCATTGCATTCCCATACCCCTCCACAGATTAAAATATACCTTCCACAATGATTGTGGCACTTTGTTTCAAGTAGATTTTTGTCTTATATGTTGGACATAAATTCATTTTAAGATGGCATGAGTCTGTTATAGGAACATACATATTTGAACTTTTTGAAATTTCTATTTCCAGCTAAAGAACTTCATAAAGAACTATGATGGAGTAGCCGCTGCCTCTTTCTCAAGAGCTGTGGAAACTGTCGAAGCAAATGTGCGCTGGAAAATGCTCTATCAAGAGGAGCTGTTTCAGTGGTTAGGAAAAGCTCTGAGACATTAATGTTTCCCTTACAAACTACTCATGTCAGAATTCTGTAAGAAGATCCGCTTTATGTGGAATGAAGAAAATGTGCTATGTGAAAAATGGCCGGATTTTCAGTGTTAACATGTGGGAGGAAATAATTTTTTTTTAATTTTTGGTTTTGGGGGACTTTTGTTGTCGTTTCATTCATTCTGTTTTGGTTTTCTACTGGGTGTTCTTCTCTAAAGAAACTCTTGCAAGTGAAACTAGCCATGATTGCTTCAGCTGTACATTCCTTGCTGTACAGGACCAACTCTGATAGTGATGCATGTCGTTGCAGTCAGTTTGGAAAACATATTCAGAATCCTTTTGTGCATGGTTGTATGGTCCTGCCTTGTTCCAGCATGCTTATTTAAAATGTCCAATGTTGTATGTGAATATATGTTATATCTAGGATGGGCATTATGCAAAAGCACAAAGATTATCTATGACAATCAGTGTTGCAATGAAAGAAAAACTGAAAAAAGAAATTGTATTCTTCATCCTGAGCAGTGTGAGAGGTAAAAAAGCCCTTTAAATGATTAATGTCACTTATTTCAGCACTTAGATTGTCTTTCAATGATTACTGTGTTACTAACTCATTTTCTTTGAGTTAAAGTTGTGTATACGTTAAAAAGGCATATAGATAGTGTATGCATATCTTTATGTACAGAGGGAGGCCCCATATGTATATACTATGTTGTACACTGCACATTGCAAAGAATTTCTTCAGATAAAAGAAAATTTATCTCTTTTTATAAACTTATGCAAACTTTGAAAAAGCTTAAAGAGTTTATCTCAACATTATCTTTCCTGGAAATTTCCTTACTAAATTTCTCAGCTGTTACAGATCTTTAATCTATTTCCTGAACAATGGTCTATTCTACTGCATAAAAATGAGTTCAAACAAAATCTATGTATAAATTAAACATTCTTCTAACTCTCCTAAGGAAGTTGCAGCCTCACATCCTAAATATAGTTTTGTCATTATTTTGGTCAAACTTCCTATTGCATAAAATAATCGTGCATATTTAATAATTACCAGTGCTGAGAAATTATCTGCTTGTTTTTCCATTTCATGCAGGGTCTTCCAGAGTTAAAAACTCTGTGTGTGTGTGTTGGTCTTTGTGTCTGTGTGACTCTAATCCTCCATCAAGTGATCATACCTCAAGTGGGTCTGCTAGCATTTAATGACCTTTAATGCCAATCGAGCCATCCATCAAGATGAAAAGTTACTTTTCTTGATCAAAGGTTTTCCTTTGTGATTGACAACTCTGTTCTACCTGGGATTTTTGAATAATTTCTTTTTATGGCTCTGTTGTATGTACCACAAGTGTTTTAAATATTATTCTCACCCAGTAGGCCAAACACTGATCAGATATTCCAAAATCAACATATTTTATAGTCTGCCATTATAAAATTATTAAATAATAATATATAATTTATATTATGAAATAACAAAGATTATTGCCCATATGCTGATGTTTGTGGACCATTTTCTATTTTCCTGAGGTTTTTCCTCTAAATCTTCTTGCAAATCAGAGATAAATACAGCCTAATTCTAATAGTCACTGAACACTGGGTCAAAAATAGACATTTTAGAAACTAAAGCCATTGATTCATTATGTCTGTTGTAAAAAGGAATAATTTCTTAATGTGTAGAACAATTCACCTAAAATTGAATTATATCTTTTTAGCAATTAATATCACCTATAGCTATATTTTTCAGCACTTCAACAGAAATACATGGATTTTAAATATTCTATGTGGTATTAATAAGACATAGCAATGCTTAGCAAAATATCTAAACGTCATCCCTCCTAGCATAAGTGATGGCGGTTAATTACTATAAAACATATAGGAAATCCTATCAGGGTAAATTCTGAAACATAAAAATAATAAATATCACATTGTAATGCAGGACCCAAACATATATTGTGTTTGGATTCATGTAACAGGGAAGATAAAAAATTAGAGGTGGGTGTCTTGTTTGTTTTGTGTTGTGAATTACTGAAAATTCCTAGTAGATATGACAATCTTTTGAATGATATGATCATTTCCAGATTTGAGTCAGAAGGGCTTTATAGTTCTTTTTTCCTCCCCATTGTTAATATTCTCAATCCTCTTTCAGCATTTTAGTGGCCTTAAACAACTGGTTTAGCTACAATGACAAATCCTAAGTGTATAATTACGTGCAATGTTCAATACCTCAAATGATACTTGTTCAGCAGTATAGTAGTACCAATGGCATTGAGATGGGATTTTTGTTTTACATATTTTTCAGTAATTTATTCTTTTCAATGTTGAAGGTTAGATCAGGCTTTAATGTTTTTCAGTTGTGTAAATAATTAATATTTTCAAAGTAATAAATGACCAATGATATCTCTTGGAATATTCTGTAAAATGTAGTTATAAAATTCTATTTTTTACATAGAATTCTTATCTTTTTTCCTTCTTTCTCTGTTTTACAAAACAAATATGTGAATAAAATGGCAAATTGTTGATAGGGTCAACATTTAGGCTTGAAAATTTATTGTGCTGATATCTGTACTCTGCAAAAGGATTTTGATTGGAAAGGACTAGATTATTTACCACACTGAGTATTAAATATCTCTAGGTAATTTGTGTATAAGAGATTTTCCCCATTTTTATACCATTTATCTTAAAATTTTCTTGTGACCTTTGAAGTTTTTTTAAATATACAAATTCAACCTCTAAGGCTAATATTCACAATGCCAGATTTATTCTTGAGTTTCAATAATATGAATTTTAGCTGTAGCTTAAACTCACTTTGATTTATATTAATTCTAGGATATTTATATCATAGGACTAAGATTTTTGTGGTAGTGAAATTTACAAATATTATAACTGCATTATAGTACAAGGTTATTAATATACCATATATTTATAAATTGCATTTCATTTTCAAAAATCTTTTACACATGTTGTTTTATTTGACTCATAAAAACATGATATATTTTACTAATCATTACAGTCTGATGAGGAAACAGACTCAGAGTAGCAATGTGAATCATTTAAAATTATACTGTAATATTTTGCAGATGGTGAGTAACCTAAGACTTTCAGGACAGTTCCTACAACTAAAATAAAAAGAGACACAGTTAAAATATCTCTACCCATTGGATTATTGGAGATTTTCCAAATACTAGAAGCAGCATAAAAATACATGATTAGGTAAACCTATAATAATTCTATTAAATTTAAAGTCTATGTTTTTAATTTGCAGTCATGTCAAGCATTATTTTGGTCAGTACAAGTACCCAAATATTGGTGCAAAGAATATAAATCATTGATTGTAGTTTCCTTTTTTATATTTTGATGAACATTGTTTAAGTGTGACCTTAAACTATTGTAATTTGCATTATATTCAACAGAAATTTCTCTGATTATCTATAGTAAGTGGCCAGACTACAGACAGAATGATGTCTATCTCAGTGAGTAGAAATGATATTCAGTAAGATGTTTATAAATCTATATAGAATAAGTTGTGAAGAAAAGAGTTGATTTGCACAATTGTAGCGCTGGATTAGATGCAGGAAAGGGTTTGATAAAGAAGTTTAATATATTTTGTTAAAATTTACTTTTTATAAAGTTTTAAGGAATTCTTTTCTAAGGTTTATTTGTTGAGTCACGTTTACTTCACAAAGCACTTGTTAAAGAGGTAACACCTGAAGAATTCATATTACAAAAAATGAACGAAATGAACAAGGAAATAATGAACCAACCAGAATAAGGGCAGCATGAAAAATAATTACATGCTACAGAAAAGGAGTTCAGTAATATTATGTATAATATTGTGATTATTTTTGTACTCTAGTTCTCTAAGCTTTCATGGCACTTCATGAAATTGTCATTATTTGGTTTCACAACACTGTTTTACAGAAATATGTAACATTTTTAAAGTGTAACAAAACCACATAGTTTAACCTTATAACTAGAAAATAAATTAGTATCGAATTTATCTTTTAAAAAGGTGTTTGAGCAATTTAATATTAAGTTTATTATTTTAACTTATGTAAAAGTAATTCAAGTGTTTTAAAATGGTGTTAGCATATATCTATATATTTACAATGCATTAACTTCAAGTTAATCATATGTTCTTTAAAGTAGGTTCAACAATACTTATTCTAGGCAATGATACATTTTTTCAAATTTCTAAATGTAATATTTTGAGTACAAACATATTCTTGTATAATATTCTAGAACTCCAAGTTTTAAGTTTATAAGTACAAACTTCAGTTCAATTGCTTTGAATTAATAGGGGAGTTTGGTATTATTAAGTATTTTGTTTAATATGGTTTATCTTCAGAAAAAGCCTAACGAAAGTGTATTCTAATAGCTTTTATTTTCGACTTTATGAATTTTCATTTCAAAGCTTAGAAGAGAAACTTTGAAAGTATCTTAAATGTTAAAAAGTAGCAGTTGGTAAAAATACATTAATATTTTCTAATTTTAATTATACTCATATGTCTAAGTACATGCATTTTATTTTTTATGTAAGTTTTTCATAAATAACCCCACTGACAGGCAGTATGACTTATCCAGATTTTGAAAATATTGCACTTTAAGTGATTTTATTTTGAATGTATAAAATTTTAAAGATAGTACATTGACTATTTTAATCTTTCTGAAATTCCTAGTTCATGTATCAATGCACCAAGTTAAAAGGGGAAAAAAGCAACCCTTCATTTTGTTCTGAATTTTTTTTTTTTTTGTTATGCAGCATTAATGTTAAATGAGTTAGAATAAAGGCAAAAAATGAGTCTACTGACTGCCAGGTACTTATAGACATCATCTCATTTAATAACCCTGTGAAGTGTCATCAATTAATCAATGATAAAACTTGAGAATATAAATTCTGAGCAGTTTATTTGACTGCTGGTACATATTAACTAGGATCAAAACTCCTGCAATCTCAAATGTTATATGACTCAAATTTGTCATTAGTCTGTCTCAACATGTATAGAAATATGATTATACATAGAGACCAGTCTTTATAGGAGCTTCGAGTAGATACCATACATCACTTACTATTGCCATTATCTCATTTGAGAGAAGTGCATTCTGATTTGTTACTCACTTACTTAACAAGGTTACTTTATATAGTCTATAAAATTTTTCATCAAGATGTTTTCCATTAGTGTGTTGTATAGTGGGTTTTAAGTGATAACAGGTAATTAACAGATACTCTAGCCAATGAGCCATGTAAAATAAGTGAAAAGAGAGGATGGATTGCAAATTCACTTTTCATCAGTGGACCAAGACATAAAGATTAAACCTCTGTGCTGCTTGTGGAGGAGACCTATTAGTCTAGTCAGAACTTTCCTTTGCTCAGTGATGAGGTCGGAGAAGTATTTCACTCTTTCTGCTTACAACTATAGATGGACTGCAGCTGCTTAATTTACTTGAAGTTACCTTTTCCATCAGCCTGCTGTGTGTAGACACAGTTTAAGATAACTGCTTTGACCTAGTACTGCACCGGTCAACTTGCTTTTAATCACACACATTTTTATTATGTCATGGACATAAATGAAAGGGTGAAGCATTTTGAAGCAAATATTACTATGGCGTTAAGAACACCTGCCTTGAATAAGCAGTGCATTTATTTTCTAATTTAATCATTCAGCAGCTATCCTTTTAACCCCTCATAGGTTCACAATATTATGCTTGCTTTTATACGCTATTCTGTTCCCACCTTCACATAAGATATGACCTACTGGGTGAGAACATTCATTAGTAATTCTTTGTTATTCAGTTTCACCTAAAATAGGTTTATCATCTTTCATTTTTTAAATGCAAATCATTTTTCAAGTGAATTCCTCCAGAAATGTTGTTTTTTACTATTTAAAATATCATGTAATAGTAATCAAATTACTTTTTTAAATGCTACTTGTACATTGCCATATATGAATATGCTTGCCATTTTCCTTGCTATCTTTTAGTCCCTTATGTTTTGATAGCCTTTGAAAACAGATTGGGAGCATAAAATTAAAATGTGTTAGTACTATTAAGCTTATACACGATCTAGTTACTTGAAGCAAGAAGAAAAATTCTGCCTTTGAGCTTTCATAATTGGCTTTCTGGATACCACTGAATTACTCAGACAAATTTTAAAAATACTATGTAGACTATTGCTGATGAAGTTGTATTTATTCTGCAAGAAAGTTTATTTTCCTAATACCATTCTCCAAATTAACAGATATTCAAAGTATATCTAATATTTTATGATTTAAGAATAAACAAGTAACTTGCTCTTTTAGTAAATACAGGCTACTAAGGCATTTACCAAATAACTTTGTGTTAGTTTTGTAGATAAATGTTTTCTATGGTATACCTTGAAAATTATTCAGTAAAAATTGAATCAGTATGTATCCAACATGAAATTTTTATTCCACTATAAGCACCAACAAAATGGATTTTTCTAAATGAGAAAAATTGTCTTCTGTATTTTAAGCAGAGCAAATTTGAATTTTGCCTCTGATAATAAAATTTTGTATAGTAATGTGTAATTCATCACTGTTGTAATTTTTTGAAACATATAGAAAAGGCCAAGATAAACAATACCTACTGCACTTTTTTTATTATGCTTCTGTTTTCCCTTGAGAAAACATTTAAAAATTTTTTAGTATACACACTGTAGAAGTCCATGAAAAGAGGGAAAAATGACTTTCATTTCTGACAGATTTTTCAAAACTATGCACATGCTGAAGTTAGAATAAAGTATGTAATTGTGCTATATTGTAAAGAGAAAAAAAACAATTCGGTCTCTTTTCTAATTATATGCCTTCAGAATAAATGAAATGATCTGCACTTTGGTAAAAGTGATTTCACCTGAAATGCATTTCAGATTGCTTTTTAATAGGTTTTCTGTATTCGACAGTCTGTCAGACTTTCTGAATTTCAAGAACAGTTTTCAATAACAACAGGACTATAAAATATATATAATCAGGGCTCATAAGTAATACTCAAAATATATTTTTCAATGTCTCTGGATTTTTCTCTTTCTAAGGATTATTCAGAGAACATTAGAACTTGTCTCTGCGTGGTCCTCCATGTGAACCTTACCCATAGTGCTTTGTACAGTGGTGGGGTCTCCTACTCTGCCAAGAGCATAAGAATGGGAAATGAAAGTTCTCAAAACCAGAAGTGAGTGCTCCTATTATTTTTATAATCAGTGTCTACATGTATATGTATATGTTACTAGATATATGTGTATGTATATATAGCTGATATATATAATACAAATATATAGCCTATTTATTTAATTATCTGACTAACTGTTCTGAGCATAACCATAAAAGTCACAAAATGACTATTGTTTTGCAGAGCAGGGCATAGGTACCATCTTTACCTGAGTGGCCATTAAATTATACAGGCATGATATTAGGAATTCTAAGAATCATAAAAAAGCTCATTAAAAGAAATTTCTACCTGGCCCCCCACCCTACCCATTCTTCTGCCATAGTGGGTGTTATTCTCATGGAGGCAATCCATTTAGACCCCACTTTAAGAAAGGTTGACTAGGCTCAGGGGTTCCCTGCCCTGCGTTTACATTAAACTTAACCTGGAAAAATTTAAAACATGCAGCTGCTTGGTGCCCACTGCAATCCAATGACGGTAGAATCTCCGGCATGGGGGTTTCACATCAACATGTTTTAAAGCCTGCAATAATTCTAAGATGCAGCATGACCACTGGTCAGGAGATAACCAATCCAGGATTAAATAGCTTAAGCAATAGCTACAGAACCTATGAAAGGAAACCTTTTCTTTTAGGAAAGGAAAGCAAATTTTAACAACCCAACGGAGACCAAAACTAAAGGATTGAAGAATGAGCACAAAGACCCAGGAGCACAACCAAGCAGTTTCAATGCACCCAGATGCCCTTCGGGCCTTGTTTGACAATCCCAAGAACACATGTGAAAGGACATGATTTAAAGAAATCTCAGAAGTTCTTCCTACTCTTTAACTTTCCTCACTAAGTACAGAAATAAAAATATGTTCTCAGGGCCTCCCTGATGGCGCAGTGGTTAAGCGCCGCGCTGTGGAGCTGTTGGTAGCGGTGACGCGAGTTCAAAGCCTGGCCAGGGAGAATCCCACATGGCACAGCAGACCTCTCCTGTCTTGCCCGCTGCTCCCCTCAGCAGTATATTTCCACTGATCTGCCTGTTCTGCTCCCCACTCTGTCTCTGGTGAGCCCTCCCGCCGCCCCACACTTCTGGCCTGTACCCCAGCTTGTATGTATAAATAAATA
This sequence comes from Scalopus aquaticus, assembly GCA_004024925.1. NCBI lineage: Eukaryota > Metazoa > Chordata > Mammalia > Eulipotyphla > Talpidae > Scalopus > Scalopus aquaticus. The sequence continues at coordinate 131,649 of PVIJ01001737.1, forward strand.
AATCTTAAAAAAAAATGTTGTCAGTTGACTTCACAGTGAAAAGGGAATCATGGAGCTGAGCAACTGACCAGGTGCTCACTTGTCACGTCACAGTGCAGAGCCTAGAAAGAAGTTCCCTCATGCTCACGTGCGAGCCTCATTTCCCTGGGTCTGATTCTGCCATTCTCTTGTCACCGTTCTGTCTTACACCCTTTTCTCTAGTCTTAATGAGTATTACTACATCCACCTCTAGTATCAGAATAATGTCTTATCAACTTTTATTTTCTTTTGAAATAAAGGTGGGCCCATCAAAGGGTGTGCCCTCAAAGGCCCACACTTCTCTGCTACATAGAACATTTTTTCCCTTTTGCTCCCTTTTGCAAGTGCCTGAAATGAGATATTGGGCCTGATACCCGGGTTAAAATGGTAACATCAGGGGGACAAACTCACCATAAACTATTATTATAATTTATTATCCTCTGAAATGCCATTTTTCTAGTCATTTCCCAATTTCTTTTACTCTGCTCTCCCTTCTCTTTCTCATGACTTTGCTAGCTGAACACTGACTCTCTTTCAGCCACAAGTACTATATTTTCACTTGACATTGCAAAAAGAATAGTGAAACTTTTGAGCTGTTTCTGTATCAGCGTGCATAATAGAAAGTGAAATGTGTTCTTGGGATTGTCAAACAAGGCCCGAAGGGCATCTGGGTGCATTCAAACTGTTGCTTGTGCTCCTGTCTTTGTGCTCATTCCTCAATCCTTTAGTTTTTGGTCTCCCTTGGGTTGTTAAAATTTGCTTTCCTTTCCTAAAATCTCTGACTATTAGAGGTTTAGAATACAAGTGAATCTTTTTTCCACTAGTAAGTATGTAGACACATTGTCACCTCTGGAACATTTTAGCAAACTGGTAGAGGGTGAATCATTTAATTGGAGAACTCTTGAGCCACAGCTGACAAAAAGAAAAAAACAACCCTAATCCCCTTTATCTGACTTTTGTTATTTTTTTATACTCCATCTTTTATCTAAATGTAGTTGCCGTCATATGATTTAATATTGAGCCCATTTTCATTCAGAAAGGACATTTTGCTATAAGGTAAGACCTTCCAAGCTAGTAGCTTTTTATTAAGTCATCAGAATTTGTACAATGACTAACTTTACTGAGACATTTATGACAAATTCGGGTCTGTCCAAGAATTCCAACAACTGCCTGCTGGGTAAAGTAGAAGAGGGAACTGCTTAATGAGCAAAGATCTATGTAGAAGTCCTAAAGCTAAATCTTAATAGGAATGGCTTCAATCCAACATTACTGCGTAGACATACACTGAAATTTAGCATGAATAGAGTTTTCTGTATTTTAGATGGTGGTGGGCTTCAGCAGACAGAGAATATGCAATGCAGATGCAACGGGTCCAAAGGAGTACAAACAGTTTGAGTGAATCACAAACACATTATACAAACAACAGCTATTCTGGTTAGATCCTGTCAGTATTTTTCAGTGATAGTTGAATGAAAGTAATTGAAATAAATGGGAATGTTTCACATAATACACACAAGCTCCAGAATAAATAAAATTTAATCCTGTTCAATTTGTTTATGAAGAATACAATCTTGCTAGTGTTTAGATATTTTAAGTGTGTATGTGTTTGTGTTGGGTGGAGGAGAAGGTTGAGGAGAGTTGAGAGCAGATGACAGTCTTTAAGGATATTTCCACAGGGAAAAAAATAAAATTGCAGTACACATTACACATTAAAATTATTTTGCAATATTTTAGACTCAATCAATCCAATTTGCTAATTTGAAAATTCTCACCTTGTTGAGTATAGGAAAATATTTGGTGATTTAAAGGACAGATTTAGACTAAAGTACATTATTTTGTTTGGTTCGATAGAAAGTAGCATGAGTTCCTAGAACTATCAATATTCAATATATATCTGAGCACATAAAAATCTAGGTGTTCTCATAATGTAAAGACACTAAAACTTAACTTCAGATAAACAAATCTGGAAAAGATCAAGTTACACTTTCTGATTAGTAAAAAACATGGGAATGCTAAATTTAGAGGTAATGTATGGCTATCTGAAAGCTACATGATATATCTGAACATTTTCTTGTATTGCCAGAGATTCATTTTAAAATAAGTATCACAGTGTATTAAGTTTCTAGTTATTCTCAGTTACTTAAACAACTTGAGTGAAGGCAAATATTTTGCCTAAATTTTGTATGCAAATGTTTCATTTGTTTTGACTATGGATGCTTACCTTAATTACTATAATATCTATCTTTACTTGAGAGGTTTGATTTTGTAATTTAGACCTTCTTGATCCAATCATCTATTTTTGGAAATCTGGGTTGCTTCCATACCTTTGATATTGTGAACAGTGCCGCAATGAACATACGGGTGCATGTATCCTTTCGGATTAGTGTTTTTGTATCCTTTGGGTAAATTCCCAAAAGTGGAATTGCTGGGTCGTATGGAAGCTCCATGTTTAGCAGTCTGAGGAATCGCCATA